>JAGFPH010000413.1:112819-195159 GCA_018207615.1 Philaenus spumarius | reverse complement strand
ACTATGAAGCGTGTCACCAGGTGGCGCCTATTTTTAAACTAATAAATTAACTAAACACTACCCATTCGTTTCTGTCTAAGCAGGAGTTGGGGGGATGGGCTGTTTGGTTCTATTTTGTACTTACAAATTGGCATGTTATCTTTAAAATCCTGTATCATACATCGCTAAAAGAGCTCTGACTAGAACAATGTATTTCTAAACATTAATACGAATAAAACAAAAGTGTCAAACTATTTTTCATAATCGCGTTGGTGTAACGCCCCCATTGAGTTTAGCTTGTATGGTACAAATAAAAAGGTCTTAAAACAATGTGTCCATTCCAAATAGGCCTACTGATAACGATCTATTAATAATTTTGATATTTTACCGCCTTCAATATTCTTCAATATACTGAATGACCTATTAAGACTGTGTGTTTTGGGAAAGTGGAACAAAGTTAAAAACAATTGCATCACATTTTAATGCGTTAATTTTTATGCTGAATGACTGAACAGCTGAGTCGACGGTCGCAGCACGGTAAACAATGAAATATAAAACTGTAAATCTAATAATTTTACAGCATTTGTGATTAAGAATCTGTAAATTGAAAATACTTCTAAAATTACATTTAGAAAACACAAGTGCTATTTCTACCTTTCAATTTATCTTAGCTTAATTCAAAGGGTCGTATTCTTGAAAAACGGGGCAACTATGTACAATACAACTTGTTTGTGTCTCACAGTCACGCATAAAGTATGCTTATACGAAAATATTTCAATAATCATAACACAACAAAAATATTTTACCGTGCAATCTGAAACTAAAGATAACTACGCAAAAACTAAATATTTGGATTGTTTTCAATTTCTTATTTCCAAATTAGTGATGTTGGAGTTACTCTTATAATATACTTTACAGGATAAAACTTATAACGCATCAACACTTTTGTGGAATAATCAAATATTTTAAAGCGTACACAGGATGTTGCATTCGAAACTATGTTTGGGAGTCGTACCTATGAGCTCCCCTCCTCAATGCATAATTTACTCTCGTTATGGTTGTATTTATTGATTATCTTGTGTATTTATAACTCAGATTAATTTTTATTCGAAGCATTAAAATACAGTGAAAGTATTATTTTGACAGACACTATAAACCTTATTTCCCTATTTAAAAATCACACCTGACAGCAATTAGGAAAATGTTTGGAATTCGGGACATGAAACCAGATTAAGTAATTTGACAACCATATTTGATTATAATTTTAATATTGTTTAAACTACTAGTAAATGTACATTTTGGAAGGAACTGTATGTGATTGATTTTAATTTTTAGTCCTAGCGTATTAAAATCAAGGGGCGTAGTGAAACTGCCCCGACAATTTGGGTACTTTTGAAATGATGAAACTGCCCCGCTTATTAAAGAGGATCAAGAAGGGTCGCCTCGGCAGACCAGAAATGCTGAAATTGCCCCAACTTTATACCTGACACAGGTACGGGATATTTCCCTCCGAATTCCCTCCGAATAGTAAGTCGGCACTCACAGTCTTTCCAGGCACATGGGTCATTAGGTTTTTTCATGACATCTATCTGTCACCACTAACTTTTCTTTTCTTTGCCCCCCTGTTTTCTACAATCTCTGTTACGGTAATCTAAATCTCTTATCACAAACTTGAGTACACTAAACTGTATAACAACACTAAAACACAAAATTTAATCCACAATGCCACAAACTGCGTCCTGTCAGTGGCTGCAGTCTTCTAAAGCCAACCTAACCTAACCTAATAGTTATTGGTATGCGTTCCAATCAGTTGGTATGCTACAGCAAGGGGCTATGGAACTATTCGGAGAGAATTTGGAGGGAAATGTCCCGTATCTGTGTCAGGTAGAAAGTTGGGGCAATTCCAGCATTTCTGGTCTAGCGAGACGTCCTTCTTGAATGCGAGGGGCAGTTTCATCATTTCAAACGTACCTACAATATCGGGGCAGTGTCCTTGTCCCCAAATCAAGAGCCCTATTTTATTAACATTTAAATTCCATTTCTTATTTATTTTGCAAAACAAAATATATTTGTATACTGATCTAGCCTACCTAATAAATGTACGTCCTAAATAAAATGAAGATAAGAAATCGTTGAAGTTTAAACTGTAATATAAAGATACGATGGAGGATTAAAATTGGAAAGTAAAGAAACATTAAGTGTTGAAGAACCGTCACGAACTGAGCCAGTAAAAGATAAAAAGGCGAGAAAGTATATGCAGAGGAGGTTCTCATTTCATGACAAGGTTTGCGCAACATTTATTGACCGATTGTGAAATTTACGAGACAATTTAGAAGCTAGGTTCATCACTGCAGGATGTGAATGGTAAATTTACATGTTTCAATACGTGTAAGTAAACTTGTTGGACCAACTCACTTTACTGCTTCTAATTCTCATAGGCCTGCTCAGACACATAATTTCCTTGCGGATTAAACCCTTTCAAACTTTGATTAGTTTTTGTCATCCAGACTGCTTTGTATACCTTTGCCTGCCCTGATTCCCAAACTGCATTGTGACTGTGTTGTGGGAAATGCTGTAATGAGTTCCTTGTCACGATTTCATCACATCTCTGATCCGTTGACATTTTATTCAGCCTTCTGATCAATCAATGTCACTTAGAGTAAAACTACAATCTATTCTAAATTTTAATTGTAAATTCACTGCGTGATTATAGAAATCTCAATAATTATGTTTGAAAAAGTAAATTATAAGTCAACATATGTACACATAATAATTGAAGGTTACACAATTTACAATTAATTTAAAAACAAAATTTACAATAAAAGTAAAAGAATAAAAATAGGTTCTGGTAATTTATTTTATTTTATTCATTACATTACATAAATGGATGTTTAATGTTTTGGTATTCAAGTTCTAAGTTTATGAAACGTATTTACTAATAGTTAAAATAAAAATGTAATTTTTTTTAAAGTATAGCGAAAATATTAAACATAGGCTATATACAATAGAACTTTAAAATTATTTTGTAGCAATATTTACTTAGATGGAATTAATCTTCCCCACTAAATTAAACAGTTATCTGACAAACTTAATTTGAAATTGTACATATATAAAAGCTATTTATATAGAAAATATAAGTGACCAGGAATTACAGTAAGAATTTTAAAAGCATGAATAGTAGCATAACTTCTCTGTTTACAGTACACGATTATTACAATTAACTATGGTAGTTTAAATTTAATAACACGAGTTATTCATGCAATGTAGCCCAATGCAGGAAGGATTAACATCATTTGATTTATAGTATTCTTAAATACAACAATTTTACAACACAAACACATTTCTTGAACAACATACAGTCTATGAAGAGTATTAATAAAATGATAACATCCTAATTGGGAAATATAAGAATATAATATATGCTTATACAAGTAATCCCAAGAAAATAATATAAATACCCTACTTGGAGGGGTTTCTTACTTGGATACAAATATTGTGACAGCTCAAACACAAATGAGTATTGTAAATCAACTGCGTTAATTGGTCTCGCTTAACAACAAAAGAAGTACTATCCTAGAAGAAGAGCATTCACTTGACGAGTCAATAGTAGAAGAAAAATAGAAGAAAATTTACGATTGGACGGTTTAACAAAGTACTACCAACACAAGGGACGTGTGCTCAAAGGGTTTTATGAACTGCTAAACAAACATAAGGTTTGGCCGTATTTGTATTGTAAGTTCTAGGAAATTAAACAATGGCACCATATTTTTTAAACTAGACGTTTTCTAGTTAAATTTTATAATTTTCTAGAGGTAGAACAAAACACACATGAATAAAAAAAAGAAAGAATATTGAGTTTCTCTTCTATGTAGTTCTACGTAAAAGGCAAAAGGAAGAAGTTAAGAAAAGCATAAGGTTGAAATTTCAATCCTTTTTTATATGTATTAAACGTTTTAGTTACTATTGTTAATTGTATTGATTAAAAGCAAAAACAAATTTAACAGTTAAACTAATTATCTTTACATTAAATACACAAATGAGATGAGTTTTATTCAAACAAGAAGAAGGAAGTTTTATAGAAGACATATTTAGTATTTTCCTTTTTTGTGGAAAGAAAGGATATTCTAATCAAGGAATAAATGCAAAATAAGACGTAACCAGGCGTAATGAATTAGAATGTAGGACTAAACTTCCAAAAAATAATTCATAAAAGTTTTTCACATGTTTCATCACTTTAGTAAAACTTTGAAAAACTTGTATTAAAACTGTACTCAAACGTTTGAAACGTATCCTTGACATTTTAAAATTAACAATATATCAATTAACTAAGTCCTTAATTTAACTAATCAAGATGACAAATTAAACTGTTATAGTAAAAATTATTATATTTACCTTCGTATTTCCGTCGTGTAACTTCCTTTATATATTATTGCAACGCGTTTCGGAATCTATGTTCCATCGTCTGGCTTCTCTGAAGATCAGGTCGTCATATACTACATTAAAAACACTTCACAAACACAAACACACATGTCATTTAACAAAAACATATATTGATGCGAGGAATCGGTGCGCACCGTTGGAAGGTTGACCAACTACTGACTGTATATAAATACAGTTTGGTAAATATGTAAGTAATTTGATGGATATGTTTTGACCGACATATTACATTAAAGAAATATTAAAGCTTTTAGCATAGGATATAAATAAAGTAAACATCTAACTTTCACTAATAGTTAAATTTGTCCTCAGGTATTACAAATGAGTGTTCCTTTGGATGACAATGATAGTTTCAATGACCTTCAGCTTGATTTTAGCAGAAAGAATCACACTTTTAATATAGATAATGTTGGTTATATAACCAAAGACAATAGTGATAGTACAGGTAATGTCTTATTTTGATAACCTTAAATATTCTTTATTAACTTTATATAACTTTACTAAACTATATAAATACAAAAGTAAAAATTATTATATTTACCTTCGTATTTCCGTCGTGTGACTTCCTTTATATATTATTGCAACGCGTTTCGGAATCTATGTTCCATCGTCTGGCTTCTCTGAAAATCAGGTAATGTAGTATATGACGACCTGATCTTCAGAGAAGCCAGACGATGGAACATAGATTCCGAAACGCGTTGCCATAATATATAAAGGAAGTCACACGACGGAAATACGAAGGTAAATATAATAATTTTTACTTTAAGTAGTGACTTGGATACTGATACACAATGTTTGTTATAGTATTTTTTTATAATTAGGCCTACACTAAATAATAATAAAATAAAAACATCTAAGAGGGCAGATCATCCATCACTTTGGTACTGCAACAATAGTTATAAATGGACATTTCACAATATTTTGCGTCATTCTAGAATAAAATTATACTTCGTCTAAGCGGACAAATATTTTCCAAGTGTACTCGGATCATAATACTTGAAATACGATTAATTCAGGCCCAAATAAAACATTTAATGGTCAACAGAAATCGAATAAAATTGTTTGTATTTTCCCTACAAATTACTAGGCCACTAAAAACAACTGACAGCTACACAGTTATTATCTACGTACTTTCTAAGCTATTTAACAACTGACAGCTACAAGCAATGTATTTTCTTGGCAATCTAACAACTAACAGCTACATGCTAGGAATTATCTTGGCTATCTAACAGCTGCAAGACAAGGATTTTGTATTTTATCTAATCTTAGGCAGCTACTAGCTACGTATTGTGTAGGCTATATCTAATAACAAACTAACAGCTATTAGCCGCTGCGTATTTTGTAAGCTAACTAATAAAAGCTACTAGCTACGTATTTTTTAGGCAATCTGGTACAGCCAAGTATGGTGACATAAAAATGTATTAGAGTCTTTTAGTGTAGACTTCATCATAAAAACGTATACACATATTTATTGATCTTCAAATGTAAAACATTAATTAAGACGTTTTGTGAATGTAAGTTCATATTTATTTATTTATTGAAGCATGCAATTTATATTTCATCACAACCAGCTTTGCATGTCTTCGTAAGTAGCGAATAAATATTTTGTCTGTAGCAACACCAATGGTATGGGTATAAAGACTTCGCTTTCTGGGAATAGCCTAGAATTGCGTAAAGTGTACGTGCTGTTAAAATTAGTGTAGGCCTACTCTTATATAAGATTTAATGTAATCTTAATTTATATAAGATGTAATTTAATATTGTAATGTGTGATTCATTTATTCATTTTCAGTTTATACATTTTGGTTGAAAACACGTTACTATACTAGTTATCGAATTTCCATAGGAAAAATGAGCTATTGCAGTGGCCCTTATGGTAAGACTCAAGGTCGGGAGTAGCAAATGAGCACCGATCATGGTCCCCAGAATACGTTTTGGGGTGTCATTAAAAATCATATATATGTATATATTATGTGTTCGCACTCTAGCGGCCGCATTTTAAGTCCGATTTGGTTAAAATTTAGTTCACATGTGGTACAACCAGTCTACGTCACTCAGAAGACTTCGTTAGATAAAAAATCCAACAATCGGAAGCACCTTTTTTTGACCAGAAGTAACTATTTTTTTAGATTTTTCCTACAAGAATGAATTTGTTTTTGAGGTTTTTCTACAAATATAAATTTAGGTTGTTATTCTGCATATTATGTTTTTTTACATGACCTTATAGCTCGCTTTGTTCCCCCAAAATCGATCAAAACGTAAAATACCATAGAAGTACCCAGTTCAAAGCCATGTGGTGGATTCTACCGTGGGGTTGGCATGCGAAGCACGAAATGCATTGTGTATTGAAGATACTCCCAATACGGGGGTTGGCGTACGAAGCACGCAATGCTTTGTGTATTTAAGATACTGCCAATGTGCGGAATGGCGTGCGAATCATTTTGCAGCTATTCAGCACCGTCGCGAAACCTATTTCCCAAATGAATTGTTGGTTGAAAACAACGCTAAAACATAGGCCTACAAACTTAATTTTGGAAATTTGTTCAACTCACGTTTACATATTTCTGTTAACTGTAATTTTTTTATATTTATTAGTGTATTACCTTTCAGTTTTTTGTTAAAATCTTATCATTATTATTATTGTTTCATCACTGTTTGAGTAATAGTGTCCTTTAATTATTTTGTTTTCGACTTTTATAAGTAAGGATCTAAAAGTAATTAAGCAAAATGAGTGATAGTTCAATAACAATTTGAAAATATAAAATTTTCTCGAATTGCGAATAACGTTTGAATAGTGAATACAGGTATTATTTGATTTGTAAATTCCAATAAATGTCCGTGTATAAGAAAAAGTGCTCCAACTATAAAACGAAAATTAATAGCCTGCATCTTCAACTCACAATACGCGACTATTGCCACTCTTTTGCCAGCAGACAATAAAAATAAGGAAAGCTTGAGGTTACGATTGATTATTTTGATTTAGTCGGTTGTTGATATTGGAAACAGGGAAATGAACTGGTACGGCTCTAGAGTGACAGTTGAGCCGTAAACTATTCGACCATACATTGAATCACCAGATGACATGATAAATAACAGGCTTGCACATCATTATTCTTTCAGAGACGCAATAAGGGATGTCCAACCCCTTGTCTTGGTGTTCCCCTCTTCGAAATGTCATCCAGGCAATTTCCAACGCGCATTCATCTCCATTGGAGCGAACATTTTAATAAGCACTCTGTGGTGATTGAATGCAGTGACAAAGGCTGACTAACCGCGCTCATTTGTAGTGACACACCTATTCTTCTCCTACAGTTTCCATACAGAGTGTTCGGTCGCCTCTCGGGTGTTAGCTTTTTTATACGCTCCAAAGGTCACATACAAAATACCTACATCAAAGACTCTCGAAATATATCGTACGGTTCTAATTAATTGTTGGAGGTAACATACGATGCATTATTATACATGACTAATTATGTCAATATTTAATACAAATGTTAATAATTATTGAACAGTAACCATTAAACCGCCTGCGAAATCATTCTCTATTATTATTAACAACGTCAACGTATCAACACGACCTATACTCAATATACCGAACTAACCAACTTATTTATGCAACAAATAGCAATGACTTGAATAAACGATACATTGATGGTGGAAACCAGTGAAAACATTTTGTTTATCACTTTTTCACAATTGTTCGTTTTCCTGCAAACTATATTTTAAACACTTCTACTATCACTGTTTTTTCAAAATTGTATTTACGATGGAAGGAGAATGGGTTATTAGGAATACGTTCTGCAAAGTCTTGAAAATTACATAGCATCAAATAAAATTTGTACAGACTCTTAATATTGCCACTCCCCAAAAAATCTGAAATTTGAGTATTTTAGCACAACTTACAAAATGAGGAAGCACAATGTTCGTTTCAAAGGTATTACCAAGTAAACTATTTAAACACAACCTACAAAATGAGGAAGCACAATGTCCATTTCATCGGTGGGTATCGTATTTAAATTAACCCATACAGCCTAAACTACACGCATCTAAAATACAATGGGTAAGTTACGGTGCGGTACGGTACGGCTCGCGAGATTTCATTCGACAACCCACACAAAAAGTGCCGATTGGGCCACAAGAAGTTTTTACTTTAAAAAAAAATAGGAATTCAAAGTAAAATATTTTATGAGTTCAGATTGTTTGAATGCTTCATAACTTCAAAGCCAAAATGTCATTGTGAAACTTTTATCTATAAGGAGATCTGACTCTTGACCATATAAAGGAGGGGGGGGGGGGGGGGGGGGTTGGTTCTTGTTTTCCTTTTAAGATACGGAAAATCCTAAACAGTGTAATTATTGTTTCTGAAAAAATTTCTAATGTATGGTGAGTAGGAATGTTTCTAAACTGAGATTGTGTCTTAAATTGTTTTTAAACAAGTAAATAGACTATCAGTAGATAAAACGTAGGCCTATATTGTTGTATTACCATAATGCACATATAACCCATGCATTTGTGCTTCTTAATAAGTTGTGCATGAGAAGTTATCTAAGATTTGTGTAAAATAACAATTAATAGGGTTTAATTTGAATACAATTCTTGTAGCGATTAGGTCCTACATAGCAGAGGCGCATAGAAGCCTTAGCTGTAAACTCTTTGTGTCAATCATGAAAACGCTTAGACTATACTTGTCAAGTTGATTAGTATCAATACCAGAAACTCGGTTGCACTAACCAATGTAGTCATTAACTCACAAAAATTATAAAAAACTATGGAAATTACGTTTGTTCTACAGTACATAATAAAGGTGTGGTCTTAAAGTGGTTGAGCAGCTTTTTTTATCATTGTCCTTATTTGATGTATTTGCGAAAACCACTTTTTTGCGAGTTTGTCCAGTACTTTTCCTCGTTTAGTAAAATACATTCAATAAATAATCAAACAGTAGTAACTTTGCAATGTAATTAACATTCGTATAGTATTATGAAATGTTATATTTCACAGAATCAGCAAATCTAGCAAGGAAGTAACTATCATGGGCACCGTTTTATTTAAATTCCCCCTTTTTAATAATATGTTTAACATTATGATCATAACGCGGTGTTTGCCCAACTCTCCGCTAGGCTGCACTGCAGATTATTATCTCACGTCGAGCATGTTGACTTTATCTGATGAAGATGTGCTTCGTAATCAGAAAACAAATTATATATTTCCAACGTTTTTTTTTTTTTTGTTTTAAAATGTTTGTGAATAGCCTGTATAAACTGCACATTTTACAAAAACGATAATTTTGTTAAAAACTCAATATTTTTACAAAAAGTATTTAAGTAAACTAAATTTTAATTGGAAAATAAATTGAAACAGTTTTTATAAAATTACTTTTTATAAACGTAGCTTTTTCCAATTAACAAATTAAACTTGACATTTTTGCTGCAGTAGTTTAAAAAAAATTTAACAACTTGATTTTATTTAAGTATTAAACATAAAATTAATACGTAATAAATATGAAATATAAGCAATCGATTTTGGAGATTGTCAAATTAGTATTAAAACCAAAAATCAATTAGTCACAGGTCGTAAAATCTATAAATTTGGATATGTGGTCTCTAATCATATCAAGCAATTGGTAATATTTTAGTTTTAAAATGTATACTAAATTACTGCTTATGAGATTATACTTTGTCCGAACAGAAGTGCGCTCTAGGTCATAAAATTGACCCTCGCTCCCACACGCGCAGACACACTCACACGGCCTACCTGCTTAATGGTTCTCCTATTAATCACCAATATCTATTGAGCTACAATATCACATTTTTCTAATCGTTAACTTTACTTAATTTTTACTCTAATTACTGTACTCTAAATATTATTCCTCGCAAAATGTGTCCAAACATGGTACAATTGTGACAACTCTAAGAGGTTTTATGGTCAGTAGGTTACAAAATCATAAATTTGACTTCTTAAAAATTGTTATTGGCATTTTATTTGAATTAGCAAGATCACAATAACATACATAATTACAGTAATTATAGTAGTGATTTCAAACGTGTGCAAAAAACAAAGAAACTAAATCAGAACCAATATTACAGTGAACATACACTAAGAGTAAAATAAAAATAATTACAAATTCATTTTGCAATGTTACTGTGTAATAAATCAATAGAATAATATTATAAAACATAAAACTAACACAAGCATATTTACATATCCATCCTATGTTAAGAAGGTGTCTTAAAAAGTCAAATTTATGATTTTGTAACCTACTGACCGTAAAACCTCTTAGAGTTGTCACAATTGTACCATGTTTGGACTCATTTTTCGAGGAATAATATTAAGAGTAGGTCTACAGTAATTAGATTAAAAATTAAGTAAAGTTAACGATTAGAAAAATTTGATATTGTAGTACAAAGGCTAGTTGGAGATTAATAGGAGAACCATTAGTAGGTGGGCCTTGTGAGTGTGTCTGCGCGTGTGGGAGCGAGGGTCGATTTTATGACCTAGATCGCACTTCTGTTTGGACAAAGTATAATATATATTTGTCAATAATTAAATTAAGCAAGATCTGTTGCAAGATAGATTTTAATAAATGTGGAATATCAGTGCACTAAGTACAAAGTGTACGTCGATCGAGTATCACTTAATAGCACGACATTTAAACGGTTCTAAATTACTAAAAACACTCCTTAGTAAAATCCAGTCTTAGATTATAGTTCCTCACTCTCAAAGCTTGAGGTCCACGACGTGAGTTTACCTTGAGTAACAAGGGTTCCGTATAGCAAGCTTTCTTGGCATATTGATTAATATTTTGCTCAATATACCGAACTAACAATATAAACAATCAAAATAATAAACATCACTTGAATAACCTGTACAATGTACATGACAACCAGTGAAAGGAGGCGTTGGCTACAAGCAGAGAAATAACGTAAGGCGCCCGAATAAAAAATATACTTTTCATCACTTGTTCACAAAAACAGCGGTATTGTCGGTTTTAGGTAGAAACACAAATTCTTAACAAATGTTTTTCATATCATTAATGTCCGTTAAAGTGATACTCCAAAGGAAGTATCAATCTAAATGCAAAGCATTGTGTGGGTAATCATGTTTTATTATAACTGTATCAAATTTAATTTAGATTTTTGTTACTGTTATAATCTTTAGTTACATACAGACAGACAAACGAGAGAACGTATAGAAAGGAAGAAAAGTCCATTTATTAAATTAAGTAAATAAATGTATTGAGTCCAATAGTTCTTTCAGAATGTCTTATCACTGTTTAGTACTTATTTTAATCTAAAAAAAAAATTTTAATGTTATTGTTGCTTTAAACCCCTAACTAAGAAATACTTTCAACAAAATTATGATATTGATTTATTGACTAGATAAACTATAAAAAATGGTTTCCTTTAATCATACTTAACCTTTACACTTTTTACTCATAAGAGTTTTTTACTGTTGGAGCATAAAAGTAACTGTTTCTTATGTTTATTATAAACGTAAATGGAAAATGTATTTAAAATGTTAATCAGTACTTGGTTAAGTAGTTAAAGCATTATAATATTTATTTCACAAATAATAGATCAATAATCTATGTATTGTGGCTTACATTCTAAACAACTTATATGTATGTAATTGGCAAGCGTTGTCGTTTGTATAGGGTGATTCACAATGTTTTTTTAGTTTATAGCATGAGCTAGATATTTCTTTTAAAATTAACCCTTTATAATGTGCATATGAAGAAGCTTTAAAAATATTTATTTGGTTTTCTATGTACGCCTACATGGCGTATATGAACTTCGATTTTCTTTTAACTTCAGTATTATTGTTAGTTTATCAAATCGTTTAAATACAAACTAGTACAGTATTTATTTTTAAAAAAATGTAAAATCTAAACTGAGCATTTTGGTGAAAAAAATTTGACACTATGTATTTATACTACCGTTTGAAAATAGCGGCAAAAAAGTGTCGTAACAAATGTATCATTAACATTTCGAAATTAGGCAGAATTTAAAAAAAAAATATACTACACGACAGTAATCTTACAATTTGCAAACGTTTAGAAAAACTAGACTTTTTGAGAGCTATGACTCAAAAATTTAAAAAAAAACATTGATAAAGTATCATTTTAAAGGGATTGACAATATATTTTTTGTATTTGAAGTTTTTACCTGCTGCATTTCCAACTGCTTACTGATAAGAACAAAAAATGCGCTCGATCATGTAGGTGTTAATAGAACACCATGTATATATAGAAAACAAATAAAATATTTATATAACATACGCAAAGTATAATGGGTGATGTTCCTCAAAATAAAATTCCTCAAGACTGTTTATAAAAAACAATTGTGTACCGGATCCCCGTTTTAAACGTAAAGTAAAATATTAAAGGCAGTACAGTAATTATGTTTGGGCTTGAATTTTGAAATTAATTCCCTATTCAAAACCTATTCCACTTAATACGCCAGATTATTAGTTTAGAAGCAATTTTTAGATAAATAAATACTTACTTATCTTATATAATTACATAGAACTTAAATTAAAATTATTGGAAGGATTTGTAAATTAATTACTGCTTTTTATGTTTCTGATTTATTTTTCTCTTATTGTTTCCTTATGGAAAACGCTTTAAAATTCTTTCACTTATTTAAATAATTTAGAAGCTATTTAAGCTGTACATCGTGGACTACTAATATTATTACATAAATTTAATGATAAGCATAAGTAAAAAAAATTACGTATAAAGCAATTTATACTCATACGAGGGTATTGTTTACATTAGATGTTTTACTTTTGTCTTCCTAAATTTTGTTCATGACAGTTCCAATCAATTCTTTCTAAGGTTCTGTTCTATTTTAAAATGTCTGACCGTTAAAGCATCATGATGAAGTGATCAATTGTTGTATAAAAACATTTAATGATAAATTAAATTGTTAATGATTGTCTGCCTTACTGGAATCTTAGCCTACTGAAATGTGCGAACTTTAAAAGTCGGCAATTTTCAAAGCTCGCCTAATTCACTGTCAAAGAAAAAGAAAAAATAATTTGGAGATTACTGTTAAATGTTTAGTAGCAAAAGTAGGCATTCTCGTCTCTTTAAAAAAATGTTGCACCACGATTTGATGTTAAAAATAAGTTTTCTGTTCGTTGGGTGTCAATAATGCTTTCTCAAAAACAAAAATTTGAAAAGGACAATGACTCAACTGCTCCTATGCAGAAATATAACGTTTACCCATAATTCGATTGTCACCTAAGTTAAAATAATTTTCTTTCATGCCAAAAGAGTTCTGGTAGTTAACTCCGTAGGTGGTACTACTGCTCTCTCTAGTGCATGCCCATGGGGAGAGGGGGATGTTTAGTGGGTTGTGCTTCTTAAGGGCCTGCTGTAGTGGCGGCCATCTTGCATTTTTATCCCTTGAGAGCAATGTTAAATTTCAAACCATTTATTTCGTTTATTTTTCATCATAAAATTGTTTGCAAGGTCTCATTTTAAGCACAATTACAATACGCATCCGTTTTGCATTTTAGATTTAAATGCTTTTCTTTTGTTATGTAATTGACATTTTGTAAGTACAAAGTTTGAATTTTTTTCTTAACACAATAAAAAATAAAAATAATGAAAAGTAATTTACAAGGAGTGTAGGAGTTTTGCCTACGGGTATCAGGTAGAAAGGGTCCCCATCCGCGAATTTCTCATACTGCGGAGTTTTGCCTATGGTTGGGGGTGGGCGCAAGAGGGGGAGGGGGAGAGAGAGAGATTCCTGTAGAGAAGAGAGACAAAGAGACTCTTCTAGCGATTATAAAAGAAAGAATTCTGCCAGGAACAAAAATTATCACTTTACAGGTACCGTATTATCACTTTATATAATTAGAATAAAAAAAAAAACTAGAGGACTTACCTAAACTGTTTAGTCACAGTATTTTGCCGATAACAGTATGATTATAATATTTGTATAATTATAATATTTCGTCGTATTATCACTTTATATAATTAGAATAAAAAAAAAACTAGAGGACTTACCTAAACTGTTTAGTCACAGTATTTTGCCGATAACAGTATAATTATAATATTTGTATAATTATAATATTTCGTCGTATTATCACTTTATATAATTAGAATAAAAAAAAACTAGAGGACTTACCTAAACTGTTTAGTCACAGTAAACTTATTTTGCCGATAACAGTATGATTATAATATTTGAATTAGGAGAAAGGTGGATGCTCTTTAATAATCACTACAAGAAACGGTGTCTCTCTCCCTCCCTCACACTCTCTTTCTCCCGCCCCCACCGTAGGCAAATCTCCGCACCAAGAGGTTGCCGACGGCATCCCCCAAATCTACCTGAAACCCGTAGGTAAAACTCCGGTTCCCATTTACAAGCTGGATCCGAAATTTTATAAAGAATATTCAGTTCTTTTTTCAGCACTCAATTACAAAAGATGGATTTATAAAATGGTTTGAAATGAGGCAATGTCAAAGCGCTCAGCTGCAAGAAATTGCACTGTTAAGATACGGTTTTAGAAAGAAGCGCTTGCGTTTCCGGTTGCTTTCTCGTTTACTGGAGCAGACCATTAAAGGCCTTATAAGGCCGGTTTTTACTACGCGGACAAGGCACGTACAAGTTTCGGACAGTGTCGTTTGAACGGAATCGACGAATGATGATTTTACATAAGAAACATGGGAAAGTCAGATGTCGGTTTTCACTTGTGGTGCAGGTTTCGTACAGTTTTCGTACAGGGTTCGGACAGTGTCATTAGCTTCGGTCGATGGAGAGAAACGACACTATACGAAACCTGCATGTGCCTTATCCACGTAGAGAAAACGAGAGACATGCTAGAAACAGGCTGCCTACGGGCAGCAAAGGGTTGTGCAATGAGTATTCGGCCATTTTCGGATCTGTTCGATCACCTTCGTGCTTTTTGTCTCCTTCGCTCAGTCAAGAAGTCGGCCCAGACTATTTCATTAGGAAAGTGTGTTGTCTAGTTAAGAAGTAATTTTCAATAGTGTTTTAACTATCGCTTTCTTTATATTTTAAAACGGACGATGAATTACTAATTGAATTAGTTAAAAGAGGAAGTGCTTGTACAATCTACAGTTTTCCGATTACGACAATGTAAAGGCAAAAGAAAATATATCATTTTATTGATATCTATTTTACAGAAATAAATTTTCCTTTCTGTATCATATTTTACGATTATTTTAGTTATGACACAGAATGGTGACTTATTTTTTGTAATGTTACAATCTATTTTATTTTAGCCTACATATTTAAAAAATATCAAAATCTATGATAACAGCTATTCAAGATGATTTTATATATACAAAATATAACAAAATATTTAAAACTTCTACTTTTGTAGGAAGAGCATGAAAGCTTCTATACGACGAAATAGCACGAAGGTTGTACGAAGCTTGTACGCGTAGTGAAAACTGAGGCGACACTGTATGTTACTTGCCCTGTACGTGCCTTGTACGTGTCTTGTCCTCGTAGTGAAAACCGGCCTTTAGTTGCACGCAAGTGTGAGGTGAGTCCCTCAGTAAATCTCAGAAGAGAGGTCTGTGTAAGTGGATTTCATCCTACCTACAAAACATTGTAGGAAATTAACCATACTTCGCTGAAACAGAAGATAGAAGCTGAAAACTCCGCCGAACCAATCGTTCGATGAAACAGAAATTACAGTGTTAGGACTTTAAGAATGCGCCTCCCGTACACCAGCTCCACGCAGCGCCTCCAATCAGCCGAAGATACAGTATGCTACCAATGATCAGTGAGATCAAGTACAATGGGTCTGATCAACATGGCAACAAACACTACAGAAGGGCAGTATGTGTACTTGCTGCAAAACAATTATCCAGTTCACATGCAAGAGTTGCAATTATAGCTGCCCAATCGCTGGACTCTTCAGTCTGGTCTCTGTTTCATATGAACAAACCGGCGTAGGAGTGTGTTTACTTCAGACATACTTCAGGTGGCATTGGTTGTAAACTATGTTATCTAATACTTCCAAGACGAATTTCTTAGCAGTCCTACAAATGTCGTAGAATCACTGAAATATGTGCATTGAAGTTGTAGTGGAGGAAGGGAAGGGCTATGTTGAAAAATAAAAATATGATGGTTATGCAAATTATACATATTCTTCAGGCTCAAAACATCTAAGCACCACTCGAACTTAAAAATTCACAATTGTTTAGAATAGTTTAAGCAAGTTTTTTACATTTTAATTCTTACCAGATTTGCAATTAATTTAACTATCTTCATGTGCAATTGAATTGTATAATCGCAACATGCATACTGATTTGAAAATAATAGCGTTCACATGCTTATATTTTAATCATTCGTATGTCGATAGTATAAGACGATTTATAACTGATAAATCTAAATAAAAATTCCAACGCCGATTGTTTCAATCCAATCACTTCAAGGTACAGTACGCATATCTTGTAGTAAATATTGTAGTTTATATTCCAGTCAAGTGCTTAGTAGACTTTAAATTGACTTCATTATAACCAGATAGATCACGATTAAGATATTTTTATAGGCAACTGATTTGATCTGTTACTGTGAATAATGATATGGCTTTGGTACTTTAAATATTGAAAGTATGAATATTATAAACTATGAAAGGCAACTGTGTGCTTCTCATGCCAATCATAGTTCTTCTAATGTACACATATTTTATAGTCTAATTAATTTTTAATACTGGTGTAGGATATTAAACCTAACCTCAAAATTCTTATTTATTAAGTGTATAAATTAAATTATTAAGTTTCCGGTGGTATGAAGAATTATAATAAAGATTTAAAAGAAACAGCTTGCATTACCTTGCAATTATATAGAAATTATTTCAAATTATGAAGTCAGCAGTTAATGAAAATGCCACTGTTACTGCCTTCATTCCAGTGTACATGTGATCGGGTATAGAGCTAATAATTGTGTCAATGAAGAAAAATCAGCTGAGATTAGTATTTCAAACGAAACAATATTTCATTGAGTTTTCAGTGAGATAATTAAAGGAAAATTACTTGCTTGGAATTATTTTGGAATTTAGCCAAGAAGCGCTTTAAAAAATTACATCATAATTATTAAAATCGGCCCAGTAGTAGAAGTATGCGTTATTGCAGAAATAATGTAAGATGGTATTAGTGATGGTTTAAGTTCGATGAAAAAAGAAAACATTAAAGATATGCCTAGTAGTGTACGTTGGCAAATACTTTTCGTATCAATATTGTGAGACAAATTGAAAGTGACTAAACAGTGAAATGGTTTAATTTCAATTATTTTTTCGAATTTTAACTTGTAGGTTTTTATTAGAAACAAATCAGTTTGACGATCATCGCTCATAATTACGACAGCATGTACAAATACTATTTAGGATATAAAAATGTTTATTAAAATTGTTATCGAAATTGTTTGTCATATCAAACCAATCAGCTGATTACGTTATTGATCTCCGATGATAAAGTTTTAATTTTGCTAACAAGAAGTGAAACCAGTAACAAGAATATTAACGTGCAAAGGAAAAAACAAAGAAAGTTATATGTACTAATCAATTAGAATGAAGATTGTCTATGAAAGGCAAACATATTGTTTTGATCTGAAAGTGTTTTATTTTAATGTCTGAACAAAAAGAAGGTATTATTACAATATTTTAAATCTTGCACTCAAAACAATTGACGAAAGAGTAATTCTATGGCCAATTTTATACTAGTAATGGATGTTAAAATGATTTAAATATGATTTTAAAATATTTTTTTTTGTAAACATAGATTTGTCATTTCAAATCTAGTGGTCAAAAGATTTTAGTTTTGCCTGTTTTGAAAATTAACCAGAGTTTTAGAGAAAATCTAGCTAATTAAATTAACAAGTGTCGAGGTGAACATAATATAGAACTCTGAAAATAAAATGCAGAATTAATTTTTGGTTGATAGTAAACGCATACTTAACAATCTCTAGGTAATAAATACGCACTAAAATTACAAAAAGTTGAGAAACACTTGACTTTTATTTCTAATTTGATGTTACCAGTAGACCTATTGCCCGGAAATGTGTTTTAGGTTCTTTTTAAAACACTCTTCAGTTGAAGGTAGTTGAGCATTCGACCGATGCTTTGAAAGGAAAGCAATCAAATACTTTTGAAATATACTTTTTTTTAAATCATGAAATATTTGGAAAGAACGTTACATAAAACACTTAGTAAAAATAATAGTAATGCAAATGAACGTTTTCACTTTTTTAGACTACACATATAGTACGGTAACTAGTGTTTAAGGAAATATTGTGTTTGACTAAGAACAACATAACTCAAACACACTCTAGTGACAGCTGTTAAAACATTTCTCAGTTCCTATTGTAGTTCTAGCGGAGTATAGACTACATTGTCGCTATAAAAGCCGATTACTAGTAGTAGGCTATAGTATTGTCTCCTGGTTTTACACGACCGGTAACATTTCCATCGATTTGTAAAATGTACTCAATACAAAAAATATTTTAAAAATTAATGCACCATGGATTAATTAAAATCTTTTAAATTTTCGTATATTGAAAATATCAAATGGGACTTTATGGGATCATTATTTTATAATGCCGGTCAGTCAAATACATAGTAAGCATATTAAATTTAAACTCTGCTTTAATATTAAGTATGATGCACTGCTTACTTGTGAACAATTCTTCAATTTTAAAGAACTAGGCAAAGCAAAAAATTTCTAACTCTAATTTCTCCAATTTCTTGAAGATTGGAACAAAAAAACTAATAAAGTTACGGAAACCAACGCCCTTTTCCTTCTTCCTGTTCAGAAACCTTCTCATTATTTAATTCAGTTCGACCAGATTGTGTAAAATAAATTTAAAGTTAAAGAAGATGGAGAATCGAATAACTCACCGAAATTCAATGTAAAAATTGAGAACTTACTGTTTAAGTATCATATATCAATATACTGTATTTACTAATAAGTAGGCCCATAAAAAGTTAAAAAGTGTTACTTGTCAATTTAAACTCAGCTAATGAAAGATTTTCAATGTTGGTCATCAACTGCTTACTCAAGTGCCGTCCTGGGTACATTTTCGTCAGCTAGGAAGGTTACCGCGAGGTTAAAAACGTACACATTCAACGGCAAAATAAACGTTTCAGTTAATTGTAGGAGCAGAAGGCCTACTACAGTACCAAAAATAAAACCACCATTTGTTTATATTTCCGTCTAATGTGTAGCCTCCAATGAACTTCTTCGTAAAACTATTGGAACTTCGGCGACAGTAAATTTCCTTCGCAGAAAATCCACCAGAATGTATAAAGGAATACACGTACAAACTAACATGTAAAATGTTTCTCAGTAGAATGTCAATTAACTGCTCATTTCATAAGGAGTTGGTCTGTCATCTTAGTTTCGTTTAACTTTCTTTGCAAATCTTGTTGGTCTATATTGTAGACCTAATAAATTGATTCACACATTTATTAATAATATTTAGTCTACAAATTATTATTTTTTTAATTCAAATATTGCTGGGGTTTCCCATAGTTTACATATCGGTCATATTTATGTAGGCGCTGGATTTCTCTGAATTCTCCGATTCTAGTATGTTTAAAACCTAAACATTGTAAAGTCGCCTTTACTAAATAAACTCTGGTTTAACAATCTGAATTTCTATGTAGAGAAATAATTCAATACTCTACGGAGTGACTACAGAGTGTCACTTATGTGAAGTAATCCTCGGTAAACGAGTGCATAACCGATGCGGTAGCTTTGCCTCGTGGTTTACATTATTCTAGTAGTGTCTTCTATTTCTGCAATGTATTGCACTCTAAGCACATTCAAGTCCAAGTTTATCTGCCATTGTAATGTGTCGACACGATTTCTCCACGATGTGCCAGATCATGTAACGTAAACCGTAAATGTGAAGAATATTGATGTGTTAGCGGTTGGCCATTCTGAACACATTTAACTATCATAACAATATCACAGTGAACTCACAAGAATATATTGAATAAACACAACTAGTAATTATATGGTAAAGTCAGTGTTGTTATTACTTTATCGCTGCTTTACCAAAATTAATGCTGTGTGATTCTTTAACTTTGCCGCCTTAGGTAGGAAAGATCTCAAACTTTGAAACTCCATATTTTAATTTCGAATTGTTCATCAACCACTCTCAAAGTGGCTATTCAAATAGAATTTTGTTGTGTCCTATTTTTGTGGTGATTTGATAAAACAAGTCGTTTCAAGTATGTTTTAAATGATAATTATTATTTTAGCTCCTACTCACAAGTAAGTAAAATCTTTCAACAATGTAAAAATCCAAATTCTAATTTTCTCCAAATTTTGCTGGGTTTATTTTAGAAATATCAAGACCAAAAAATGTGTCCATATGAAATATAAAAATTGCCCCTCATATTGAAACATGGTAGCTATTAAAGAAAGTAGACATATTTATTTTTTACCGCCCACCAGAAAATCCACATCATGGTTTCCAGGATACGAATGATGACTAAAAGAATGACACTGTGTATTATGTTCCAAATTAGTAGTAACATTAACTTTACATATTATAATTAATTATTCGAGTATGTTATAAGGTCAGAAGCATTGTAGTGAATTCCGTAAAAGTGAATGAGTCTTTTCAAAAAAACACTTTGTTTGGTAAGCGATGACTGTAGCGCAGAGGCAAAGTGGTACGTCATACTCTAAAGTTGACGTTAAACAAAAATCAAAGGAACACAAACTAACGGTGCATTTTTTCAAAAGTTTTAGGTGAACTTATAAATTCTAATTTATATTACTAACAACTTTACTTAAATGTCGAAAGACTAAAAAAAGATTTGTTTACGTTGTCTAAAAAAATATTACATTTTATTTATGGAGCCTGTAATTTTTAAAACTATACTCTAACATTTTTTTAAAGTACTGAACACATAAATATATAGCTTGAATATAGTAAAAACTGTATTTTCTTTCTTTTTTCATAAATTGTGTTTTGTCAAATTGTTAAATTTCACTAATTACATTATTTAAGTAGGCCTACTCTGCAATTTAGATTGAAAATTGTTGTCTAATTAGAGATCAATAATAATTTGTAATAAGAAAACCATTTTATATAGTATCCTTTATTGGGGTTATATTGAATTCTAAATATACACACCTGCCATTTTCAACTGTAGCCTGAATGATTTCAATTTTATATTTATTACTTCTGTAAGTTATTAATTATAAATTAATATATTAGCACAGTAATATTTTAGGCATGTTTTATTTAATTAAATAATTAATTGTAGTTGTTAAAGTAATGACTACTTTAAAGTATCGATACAAAAATTCACGTAAATATCTGTTAATACTAAAATGTTATACACTAAAGGTTTAAAAATCTTTGATTTGACAAAGATAATGTTTACACAAAATTAAAACAAGAAAATTTAAAAAGGAGTTTTAGTTACTAAATTAATATTTGTGTAAAAAGTAAAAGATCTGAAATCAACATAATTGAAGTATTTACTAATCGACTAAATCAAACGAGGACTAAAAGGATATGTATATTGATTTATCCTTTTCAGGAAGCCAGCACATTAATTCCGTCCAACGCATTGCCTGGTTGGTTCCCATTTGGGAGATATTTGACCGCAGCCAATTTTAAAAATAAGCCCCCACAATTCAATCGCAATCACGTGTCTCTTGGAGGGTTCCCCATAAATCAGCGTGAATTATCCTCAACGGGCTTCGCACACTCGCGCCACATAAATTAAGTACGCCGCTGTGCAAAGATAGCAAATGGATTGCGCACTTGTACCGGCCGAGACCTTTCAACAAAATTACCGCCCTAGTGATAAATCTAACACCACTCTGGCAACAGCATCATTCATAACGCCAACTTCTCCACACATTCTAACGGCATTTAACGAAATATACTTTCAAAATGATTTACAAACACTACTTCCTTGTCAACTGGCGAGATGTATAGGTTTACATAAATTTATCTCACTGTGATTTTAATATAATTTTATTAAAACCTTTAACTCGATATAAAAATAAGTTAATACATTGAAATGTTACCGTACTTTATAACTCGCGATTTATGTAACTTCAAAATTGAACTTTATAATACTAACTTTAAACTCTTGTCAATCATTTGCTTTTTTGTTTAAATTAAACAATGTGGGACTAATCGTAAATTAATTTTGTTTACTACTATTGTCCATCGCAGGTTTTTTCTTTACTTTTGCTTAACATCTTTATTTTATGCCAGTTAGTCTATGGAAGTTTTAAGAGTAGCGTAGTACACGTAAACTAAACACCAGTTACAAGAATGGACAACATTGGAAGACACGCTAACCACTGAGCCACTCCGCTGCCTCAAAACATATCATCATTGATCAGGAAGACATGCAATTATTTTCTGCAGTATTCTAGTTAAGTTAAATTATTACTACACAATATTAAACGTGCAATCGTATGTTATAATTTGTCTTGAGTATTCTATTTGTATTGCATGTACATAGGCTAATTACATCATATAAAATATTTTAAACCCCTTAGGTATGTCTTTTATCCTTAAAGTATAAAATCTCTTTAATATGAAAATTGAAACTTATCTTTTTCCTAACGTCTAAAATATCTTTAATATTAAAATTGAAATTTGTCTTTTTTCTCTAACTTCTAAAATCTCTTTAATATTACAATGGAAACTTGTCTTTTTTTCTAACGTCTAAAATCTCTTTAATATTAAAAAATAAATCTATATTGTTTCATTAACGTCTAAATTCTCTTTATATTAAAATTTAAATTTGTATCTTTTCTCCCAACGTCTAAAATCTCTTAGCATTAAAATTTAAGTTGTCTTTTTCCAATAACGTCTAAAATCTCTTTTATATTAAAATTAAAATTTGTCTTTTTTCTTTATCGTCTAAAATCTCTTTATTATTAAAAAATAAATCTGTCTTGTTTCCTTAAAGTCTTAATTCTCTTTCAATTAAAATTAAAATTTGTATTTTTGTCTCCTAACTTCTAAAATCTCTTTAATATTAAAATTTGACTTTTTCCCCTAACGTCTAAAATCTCTTTAATAGTCTATTAATGTTGAAATTATTTTCTTTTTTCCCTAACGTCTAAATCTCTTTAATATTAAAATTGAAATTTATCTTTTTTCATAACATCTAAAATCTCTTTGATTAATATTTGTATTTAATAAGTTAAAATTTGTATTTTTCTTAACGTCTGAAACTTCTTTAATATTAAAAAATAAATCCATCTTGTTTCCTAAAGTCTAAAATCTTTTTATATTAAAATTGAAACTTTTATTTTTTCCTAACGTCTAATATCTCTTTAATATCAAAATTCTACTAATTGGTACAAATTCTATATATCCTGAAAAGTTTTTTTTTTTTTTTTGTTCTCTATTCAAGCTTAATAATGTTTTAAAACTTATAAAGGAATGTTATTAAGTTAGTAGGCAACCTTATTTATTAAAAAAATTATAAAATGTGTAATAAATTTCAATATATTTTTATCATTTGATATCATTATAGTCATTATCATTATTGCATACATTATTTAAAACTAATCATTTCATACCAAATTCTAAGTAAGCACTATTTATACCATCTGTGTTTTTTGTTTTTTTGTTTTTTTTTTTTTAGAAATTAAGGAAATCTGACACTAAAGTAACACAAACATTTTAATGTAATCATTTATATTTTAAAATGTGTCTACTATAATAATTAGCTGGTGTTATTTATACATGCTTAACAAATTAGAGAGAGTAGAAACAGAATGTGAGAGTTAAAGTAATACGTCATTGCATCACATCGTGTCCCAGTTCTGTAAATTCTCAACTCACATTACAAATGTATGACCTTAAATGTTATCCGTAATTTATTGTTTGTCAAAGGCCGAACGTCAGTTGTCAATAAGGTATTGTTGTTAATATATAGCTTTGGTAAGTGTGAGTTGGTTACAAAGGTGAACAAATAATGGGCCTGACCTGGCTGTCACTCAAACAACAAAGCCCGGCTACCTGGGGTACACCACGACAATAGCTTGCGTCTTGTCTATGTTTTGACTGTTGTAGATTTACGACAGGATATAAACTGGTAATCCTTAGTTTCACTAACTACCTCCCACATAGTGTATCGTGGCAAAGGACAGACTTAGGAGTATCTTCATCAATTTAAAGGGTGGAACGACATTGACCAAATGACAGAGCTCGCTTGGTGGCATCCCACCTGCCGCTAGGCTTTGCCCCGCGAGTAATCACTGTCATCAATTGTCTTCCTTAACAAAGCAACGCACATTTATTGCAGGAAATGTGTGTGGCCATCTTATAAACGGACGATGATAGCCAGGGGGTGAGTTTGGAAAACATAAGGGCTGTTAAATTGCAATTCATTGTTATTCTTTGCATCTTTTTAAAGCGACTTATAATTGACAAATTAACACACAAAAATACGTCTTAAGTCGAAGAAAATGTAAGATGTTTATTTAATTTAAGGAATTAGTATACAAATATTCATCTTAATTTGTATTGTTGATGTGAATTAGAAGGCAGTTAATCAGAATTGTTAATATGTCACTAACTAATACAAAGAATATTTAAATTAAACTAATATTGAACACATTATGAGTGAACGAACTAAACGAAACACCAGCATCTTGGTTTGATCCTCCGATTCAACGCAGCAGTTATTTACAAAATTCTAAAATTCGAAATAACAATAATTTCATTATAAGTTAAACGAATGCAACTTTAAACTTTGTTATTAATATATTAGAAGACACGCTGTGAGCTCGCAAAATTGGGGTAGAAATAATTTCGCGTGGACAATATTTTATTGTTACAGATGATTGTTATTAATTATACACTAGAGCACCCGGCAATGCTTCGCTATTGCTTGATTTTAGTATACAAATATAGGCTCACATAGATTAAATTAACAGACACGATTCAGTGAGTGTATTGAAACATTAATTTTGAAGTGACTTGTAAGTAGTCAAAATAAGATTATTTTGACCAGGGCAGGTGGTAGAGAGCGTAATAAAACATAATATGGTTGTTCAACGCAAGTTTAATTTATTTTATTTGGGTAGCTATCCCATTTGAATTATTATTTAATGATAAAGGTAGTCATCTCATTTCATTATCTTGACTTAAGTAGTCAAATAAGAATTTTTTTTTTAGTTTTTACACAAATTTAGCTTTATAGCTTGTAGGAAGTTAGTGCATTTTTTATATAGGGCTACCTACTTCAATAGTAGGCTACACTATTTCATTTTAACTTCTTTTATTGTAGTGACCATATTCTCTAAACAATTATGGTACTAATAGGCCAAGTGTAAATAATTGTGAATATTTCAGTGAAATTAGTTGAGTAGTTTTTGAGCATATATAAAAAGTAAGTGGATAAATAGGGCTACGTAGACTATTTAATTTTAAGGGAAGTTATCACATTTTATGCATTTGACTTAGCCTAATCGAATTGCAAATGGTTTTATTATAACTCAAGAATAATATTGAATAATTTGAGTTTTATAGCCTGTAGAAAGTTCAATTTTAGTTTGTGAAATTTTTACTTATTAAAAATACGAACACCAAAACAATATTTATTTTATATATTCTTCAAAATCAGCTGTCATAAGCTAATATATATACTGTTTTGTAATAGTAATTGCGTTCAAGAAGTTATTTAAAAAATAATTGTCAATTATTCGACTTTTAGAAATAGAACACTGGAAACCCGGTTAACAAAATAATAATAGCGAAGGAAAATTCGAAGGTTTTTCGATAGTTCGATAGAGGAAGGCCATCAAAATTATAAATATTTGTCAAGTAGAACTCATAAAATAAGCACTACAGCGAAAGAAAAAAGCTCTTATCATTTTATACGATTTTGATTTTCAAAGTGATACAACATTACTATACTACTACTAGAGACCCTCTTTTGATGGGTAATAATAATTCTCACAAACAGAAAGGTTGTTTAAATTTATTTCACGGATGCACTGAAATGTAAGCGCAAACACACTATATAGGATTTTACATACAGAGTTCACAGCGTGGAAATAATATGTACTTTGAAGAAGATTTCAATTTCGTCATAAGTTTCAACTGCAAACTGAAGTAATACAATTTGTCTGACATTAATCACAACATTCATTTTACAAACGTCGCATATTCCAAAGTTCAAAGTATTTCATATAGTTTCGGGGTTTGAAAAACTATTACTGAATTAAATTATTTAAACAATGTATTATGAATTAGTTTTCGTCTCCAAACGTCTTTAATCACTTTTGAAAGTTTTGACGTAAAGGCGTAATCGATGTATTTCATAGAAAGATATATTTTAAAAGTTTAAAATTTAAAACTCAAAGCTCTCTCGACGATGATATAAAGCCTATAATCCTCTGTTTTTTGGGGGGCAGAGTGTGGGCGATGGTGACACAAATCATCAAACAATGGAGCAAGCTGAAGTAGAACAACAAATGAATGGTTCCTTCTCAAACCATAAACCATTCCGACATCTACCAACATTTATCACTAAACTAGTTCGCTGTCATATAGAGTTTCGTCTTGTCTATTTAACAAAGTCTGCGAACAATATCCAATGACATCTTTACAATAAGTCTTAATGAATATCACTCGCAAAGTAATCTATCATCCATTGAACAGTACACTTGTGCGCGTTGCAGAATAAGTAATTTTGTTTTGTTACTTATCGTATGCATAACTATGAACAAATCTTGACTGCATTAGTAACTCTAAGCTAGATAAGATATTCTTTACATCCAACTTATTATTTCATGAAGTTTGTTTTTAGTACTTATTCCTAAATTCCTGCAATAAAAACAAACATTAAAGTTATCTAGTAAATGTAAGGACTTAATTATCACAATGCTTTCCAATTCAAAAGTAAACAAACACTCTATAATAGCATTAAAAAAACAATAATATTATAATCAAATACAACTAGATATTTTGCTAGGGTTTGATAGAAACTGATTTATATTTTTTATCATAGTCAAATAGACAATAAACACAGGGACCTTTAAGGACGATAAACGCATAATACTCTGTAAATGTAACTCCCAGCCAGTTCATAGCGGATATGATTTAAACAGTACTCCTAACTATGATTTGCAAAATGTATATTCGTCCGAGTAAAAACTAATTTTAATAAAAAATAAAACTGTAAGCACATCAAAAGCATATAGAACATAATAACTTTTTAAACAAAATGAATAATGTGTGCGGTCGTGGGACCCGTCTGGAACGAAATTCACCAAGCCTTTTCTTCAAATCCTAATGTAATTTAATATGGAATTGCAAATGCATTCAATAAACATAAAATGTTGGTCCACCAGTCTAGGCCTAACCTAAAGTTATTGTGTGTATGTTTAATTTATTTTACCTGCCTTAACGGCAACATAGGCTACACATAATCATTTTAGGTTATACCTAGACTGATGAACCAACATTTTATGTTTATTGAATATAGCCTATTTACAATGAATGGACATTTAACTGTGTTTACCATTTTAGCTTTGATGTTATAATTGATTCCACATCTTTTTATTATAATAACATTAAACGTATGGAAAAAGTAAATAGGCCTATTTGTAGCCCAAAAAAAACAAACTAACAATAAACGGCAACTGAAAAATTAAAATTATATCATTTAAAACGTACTGTGCCATAAATGTGCACAAAACATATATTATTTGTGTAGCCTACTAGCGAAAAAGCCTCCCGAGGTCGGCTGAAAAATGTGCTAGGGCAGAATGATTATCCAGAAATAGGTATAAATCGTATCATATTTAAACAAAAAATATAATTCCATTATTTTCTTTCATTTAAAAGAAGACGCACTAAATTCAGCCCGATAGATCTCCGGAAGTAGGTATCAATATTGTTTTAAAATACCAAACAAACTAAAAAATGTGTATCCTTTTAAATAAACCGATGAAATAAAGATTACAATAATTCTGAATTGTTTTATAATAATGACATTTACTTTCATTTAAAACCACCGCACGAAAAACGGTTACATAGATCTCCAGAAATAGTATCAATAGGGTTTTAATCTAGAACCAAAATACCCCAAAACTTTTTAATAATAATAACAATATTCTCTTTTTATTTCAAATAAACAGAACTAAAATGGGCACGGTAGATCTTCAGAAATATGTAGTATAAGGGTTTTAATCTAGACATAAAGAACGCCAAAAAGTAAATTTATAAAATATACCGATGAAGTACAAATACCTTTTCATAACATTTTTATAATAATCACAATATTCCATTTCATTTAAAATAGACACCACTAAAATTGGCCAAGTAGATCTCCAGAAATAGGGTTTTAACATAACACCCATAAATTTCAAAAAGTAGCCTACTGATAAATATAATGATGAAATAAAAATTACATTTAGTATTTTTTTAAATATTTATGACAACATTTTTTTCATTTAAAACAAACCACAATTAAATCGACCACGTAGACCTCCAGAAATTTGTATCAATAGAGGTTTAACCTAAAACAAAACAAAAATCTAAAAGTGCCCTTATAAATATACTGATTTTTTCCTCGAAGGTGAAAATATTCAAAAAGACACAATTGCACGCAATAGTAGTGTGGGATGTTTACCCACTAAAATACCTCCGGTTATCATAACCAATACACCAGACCGACAACGAATTTCATTTCTTACTAATAGAATAAATATACAGATGAAATAAAAATTATATTTCTTAATTTGTTTAGAATAATCACAACATTTTCTTTCAATTCTAACCGTAACAACATCGACCAACATCCAGAAATAGGTAGGTATCAATAGGGTTTTAATCTAGAACCAAAAAACTATAAAAGCGCCCTTATATAAATATACCTTATAAGTGGACGAATGACCTACAAATTTGTGTGAATGAAGTACAAATTACTTTTCATACATGTTTTATAACAAAGAAAATATTCTCTTTCATATATAAAAAAAAAAAAATAGCAAACAAATCGGAACGGTAGATCTCCAGAAATAGGTATCAGTAGGATTTTAACCTAAAACCAAAAAAATTTAAAAGTGCCCTTGTAAGTATTCCGATGAAAAAATTTTTATTTCATAATTTTTTGATAGTAATAACTAGATTTTCATTTTGTTTAAAACAAACCGCACTAAAATCGGCCGGGTAGATCTACAGAAATAGATATCAATAGGGTTTTAACCTAAAACCAAAAAAACTCAAAAAGTGCCCTTATAAGTACACCAATGAAAAAATACATTTCATAATTTTTTATAATGATGACTATAGTTTATTACATTTAAAACAAACCGCACTAAAATCGGCAGGGTAGATCTCCAGAAATAGATAGTCTATCAATGGGGTTTTATTCTAAAACCAAAAAAACTCAAAAGCACCCTTATAAGTACACCAATGAACAAATTTACATTTCTTAATTTTTTGATAATAATGACAACATTTTCTGTCATTTAAAACAAACCGCACTAAAATCGCCCAGGTAGAACTTCAGAAATAGATGTCAATTGGGTTTTAACCTAAAACAAAAACAACGCAAAAAGTGCCCTTATAAGTACAGCAATGAAAAAAATTACATTTCATAATTTTTTGATAATGATGACTATATTTTATTTCATTTAAATCAAACCGCACTAAAATTGCCAAGTAGATCTCCAGACATATGTATCAATAGGGTCGCCAAACGTTTAAGGGTGTACTGAATTGTTATATAACTAAATGTCGTTTTTAATAGACAACGTAGTATTTTCTACATTCACACTATATACGCACGTTGTGTGGAAACAAACAGAAATAAACTCTGAAACTCGGCCCACTGCTATTAAGGTCCGACTTACATCTTGTATTGCTTTATAAGTTAGCCTAGTTCTTGTTTTTATTCATAAAAACCATTTATCATTTCTGTTATAATACTATTACAATATTTATTGAACACACTAAGTTCTTCATTATAGAAATCTTAAAACTTTAATATAACCTTATGGAGCATTTATTGATAAAGTTTATGAATTATCTGTCGTTGTTAGTAGCCTAATACTAAAGGAGCACGGTGTAAGGTCTTGCTTTGGAAAATATGTTATTTACTTAGTAGTAGTTATAACTAACAAATAATAAAAATTTTCTTAGTAAAAAAACTGTCAACATAGTAGTTGAGTGTCCCCGGGTTAGGGTAGGAGTTAACAAATAGAAAATGTAATGCGTAACGAAAAAAGTGTTATTAATTGGTTGCTATGGCAATGGCAAATATAAAATACGAGTAACGAAAAAGCGTTATCAAATGGGTTGCTATGGAAATTACAAATAAAAAATAAGCGTAAAGAAAAAACGTTATGAAATTGGTTGCTATGGCAATGAATGTAAATACATTCAAGAAACATGTGTTTTGGTTCATCAATTTAAATTAACGTATCGGTTCCGTCCAGCGTAATTCAGATATTATCGTCAAGCGCTGAAATACATTCAATAAACATAAAAAATTTTGGATTATAAAACTGTAGGCCTATTTGTTAAAATGTTGTATTTATTTTCATTATTATCTAAATAAAGATAAAAATATTATCTTTTAATTGTTTTTTAACTTCATATTGATAGATCAAATGATTTAGAAGTAATTAATATTAATTGAAAACATTAATAATCAAATATGTTTATATGTTATAAGAATGTATATGTGTGTCTTCTTTAAACTTGTATAAATGGGTATATTGATAATAAAATGTTGTATTTATATTCATTTTATAACCTCAAAGTAAATCTTATAACGTATTATAGCCTACATCAGTTCTTTAGTTCATATTTTAAGAAAATAAACTTCACAAGACTTATATTGATTGAAGTTGTAAACATAACCACAAAGTATAATTTACGCTAGGTTTTGTTTTAGTATCACCGATGATGGGTGAAATCAGCTGTTATATTATATTATTACGCACGTACACTCGCTTTTATAGGAGTTGGTTTGTGTATGACTATAGGCTAACATTGAATGTAGGCCTACTGCATTAAAAATGTATGCTTGTTTGTCCATTAAGCTCCTATTTTCTGTGTCTAAAAAAAAAACGTTTTGAATTTGAACGATACAGAGTTAACATGTTGGTACTTTGTGTTTATGAAAACCTAAATCGTGAAAAATAATCAAAAGAAATCCATCAAGAATTACGAAATAAAATAAATCTTAATTTGTTTAACATTAACAAAATGTACCCTTTACGAGCATCAAATGATATATTTTTTTAATCGAACAAGAATTATATGAAAAAATGTACTCTGAATGTCAATAAAAATGAAACGTCACTCACTTAGGCCTACATTGTAATCGCCCTGCCTTTTATCTATATAATATGTACTAATAATAACGTGGAATCCAGTGCAAACGTTTCAAACCATTTTAGGAACTTGAGTGCTTGATTTAATGCATTGTAGCTAAATAGAAGGTACAACGATTTTGAAACAAAACTTATATGTATCAATAGATTTTACTATGCAAATCAGAAGTCTACTATGTAGCAGGCGATGTAAGAAAGGCAAATATGACATTTATCAATAAAGTAGTAAATACTGAGCCACGACCAGTTAACAATACTAGTAGGCCTACTTACTTTGCGTTAATCAATTGATCTTTAGTGTATTTATTGATTTCTCAGTATTAAAAGCGCAAAATAGTAAAAAATAAAACAAATTCAAATAATACCAGGATTACTCAAAAAAGATTGGAAATTAGTCTGAGTAAATAAACTACAAAATAATTACACTATAGCTTTACAGGAACTTTGATGGTAGTTCTGATTATGCCTCAAACTGAAATTAACTGTAAAGGCAAAGGCAGATTTAATGAGATATTTTGATTCAATAGTGCATCAGTTATTTTATCTAAATGGCAAGTTGAAATAAACTTATTTATATTTTCCTTACACTTTACCTGTATTGATTGAAGTGCATCATTCTTCATTACAGAAAAATAATTTCATCAGTTTGGTTAACATTAATCTACCCTAAACGTCTTAAAACATTGCCAGGGCAATTGAAGTTTGGCATACAAATTTGCGAACTAAATATATATGAAAGTAAGTTTGTTTTTCTATTTTTGTCCATACAGTATAACTATTATCTTTTTGTACACATTTTACACTTTTCTGTGGAAGTAGGGACTTGCACTGAGCGGCGGGTGTGTAATTATAAACTTAAAAACTGACACCCCTAAAGTGGATACTTAAATGCCTCATTAAAGAACAAAAGGCAACACAAGACACGAGAACATAAGATTAGAATAATTTTTGTCATTAGACGGAATGACGAGTATGATGGGAAAAACTCCTTTCTAGAATAATATAATGTGATCATAGTTCACTACGTAATGCGAACTCTGCTTTGGAATCATTTGTGATCACAAAGATGTACTAAAAGGAAAATATTAAGATATTTTATTTACAAGTTTTAAACAGCAAAAACATCAATCCAAATCAATTAATGTGCAAATACCGTAGATTGCCTTAATAACCTTGACTCTTTTGCCTAAATAATGATTTTTTTATGCCTAGCCTTGTAACCCCCTCCCCCTCAGTTCTGCCTATGAACCTCGAAATCCACAATCACAAACAAGAGCATTAATTATCAATACTGCTATACAAGCAGCACAGTCTACCAAATGATTCTACAAATATCATAACTTATTTAACCACTGTCAATTGCATTAGAAGCTTTTCAGATTACACTCTATCTAAAATACTTTCATTAATCTATTTCAGGCACATTATTTATAATTTCGAGATCACCTGTTCCAAGATAGTATAAATTATATTATTATAAATTATTTCATCACAACAATCAATCCGCTGACTTATCAAAAAATATTGTTCCTTTGTTAAAATGATTGTACTCTGGTAAACAAAACTAGATGTAAATTGTCACCTGTCACGGAGGTAAGAAAGGAATTGATTGTAACATGAATATACATAAGAAGAGGAAGAAGAAGTGTTGACTTGACACAACTGTCACGAGAATTGCTTCTCCACACTTTCATAATTCCCACTTTGGGGAAGAAAGGGGGCATGGCCGTCAACTGTAAAATGTATTGTAGTTTACTTGAAGCTAACCTTATTGTGCATACAGAACGAAATGCACATTGGAAGAGAAATTAAATTCTATGGTCCGTTATAATGTGTTTGACCGTTAAAGTATTTGACAGGGTAGTACAAATTACGAAAAGTACAGAGTGATGCACTGGTAATACGCTAAAATAATTAAATTAATTATGTTTTCTAGTCTTGTGTATCAGATACTTCTAAATCTATATATCTGTACAATGGTAATACGATAAAATAATGAAATACATTTTTATGGTCTTGTGTATCAGATACTACCAAATGTATAGATATAATTATATGCATTATATAGATGTATCTAGAATAGATATATACATCATAGATTATAGATACTGGTTATCTATTTACCAGAGCTAGCCATTGATAGTTTGGAGAAGTTCAACTTGGTAATATTGGGCAGTTAGGTTTGACTAAAATGTGTTAAAAGTTTTTGTTTCAGTTATAAGAATGTATTTTGTCTGTGGTTCCTAAAAGCAGAACTGAAGATTCGTATTTTTATTTACTGTTAGACATCACTGATCTAAAAGGACTCAATTTTATCAGCCTGAAACAGTGAAACATAACTGAATTCTTTAAGACATTGGCTCGCTTTTGTTCAGTATTTTTTTTTTTTTTAGTTACTCAAAATACTTTAACTGAACTATCAGATTATGCTCTAAATACTATCTGAAATCCGTTAATCCGCTTTACAAAGAAAAATAAACCACCACAGATACACTTTTCTAATAGTCCATAAAATGTCTACTCAATATCAAAATAAAAATAATAAATAACTGGTAAAGAGAACAACAAATTTAAAATGATTTGTTACTAAATTGCTAGATGTAAATAGTTCCATTAACTTAAAAATCTCCTTGTGTTTCAACATAAATAATTAATGAATATGTGTTGTAATAAAACCACGTCAACAAATTTACATTCCTGGAAATCTAAAACGTAAATTGTTAACAGATTTTATATTGCAGTATAAACCTTTCATTGTGGAAGATAATAACAATAGAATTGCGACTCCAGAATGACTCACGGAGGGAGAAAGTGCTTACCTTGACTGGTGAGTAGAAACTTCCAATGGTGAGTAGTGTAATGCCTTGCTTCACTAATACTCCACGAGTATGACATGCGATTAACATGTTTAAATTGCGATGTTGTAAATAAGGACAAATTGATTTAATATTCCAAGCCGTGTCGGTTGATTGATGCAAACAGCTCGCAATTAACTCGGGACGATCCCAAAATGAATTATAAATCTGGATCCTGTTTCTAAGACAGCTCGATCATTTCCTCGACCGCATTTAGTCAAACAAATTATGCTTCAAACCGAAGGGAAGGGAGGGAAGCATTTAATTTGCACTCTCTAGTCGACTCACGGTGAAATCAACATGCAAGCAACCGACTCGATTAACATAATATGACAAAGGAGGCCGACCGGACCATAAATAATTTCAACCTCTCACATTCCCGCTTTATGACCGGTTTCCTCCGCCATTAGACGTGCACTGCGCGTTTATGACTGCTGACATTTTATGAATCATAAACAGATTCGACATCAGTTTTTTTTATATCTACATTAAGCCAGATGAATATTTAGTCTTTCAGCTGAAATGTGACACGCTATTATTCAAGTTTATATTACCGTCACATCCCGGTTATGAATTTTAACTACACATCGGGTACGACGCATAGATTATACAGCCCCGGTCGTGATTTACGATCTACAGTTGTGTTCATAAGGTATTTACAGACATCGTTAGACGGAACACAGCTTTAATTAATTCTCCGTGATTACATATTGAATGCACACTTAAATTAATAAATCAAAACCCTAGTAATTTATTGACGTCAGGTGTGAGCCATATGAAACCGTGTATATTAGATGCCTTTGTATGACACACATTTGTCAGTATTCATCAGGGACTGACGAAATTTTATATTTTTAATGTGATTAAACATCCAATAAATCATAAATGTTGGGATATAATTAAAGAGAATTGATGGTTCGTAATTAATTTCACTTATTCATTAATTTCGATAGGATATTATGAAATGATTGCTTGTTAAATAAAGGTACTTGACAGAAAGTCAAATATTAATTGTAAACAATTTTACACTCTTCAATGTATTTTAATAAAGATTGCAATTAAATAATTTAAAACGATAAAGTACTTTTATTTAGTAATTATAAAATGCAATAATCAACTTGAACATTGGCTTGTGCTGTCATGAGGATAATTACACACAAAATGAGCTTTGATTGAAATATCGAATATCAAAATATTTATTCCAATATAAAATTTAAATATTTGTTTATGCAAATTTTACGTTTTTAATCCAAATAACTGATACAACATATAGGCTACTGGGTAAGTTAACAAAAACTGTATAAGAAACCAAATATTTTTGTTTTTAATTACGAAAATTAGTTTTTATCGAAAGGCAACCGCTTCATCGACAAACATTACAAAATTGGTTTATTTTAATTCTTAACTTGGGTTGCTAGAACCTCTCAATTTCCTGTTACACCTACAAAAAATAAATAAAACCTAATTAATGATACGCCTACAAATACAACAAACTTAGTTAATTTAATAGCTCAGGAAACTCTAAACAAAAAAACAAAAATTTCTTGTTACTGAAAACACAAATATTTTTTCTGTTGTATATTTCTTGTACAGTAGATGTAAACGCTTTTCAAGATAGGTTAAAGATTTTAACAGTCACAATATTTAAAATGACACGAAATTAATTCTTTGTTCTTAGTGCACTTGTAAAACTGAACACACTTAAAACCAGTAATAGTATATTACTGTAATAGTAATCATTGTATATTAACTATAATTTATAAGAAGATGTGATAACATCCTAATAATACAAAAATACCAATAAAACTGAAACTCGCTTGAGCTAACCCGATTACCATCAGATTAAAAATTTTAAGGTTTTCAAGTTAATAAATCTCAATGAGAAAATGATTTACACATAAGATCGGTGTAAAATTAGGTATTCGTCTTATGTAATTGTTATTCGTATTATTCAGTTTTACTTATGAATTAAAAGAAAAGGAATTATTCAATACAACATATATTTTTATATCACACAATATTTATATTTATTTATTAAATAATACATTTTTTATATTTTTAATTATTTTTTCACTGCATCTATACACATTCTGAATATACTACCAAGAAAACAAATAAACAAAATCTAGGTCATCTCGTCTAAGGTAACGGAATGTTTTTATATAAACAAATAAGATGCAAGTGAACGGTAACATTAAAATATTTATAAATAACTATAATAATAACGAACGAAGCGACATATAACAGAACTTTGGTTATGTGTCATATAAATAGTTTACATACATCCGGAAATATTAACAAATATACAGTTTTAATTTTATACACTAGACTTTTCGTTTAACTCAAAAATAAAATTTAGAGAAAAAAGTAAGTTAGATCTATTATACACAGGTGACAATTTACAGTAAGTCGTTTAACCTTGGCTTTAATGTGTAAAGTCTCGAGTTAAAAATATATATAAGCCAAGATAAAAGCTTAAATTCGTACAAAATATTTTACAAACAATATTCAATACTTTGGGTTTGAAAGCTTATGAAGTATTACAACCCAACACCGATAAGTGAGGAAAGTGTAAATAGATGATATCTTATTGATGAACCGTTGTTTTGGAAACCTATGGCTAGTAAAAAGTATATTGCATATTTGGAAGAAAACAACTCAATTCACGGGAGATCTAAAAGTTTTGACACTTCTGTCGCCTCACATAACGTCATAAGTGCACATTAAATACATTCACTATCAACATAATCACAAATCCACTTAATTGCCTAAGGATGCATACCGGATGATGCTCCCAGTCTTGGTCCATATAAAGAATATGGTGAAAAATAAGGAGGTAGCCCGGGGTGTGGATGAAGAGGAAAAGCTGACGATAAAGAAGGAGGTAACAATGGAGGTTTACTATAGGGATGATACCTAGCCGTAGCTAGAGGACTTAGAGGAGGAGTTGGATAAGTACGATGCAGTAAGGGATGTGTAGAGGGTGGTGCCGAGAGTAAGGAGTCTGAAGTATGCGTTCGCAAATGTTGAAGTAGTTCTTCCGAATTAGAGAATCGTTTACCGCAGTACGAAGCATCTCCTGCAATCCAAGAACAAACGTACGGAAGTTGCGATGCAGCTGCCAAAGCAGCAAGTTGAGCATGGGCATAAGCAGCAGCTACGGCTGAAGTATGATGACTTGGATTCGGCATTCCCGGAAAACCTGACGTCTTTTCACATTGAACGCAACCAGCAGGACAAGCTCCTTTACCTCCTGGAGATCCCAGCAAATGACTACTTAATTGACAACCTGTACAGTACGGGTCACGGCAGACCGGGACTAACGTATCTGTTCCTGAAGCGGTCTTCATTCGAGCGTAACTTAGATAAGGATTAATACCCGACTTTAAAGGATGAGAAAATAAACTAGACGCCATCACATCAAGTGGTAACGGTGGATAACCGGATAAGAAACTAGCTGCCGTTGACGTAGGAACTGATACGCTAGTTTTGTAAGAACCCGCATCGGATGTTTTTGTCTGTGGAGATGACGTCCTTGCTAATGATTCCGCTTTAGAAGATGCCGGAAGTTCCTGGGAAGCGGGTGTCTTTCGATTGTGGGGTGAAGCTCTAGGGGAAGACGCACTATGATTGCTGCTACATCGCGTACCGTTGTGAGTAGGGCCTGTAGCTTTGACCGGTGTCTTAACCCTGTGCGATGTTCTATCTTCGTGTAAAGAAGGTTCTTTTACTGTCGAATCATAAGGTTTAAAGCTTGATTTCACTGTGACTGGAGAACAACTGCTTACCGAAGATGATGGGGATGATTTTTCTCTGGAATCTGTCTTTTTAGATGAAGATTTGTCCAGAGGTGCCAGAAGAGATTTGGTATTGGGAGAATCCGCTCCAATTTGGCTACATGTTTGAGCCAATAGTGCTAGCGGACTTTTCTTCGCATCCAACTGAAAGAATAGAAGGAAAACCATTAGCTTCAAAGAAGTCCCAATACTTATGTATAAAGGGCGGAGAAAAAGTCTGGAAACGGTTTAATATTTCTTATATAAAGAAAATTTGAAGGTAGATTGAGGAACCTACTCTAAGTAAAAATACTATTTTATTAAGATTACAAAAAATTATGCGCCATTTTTAATGTAACTTTGTTTTTTTAAATGGGAAGGTGGTTTGAGATACATTATTTCGATGTAGAATTTCAAGAGAAAACCACCTGTGAAATTTGCACATCCATATCTTTAACCAATTAAAAATGGCGGCCAAAAAACAACGAAATCGTGTTTTCTGATTTTGGCCCATTTTGCTGTACTATTTTTTTTATATATCTATATATATATATTAATTATTCTTCTTTCTAGATTCAGAATTAAATAAGCTTTCAAACGATATTTGGTTGAACCACTCGAAATCAATTTTAAAAAAATCCCTATGGCTGTAACTCAAAAACTTTAAATGATCCCAAATATCATTGTGTGGCATATCGTTTGAAAGCTTATTTAATTCTAAATTCAAAAAGAAGAAGAATTAATTATTTTAATAGTACAGCAAAATGAGGCAAAATTGGAAAATACGATTTCGTAGTTTTTTGGCCGCCACTTTTAATCGGTTAAATATATGGATGTACAAATTTCACCGTTAGTTTTCTTTTGAAATTCTACATCGAAATGATGTACCCCATGACCACCTTCCCATTTAAAAAATAAAGGTACACTTAAAATGGCGGATACATTTTTTGTAATCTTAATAAAATTGCATTTTCACGTAGAGTATTACATCTAACTTTAAATTTTCTTTATGTACGAAATATTAAACGGTTTCCAGACTTTTTCTTCACCCTGTATAATCAAACAGAAACATATTTTACTATATATTATTTTTAATTCCACTGCATTCCCAGGAAAATATTTATACATAAAACGTTGTATAAGTGACCTAGAAAATTACAGTTCAAATGTTATCAAATTAAATTGGTCCAAACAATAGTTTACAATTTGCAGAGTTTAAACAAAATCGATTTTGTACTGTGTTCTTTCTGTTTTTAAAATAATTTGGACTAGTATTTGAAAGAAAACAAGGGAACTAGACTGGAATGAATTACACGCCCAGAATCATCGCAGACATATTGCTCTTCCATAAAAGAAGAAGGCAGCATTCAATTCTGAAAACATGTGAAGCTCTATGTAATAAACGTTTATACAAAGCAATTCTTCAACTTTAATGGCAATAAAGTTCATATATATTGGTAAAACATTGCTTCCTACTGTAATTCTTTGGGCAATAAAAATGAAAGGAGCATTTTTCAGATACATTTCCAAGTAACAATATAATATATCCCGTTTTCCGATATACTTCCTACGTTTGTGCCGTTTATCATACATCGAATACTATGGTTTTGTTTTATTTCCTTCAATGTTGTCTGTTTTAAATCGGTTTTAAGTTTGATATATATTGAAGGTTCGCGCATAAGAGAAATATTCCAACCCGTGCAATACACGAAAACAACTAAAAAATTAACTGAGTCAAGTAAGTTCTAATCGTTTGGTTTTATGTAGGGGACTAACAATGTAGTTATTGGTACAAATTATTTAACATATAATATGAAATAACTGAAACTATAATTAATTGCCGAAGTGTTGTAGTCAATGACTTTAGTAAAACATTTTTAAACCTTTATCTTCAACTTTGTTATCATTACAACTAGAATCTAAAAACTAGGTTTCACCGACAAAAAATACTACGAGTGTGATTCAAGACATTTAGGCCTAATATCATAATTTGTTGAATCCGTCATTTTAAAAGTTGCTAAACAAATTTATAATTTTTGTTTGTTAAGAGGCTACAGTAAAGAATAACACAAGCATTTCCCAATTCAAAACACTGCATTTTGTTTGAAATAAGGTATCAGAAATATATTTACACAACATATTTTACTATCGAAATCATTTGATGTACCGTACATTCGTACGTGGGAATGTTTATGTGAACATAAAGCAATTTACTTGACAACGTCCCCATTCCATTCATTTGTTAGAACACATATTATGTTAAATATTGTAAAACTAAATTATTTTACAGCTTTAAAAAATGGGTTTTAAAACTTAACTAACACTTTCTTATTTTATATTACAAAATATCTGTTACTTTCTGCTAAACCTTTTTAATATAGTGATAATAACAACACGATAAACTCTTAGATTTCGCCTTCGAAATTCTTTGTTTGAAATATGTAACGGTTTCAACTTTGATATACTCATTTCACAAACTTTAATATAATAATCAAAACATGTATAAACAGTTACCATTTCGTAAATATTATCCATTAAAGCTGATTAATAACATTTTAAACGGTCTTATATAAAAATAATTATAATATACATTGTTAAATTAATGGTTTTAAATTTCACAATCAGCCTCCTTAATCATAATTCATTAACAGAAGGAAAGTTATCTAACCTTTAATAGTTCTATCAATCCTGTAATTAACATAGTCACGATAACTTCATAACTGGGTTGCCTCAAATCTACCACATCTAATATTACACAGAGGCCAAATTACACTATTCACAAATGAGTGATATCGCACCAATCTTCTTTTCACCTGCTGAGAATTTTTTAGTAGGCTACTCTGATTTTGCCTGTTTTTAGACGTTTTGTTGAAATAATTTTGTAAAAATACAAACAATAGACGTAGATCAATTATTATTATTAATGCTCTTTTCAAAATAATGAAAATTAAAAAAAAAATATTTCTAGATCCAAGCTATGTAAATATAAATGTGTTGTTACTTCCGTTTAGGTCTATTTGAGTGTTTTGTTTTGATATGATTTATTTCGAACTTTTCAATTGAAATGTACTAATTATAATATACTTTTCACCTTAATCCACTTTTAAGTGGAATGTTATAATTTCTCTTTTATTTTAATTGGGAAACTTGTAACATGCCTAACTGCCGTAGAGTAGTCCGAAATAGGTTATTTTAATACAAGTAGCTTTGCTGAAGGTCTTCCATTTCTCCTTGACCCTCTAAGTTAATTTCAAGACCAAAAACAGTTACTGTAATCTAAAAAATGTGAAATTAATTTACTTTCAGATTTTATTTTATAAACTATAAATTTGTTCTTGTTTTAAGTAGCATTTGTCTTAGCCTACATCATACCTTTATGTTTATAAAGATCTCTTATGTTTACCTTTGTAACCTTTATGTAAACTTTTATGTTTATAAGTAAGTTTATATACATACAATTTGGAATTTTCGTTCGTAATTCAATCAAAAATTTGTTTTGCAGTAGCCTATTTAAAGATGAGAAAATATTTAAGGTTATATTTGAATATAAAAGTTATCGCGCCCTTGTAATAAGCTGACGTATCACTTTTAGGGTTTAAGTTTTTGTGTGTTGCTAATGGAATGTATGTTGTAATCGTGTATATATACTCTGTATAGGTTACGTGACAATCCAAGCTTTTCAGCAATATCATAAATGAAATTAGATAACTACATATACGTGGGTAGTTGGGTGTAACCTTAAAATTCAACACGGAATCACTGGCTCGGGGATTTAACTTCTACATAAAGCAGTATAGGAGGTAATAATAAAACAAACCGTGGTTTTCAGATTTCAGATACGATCCTCGCTTGTAATTGGCTCATAAATTATAACAGTAAGAGTTGAGGTTGACCGCATCCGGTCTATAATAAATAATTTAACAGACTGTAAGGGTATTAAAAACAAGGACATTACCTCTGTCAGATAAGGAGAAGATACGTGGTCAAATTTACGACCGTGGCTACTGGTTGCTCCGTTACAAACGCGGCTACAAGAACATAAAACAGTCGAGTCATTTGATAATATTTTTGACTTGAAAATAAAGAGACGTACAGACACAAGGCCGGCGATGAATGGGCCCTAATGAACCGTCAAAACTGGCCGCTCGTAAATCTTTCAATTGCGATCATTTGTAACCCACATTTGATGACACGTATAACCTTTACTTATCGCTTCAAAGTGTGGTATGAAAGTTGGACGTTTTTTATAGGCGGAGATAAAATGCGAACATTCAAAAGGAAACATTAAGTCAGCCTTTTGACGATTTATCGAGTCCATTTTAGTAAGAAAGGGCAAATCCCCTTGCTATCATTTTAAATAATCCTGTTTTAAATTTATCGCTAATGGAGTGTCATTATTTTCGCGGCGATTGCGTTATCGTTTTAATTTACGACTTGCCGGTCTTCACTCGAACGTCCGTCATATTTCACGAAGCGGAAATGTTGGCGCATTATCAATGACGGCATCGTAAAGAAAATACACCAATTAATTGGCAGACTGGCGAGCACAACTGTCTATGTGATTGATAAAAGCGATTTATTGTCTTCCAGATAGCTCTATTCGTTACTTGTCCAGTTAAAAAATGTTTGGAGTTTAAAGATAAATTCGACTTACTAAATGAGCGCTAATTACCCACAGATAAATAAAACCCGGCACAAAATTATCTTTTAACATGAATGCTTTTAATTTAAATAATAAAAAAAATATTCTTCCTAAATAAATAAGATAGTTAATTTTGCCATTTAATTTCAAACACTAATTTTCTTGTACAATTTACTGTTCTACAAGACATTTCTATTGCTTATTAACTGAATGTTTCCAGACCCTAACTAGCTGCAAATAGCTTCGCAATTGCCAAATGCAATTGTAACTCCTGCCAAATCTGTTTCGCATCGGAGGACATTTTACTGTCTAATAGAACAGAAACTTAAGTGCTACTGCAGACAAAACTACAATAAGACGTATACAACTTCTTTACTTTTACCGCATTCATAAAAGCTAAAGTAAAACCTACCAATCCACGGAACATATTTATATATTATAAACAAACATTTTTTTTAATATGTGAACATTATGAATTATTTTTAATATACCACAGGCGTAACTAGTTTATAGACCTATGTATTTATGTTTCTAGTTGTATTTTTTCTAGTCTGCCTAAACTGATACAGATGTATAAAAAATAATTTTATAAGAATGGAAATAGTTAAGATAATCTGGTATTAATACAAGAAAACGTATGATATTAAAGATAAAAACTTTACTTTTATCAACCGTTATAATGTTTAACGTAAAAATATCGATTAAAATTAACTTTCAAAAAGAGGCTAAATAGTTGTTTTTCACGATGTATCACTTCGTTCGGCCATTTTGATCATCGGCTATCTTCTAAACTAAGGGTTGTTGAAATTTGTTACCCTTTAGAAATAAATTGACAAATTTTAATATGTTGTTTCTCAAATCCATAAAAATGATTTATTGGTTTCAAATATATTTATTTTTAGGCCAACTAAAAATATAATTGAAAATAGTTTTTCCTGACCAAACGAAATCATAGTACGTTATATATGTAATTTGCAGTAATAATAATAAAATTTAAACTATATCCACCGGCCAACTGGCAATATAATAATCAAAGCCAAATAAAAAAGTAACAGTATCTATATTAAGCTATTTATATGAAAATGAAACAAAACAATTGTATGCAGTTGATTAATCATGAGAGATTCCTATTTTTAATTAACTAAATTGATATGAAATTGTACAAAAGGTTTAAGTTAGAGGCTTTATACTAAATATTTGTTAATTAGAGCGGTCTAAACTGGCATAAATAATTATGCTTTGATGCTATAGTTCAACGCGTTTTAATTAATCCACACAAATATCTTTAAATTCATATTAAATCTAATACTATAATTTAATTTCTTAGTAAACACAATCATTTGTTGAAATTATATAAAACAAAATAGCACAAGCAAGTAAATTCTAATATAAGCCTATTAGCCTACATAATCGCATTAGATGTGTGCGTCTAAAGTAATGTTCTGGAACAGATGCCAAAAGTTTTTAATATTTCCCGTAGTAAGAATTGCGTTTTTGTATGCATCAGGAATAAATGTAAGTCTGGGAGAAATTGGTAAAATATGTTGTATTGGGTGTTAACTGTATTTTCGGGAATATAATCAAAACACACTTTACAAATTAAAGTGTTGAATGTTTTAAAAAATGTGCGTTGTTTTAAATTGTCAGAAAATCCCCAAAAAAATAAACGGTATCAGTTAACTGACACAAACTTTCTCCCAACTTACTGTAGTCAAAATAATATTGTTTTTAATCATTTTATTTACTACTTTTTTAGAACAAAACAAAAAAATAATATTCTACCTACGTCAATCGTATAAAAAAGTTATTGTCCCAGACGGGATTCGATCGCCCGACCTTTGAATTACTGGCCGTCCTCGCTACCGTTGTGCTACCCCGTGCGGCCGTCGCCGTGATGCTAGATTGACAACATAAACTTGTTTATTTTTTAACATTTCCCCATAATTATGAAACGCCGAAGTTTTGATAAAAGCGGGTGGTGTCATTTTGTTTGGCATCTTAAGCACTATAAATACTGAAAATTTGATCAAAATCGTTAGAGCCGTTTTTGAGAAATTTGCATGTTTGTCGTTTTTTATTGGTTTTTAGGGGTAAATTACCCTTAAAAATTAAAAATTCCAAAAAATGAAAAAAACGCCTGGAGATATTAGGGTTTAGTACCTACATACCAAATTTCATGAAAATCGGACCAATAGTGTCCCCCCGTGTATACATACTGACACACTGACAGACAGACACCACGTTAAAAACACTTTTTTGGGTTCAGGGAGCACCAAAACAAAAAATTCCACTAAAAATATTTTTGGGTTCAGGGAGCACCAACACAGATAATTGCACTAAACAATTTTTTGGGGTTCTGGGAGCACCAAAACTGATAATTCAACTGAAAATTCAAATTCGAACATTTTTACGAAAACAATACTTTCTCCATATACTACGTATAGGGTGGAGAAAGTAAAAATTGCAATTTTATTAGACTAAAATAAATAAAAATAATTATTTAACTATTTAATTTTATTATATGAACAACTATTCAATAGAAAAAGTTAAACTGTTTAAAAAGATACACAAAATGAAAAATAAATTAACTGTTTCCTTACAACAAATCTTAACATACAGCAATGAATGATTAATTTAGTTTTTAACTGCTTACACATCTTTATTAATTAATTAGTATATCTTTAATAACTTGTTTTATTTAAATATCCCAATTACAATATTAAAGTTAACATACCTACCATAACTTAAACCCTCCGAGTTAAAAGGTTTTAATAATATTATTATTACGGATTACAAAAATGTTTTATAAATAAGAAAGTAAACATAAATATGATATATAAAAAAATAAAAGTGCATGTTATCAATTTAGTACAGTAAACACCCATGCCTAAGAAAATATAAGTTATTATTTGTCTTCTGCTTAGTTATTGTAATGAAGAAACAGATCTGAATAATTATATTTAAAATCTTTGTTTGGTGAGTCAAAAGATATATTACCCTAGATTTTCAAACTATTTAATCATTACTTAAAACTACACAACGCCTTTTAAATCTATGTCAATTACTTTTTCGTTTGGTATATGTTTTACAATATTTTTTAAATAGGCTACAGAGAAATATTACAACCCATAAAGCAATTATAAACCATCATTATACTGTAGGCCTAAGTATCAAAAATAAAAAGATATGAAGTTTCATTTTGAATTACATTAATGATGGTGGCTCGGTCATCGAAACGCGTTTGAATACTAAACTTTGTTTTAGTGAAAAACTGTGTTCATTTCATTATAATTTTTTTAGTAATTTTTATTTGTTAAATTTATTGACATATATTGGTTTTCAAAATTAAATGAAGAAGTTAATTGACTGCCTTAAGTTATTAGTTGATCACATATAGCGTTAAACCGTACCAAGATTTTCATTATAACCGATTATAGTCTATTGCATCATTCGCCTTATTCTTGCGATTTCGGATAACAAAAGCACTATTCTCACGCAAAAAATGCTGAATATTATGTCCGAAGTATCGCACTTACATATCTGAGAAATGGGCTGATTGCAATACATTTTTATTAATACTTTCGAAGCTACTGAAAATGTTTATAAATCATTAATATGTGTTACCGTATAATATTTTACTTATAATTTGAGTTGCAAATAAGACCAAATAGTATTATTATTTAATTTGTAGACATTAGCAGATAGGTATCCTATTTTTTTTTAATGTACAAGTTGGACTTTCTTATTCCCAGATTCTAATTAAAAACAAATAAATATTTAGCAAATGTCTTCTACAAAAACCTAGCAATTTTAATTTGTTTAAAGACTAGTTAACCTAACCTAACCTAACAGATGCAGTAAACAAAATATAAATACTGTGTGCTTTCAATTCATGTGTTGATCCACAACTTTATTCTGTCTTGATGCAGACTTTAAATTCTAACTTAAACACAGTATAGGAAGTAATTAATTCTTCCTTTTAAATAAAATGTAAAACAAATTAAATGAAATAAGTTTTGCACGTATAGGTCTAGTTCTGCTACCCTTCAGGTTTTTTGTACAGTTTTACACAAATTTGGATGATTACTCACTTTAGACAAGTGTTTTAACAAGTGAACAGCTGATTACACGTTTAAGCAAAAAATGTCACTCGGCTGTAATGTGTTGTAGTAATTACCTGCCGCCTTCAACAATAATGAAGAGACTTTGAAATATTTGGCCTAGTATAACCAATTGCTTTCCCTTAAGGACGTTATAATTTGTTAAGTTGCTAAATTTATAGATTTATCTGCAAATGAAACAATGCATTGTATTACCTGAAAGGAATAATAATGACACTGACAAATTTCCAATGTCGGCCATTTGTATCTCGAACCTGGCATTTACGAGTAATTTTTAAGAAACTCGGTAATTTAAGAAAATGGCCTAACTTTTGTACATTACAACTACAAAGTTAACTAGATTGAAATTTGATTAAGATTTGCTTAAATCAACAACTTACCGTACTAGCCTATTTATGAAAACTAAATCTTATATATAATTTTAAAAGACAAATTATAATTGAATATTTGATTGCACATTACAATTTTAACTGTTGCACACAACTTCAAATTAATTACTTTTGCAAGCTAATAGGCCTTGTAGGCCTACGTCTGGAAAGTATTATACTGCCACATATTTTATTTCGTTTAAAAAATATACAAAATCCTCTTTTTCCTCGATCTTCCTCCAAATATTTTAAATTTCCATTTCATACAAAATTTAAAACATTGATTTAGTTAATATTTTGTTTGTAAGGCGAAGGAAACCGACGTGCAATAGCCATAATTAAATTAACTCAGTAGGCCTACTCAAATAAACATCCATGGTCTCCATCTGGATTTAAACTTTAGCTTTTGAGTCAAGTATGCTAACCCTTCAGCTACTAGGATACGTTATTGCTTCAAATTTACTTTATGAATATACAATAGAATTACTCTCTTTAAAATGCAATTTATGTATATTGGTCGTTAAAATAGTATGTATACAAACGTATAAATTTACATTTGGGTAAACGGTTTTGCCTTACATTTGGAATGAAGGTTTTAAAACCTCTTTGAAATGCAAGGAATAAATTAATTACTGAGTAACCAACCCTTGTGCCCAAAGTGTATATTTTTCAGAAATACAATTACTAGTTAGATCAATCACAAAATGTTGTTTCTTGATTTGCGTGCATGCAAATTCAGAATGTAAAGCGACTATTAATAATTACAACATAAATGATTGCCGAAACGAAATCAAAGAATCTAATCTAAACGGGAGTACTAAGTTAAATCTTGGCTAAGAGAAATTTAATCTTCAATAGAATCAATTTACTTGGTAGATAAATAGCAGGAGGACTGTTTAGAATGCAATCTGCAGACGGGACGCGACGCGGACGGGACGGGTGGGTGTTGGGCCGCAGGAGAAGACATTTAATCCGCCAGCACGCCGAGATTGTGCAACAACTTCCAATTAGTCACATCCATACAACATTATTTACTAGCATATCCTGTCTTATACATACCCAGCCTTCTTTGACTTCTTCCCTCGCAGTGGGTTTGGTTATAATGGCTTTGATTATACAAATATTTTAACAATATTAGTAAAATTAATATAACGGATGCCTTATTACAGTGTTGTTAAATTCAAATCAAATTAATAGAATCAGTTTGCATTCTGAAATTTAATCTAAATTTGTTTAGGCAAGTTAGTTTACCTGAAGGAAACCAGACAAAAATCTATCGTGTTTATATGCAGATAACGATAATGTTTGTATACGGTACATTAACGTTAAAACGCTTTTATAAATGCAAACCACTAGACTCATTATGATGGTAAATAACAAAACTAGACTATAAAAACATTAAAAACTAAATATCCAACATACTATTTATCCAAGTAATAGGCCTAACTTAGGTTTTTCAAATTGTAGTTCGATCTTAATTTTTGTGTTTATACTTCATTTATTTGAAATATATTGCTATTATTTATCGCGTTATATTGTCCCATTTTCTTTTGTAGACTATCCTATATAGATTGATCTTTCACACTATTTCTAACAATATCACGAATTTAATAATTAAAATAATAATTTATAATTACCGTTGTAGGCAGAGGCGATAAGTAATCAGGCCTTAGGTACTGACTTCCATTATTAGAAGTAAGCATGGTGTAGTCCATTCACAAAATATTAATCACACACTTTAACAATAAATACACAAAACAGACTCGAAATGCAGTGAAAACTTCGTGACACTTATCACTATTTAAAAATAATAGGTGAAAATAAAATATTTTGATTTAAATCACAAAAAAACATCCAAACTCGTGTAAATTATAATATCCTCGTGCAAATGTCACGTTGTATTCCATAATCGAGACGAGAAGAAATAACTACACAAGTTCATTCAATGGTGGCACAACACCAACTGACAGAACAACTGATCAAGTCATGCTTTGAGTTAGTTTCTGCTGCAACCACTAGAATGCGCATGTTGGTGAAAGTCGGAGACTGCGTGTCACTGGCAAAAGGTCAACAAAGAAACCGAACGATAAACACAATGTAACTTATCGCCACACTCAATCAAACAGATGAAATATACTTTTTTATTTTATTGAAAGGATCACTAATTGTGTCAAGTATATTTGACTGTGTATCGAGCGTCAGATCAATATTGCAGAAATACTCAATAAATTTTATTCAAAGTCATTGCTTTGAAAACCGGTCAGCTGCTATGAAAAATGTAATCTGTATGAAAAGGATTGTTTTTTGTATTTATGCGCATTCTAATGGTGAGGTACTGGATAAACTGTTTTAAATCATTTTACTTGGACCGTATAATGTAGCCCTATATTAGGCTCACAACAAATTTACAAATTCTGTATAGGCCTACCATGATTGATTCAAAGATACATTATTTTGAAATTCAAACATTTTACATTAATGGAGTAGAATATTTTCCAGTAGTAAAATAATTTATTTAAAGTATACTTCAATTTTTGACGCATAGAGCCGACATAACCTAATATTGTATTTTTATATTTCAATTGTCTACAATTATTTAGATATTATCTTTTTAAATTTATTCTAATTTCTTCTTCGTTCGCGTAGGCCTAGACTCCTTTTTAGCAAACTCCTTTTTATACACACATTCAAGGACAAACACTATAGACACTATCAATTGAGCCTAACGTCTAACATGAAAGTTTCGAAATCGTATTCTAGTAGGCATAGGCCTAATACAAGAAGCCTATCAAATATAATTTTAAATCGGCCTTTAAAAGTAAGACAGTCTTGTCCAATTACAGCATAATAGTCAAATAAATGATGAAACATTAAAACCAAAGGTTTACAATAAACATATCAACTCAAGCCAGTAACTTATTTGTAATAAAAAGTAAAACAGTAACACGAGTTATGCTAGACAGGTTCATAAATTAGAGTAGTTTTAAACGTTAAAGTAGGCCTACTATCTACTACAATTTTAACAAATCTCATTTATGTAACACTATATATTATTTGCTAAAAGCATTTTACTGACGTTATAAACATTATTAGAGCCTGTTTTATGAAGATATTAAATAGAAAGCGATAACATGCATGCATGATGTAATATTTAAAATCAATTTTATTTCCGCTAATCACACATTTGGAATTTTTACAGTTGAATCTATTAAGATATAACTCATAATGTCTTGTTTAATTATAGCTATTATAATATATGTAAATGATTTCAAATGTGATAATTCGTTGCGTAACAACGGAGAACATACAAACTATTTAAATGGCGTTAATTACATCCAGTATTGATAGCGATTATCAAAGAATTAAAAGGTCATTGATCAATTGTTCAAGTAACTTTCTGCAAAGGAAGAAAGTTATTAACTGCAAGATTTTTGTTTTTATTGTTGGATAGAGTACACCCTACTATTCAATCAATCTTAAATTAGAAATAAAACCAAAAACGTTATTTAGTTCAGTAATTGAGTAAGTTTTACTATCGCTTCTCTACAAGACCAACAACAATATAAAACTTTCAAAATAACAATATAATAAACTGAAACATACTACATCTTCTATCAAACTTCTAGTCATAATTGGACAATACTCTAATTAGAATATAGTAAGTTGTAATTACTTTCAATAAGAACAATACGTGAAATAATAAATCACCGAGGTACATAAAATACCTTACAATTTCTAAGGAGGTGTCTTTGGGGCAATGATTACTCAGCAAAGTAACCAAAATGTGGGTATTTCATTAATGAACCTGCATTCTAGGTCCTAGTCCTAAATAATTTGTTGTTTAATTAATTAGCAAAAAAACAATTCAGGCAGACAAAATCAAATAGTGATAATACTGTATTTATATTCCTCTTATTCTTTACAAAGCAAATACAATTTTACTGCTACGAAATGCCTATTCATTCGGTATTTGGAGGTTAGAGTATTAAAAATAACTATGGTCAATAAAAAATATATATAAAGAAACGAATAAAACATAATTAGGCTCAGGCGCGGATACAGGGGGAGGGTCAAGGGGGTCATGACCCTCCCCCCCCAAAACATTTTTTAAGGCTTGATTTATATGTTTGATTTAACCCTTCAAGCGCCAAATACACTATACTGTCGTCTCAGTCCGCCGAGCAAGTGGCAGGCAGCATTATTGTATCGTTTGATTGTGTCGAATATTTCACCCACTATAAATCATCCAATCTCGATAAAACAAAAACGATTGGAAATTAAATGTTTTAAACATTAATTTTTGTATTTACAAATTTGTTCTAAAACGTGTATTTACATATTATGTAATCATCGTTTGTAATTGTAGTTGTCTAAAAAGATGACGTCGCTCAAGAAACAAAAAGAAAAGACACAAAACTTTTCACTTTTCTAAGGCTCATAATCGTTAGACAGACTTGTTTTGAAAATAATATAAGGTCACCTTTGGATTCGTCAAGATTTGAACTTTCTAACATTGTCTTCTAATCATTCGTCACTCTTATATTTTTTTAGATATGAAGTTTTCTGTAAACCCTTAAAAGATTTTACAGTTTTTCAACCAATGAACAAGCATATTTTGTATACAAGCAATTGATATACTTGTACATTGATGTTTATATGGATTTTAGTGCAAATTCTATATTTTCATTTGATATAAGGAAAACCTGATTTACTGTTCATGGGCTACAGCTATAGGTCTTGTATGTGAAATATGTATACCATTGCGCCGATTGTCTTAGCGCATTTAGCCCAGCCAATAGAGCAATAAGAAGTCTAATTTTGTTATTGAATTAACAGCAAGCGACATCAACAGTGACTTTAAGGGTAGCAAAACAATAACTGTCAGGCAAGGAACTTTTGCGCATTTTGTGTAAACAAAAATTACAGTACATTAGGACTTTTTGGGTTTTTCGTTAATATTATAAAAAATGATGAATGAATCACGATACTTCCAAAAAAACTACAAATAGTTTTTTATAAACCCTGATTGGACCATTTTCCAATAAGAAAAGTCAGAAAAACGCTTAAAAACTACCATTTTTTTAAAGTTCATGTCTTTGTTCATTTACAGTATTAAGGGTAGATTTTCCAGAAAATGATTGTTTATTATGTGTTCTTCAAACAGGAAGAAGATGAAATTTGTCGCATTAATAGTTTTTGCACAATTGCAGTATAAACAATGTAAGCCATTAATCTTGCTTGATGCGCGCAATTAACCTGAGTGGCCCGTTTTAAGTAGACATTAAAATCGATAATTCGTATATCTGCGATTTTTTAATAAGATTGATAAAGTATGATAAAAATGCTTCAGAACATAGGGCGAAACGCTTAAATTTGCGGCCAACGCCGATAGTAAATTTGTCAGAAGGCGGTAGTGACGGAAACAGCAGCCTGATGCGGGCATTTTCGTTCTCTTTTCCTCCTCATTAAGCAAGATAATAAATAGCCTAAATTGTTTATACTGCAATTGTGCAAAAACTATTAATGCGACAAATTTCATCTCCCGCCTGTCTGAAGTACACATACTAAACAATAATTTTCCAAAAGATCTGCCCTAAATATTGAAAATTGACAAAGATATGAACTTTTGAAAAATAAAAAATAGTAATTTTTAGGAGTTTTCCGACTTTTCTCAGTGAGAAATTGTCCGATCGAGGTTTTCAAAAACCTTTTTGTCGGTTTTTTTAATTCTCTACAAATGTTTCGTTGGAAGTATCGTGATCCTTGCATAAAATCAATGAACAACCCAAAAAGTTCAAATTGTTATTTTTGTTTATAAAAAATGCGCAAAAATTTCCTTGCCTGATAATTTTTGTATGTTATACACCTATGTGCTACCCTTAAAGAAACTGTGGATTTCGATTTCTGAAATTCATTAACAATAAAACATCTATTGGTTGGGCTAATTGGTTTACGGAGAGCGCCGCTGTATGGAGTTGTATGACTTAAATAAGTGAGTGCTTGTGTTACGTTGTTTTAAATTTAGTGAATAAAAGTGGATACAATAATGATGTTGTGGAGTTAAGATTTTAGTAGCGTTCCTGTTAACTCTTTAATAATTAGGGTTTATTTTATTCTTTTATCTGCAAGAAACTCTTGCTCTTTCAAGAAAATATTTATGGCCTACAAATACAATCATTTAAAAAAACTATTCCATAGTGTTTATACATATTTTTTAATTCCCCAGACCCGTTGTTGTAAAATTATTGGTAAAGTTGTTTTCGACTTCTTATGACCCCTCCCAAAATGAAATCCTGTATCCGCCTCTGATTAGGCTACCTTTTATACTCAATTTATACAATAATTTGGCTACCTCTACGGTGGTAAAGACTAACTTAGCATGATGTTTTGCAAAAATGCACATAATTGCTCTCAGTCTTTTATTAAAAAATGCAATACGTATGAACAGATAAAGACATAATGAATCTTAACTAGATACATAAAATATCCACTATATTCGATTTTTAAATAATCCATCCCAGGACTTTATCTAAAAAGCCAACTCGTGACATATACTTTGTTTATTTTCTGATTTCTTAAGGATATTTATTAAATATTTTAGGAGGAAGATATAAAAAGTACTTTTAAAGCAAAATCTTTGGTCTCTTCATATGCATCTGGACAGTACTCCTTGATGTATCATAATTTTCTTCATTGCAGATGTTTCCTGTCCTATATTATAAACAATCTTAGTACTTCATAAATAAATACATTTTTCAGGAGTAATATATTGCGTAAATAATTGCATTAGGCATTATTTTTGAAAAATAGAATCTGGATAAAATGTTTCTGGGTGTCGATTAAAGATGTAGTCAAGGCAATTACAGGCTCCTCTCCAACACTCTATTCCGTATTTAGGTAGGCTTACATTTTAAGGCTCGGGTCCCTAAATTCAAAACGGAGAAGTTGGCTACAATTTCAATCTTAACCTAACCATACCTCCACTTTTAAGCATATTTTTGTGTTATTTTCGTCAAAACACGAAAGCTGTAATGTTTCTTAAACTAAAAAAGATTGTGGGTGTTGATTGATAAGAATTTTTGGAAAATCTCTTTTTGCAACTGAGTAAAAAATTAATAAAGTATATTATTTATAACACACGTTTATGAAAACAGTAAAACGGTTTTTGAAAATGTATTCAGCGATCAACATCCGCATATTACAGTAATTCAAAATGAAACCAAATTTTTTAATTTATTAAACGAATTAACGGAAAAAATTACTTATTCTGTAGCATTGCTCTTATGGGAATCAGATTCAATATGGCGGACAGGGTATCCTCCCCTTAAGTTTTATATTTTTCTCAAATAATAGAATGTTCTTATACTATAATATGAACGTAATTTCAAGTTTAATTAATTGTCGATTGTACTTCTTTCATGTAATATTGTTGTCAAGACAAATGGCTGAATATTATTATACAAGGTGTCAAAAAAGTCTGGGTAAGGCTTATTAATATCTCAAAATGTACGGGTCTTATGAGATAGAAATAAAAGCAGTTATTCACAACCATAAAATAACCACTTTTTGGTTAGTTTGAAATATTTGTCCGCCATTTTGGATCCGCCATCTTGGAATGAACTTCATTTTTTTTAAATAGGAAGGTGGTCATATGATACATCATTTCAATGTAGAATTTCAAGAGAAACCCAACTGTGAAATTTGCACATCCATATCTTTAACCGATTCAAAATGGCGGCCAAAAACAACAAAATCGTGTTTTCCGATTTTGCCCCACTTTGCAGTACTATTATGTTTTTTAATTAATTATTCTTCTTTTTGGATTCAGAATTAAATAAGCTTTCAAACGATATGCCACACAACGATATTTGGGAGTACCGGTATTTAAAATTTTTTAGTTACAGCCATTTTGATTTAAAAAAAATAGATTTCGAGTGGTTGAATTAAATACAGTTGTGTAGCAAATCGTTTGAAAGGTTATGTAATTCTGAATCCAAAAAGAAAAATAATTAATATTTATTTAAAAAATAGTACAGCAAAATGGGGCAAAATCGGAAAACACGATTTCGATGTTTTTGGCCGCCATTTTTAATCGGTTAAAGATATGGATGTGAAAATTTCACCGTTGGTCTTCTCTTGAAATTCTACATCGAAATGACGTATCACATGACCACCTTCCCATTTAAAAAATTTAAGTTCATTCCAAGATGGCGGATCCAAGATGGCGGACAAGAATTTCAAACTTGACAAAACGTAGTTCTTTTATGGTTGTGAATAACTATTTTTATTTCTATCCCATAAGACTCGTACATTTTGAGATATTAAGCCGTACCCAGACTTTTTTGACACCTTGTATATTGTCTGCTTGCCAGACGGACATACAAAAACATCGGAACCAGAACACATATAGTGTGATATAATGAGAGGTACTCCAAACTGGAACACCCTTAAATCAAAAACTACGTATTTGGGGGTTTCCACATTAATTACCATATCGATCGTTATTTGAACACCAATTTTGTAAAGTTGCTAAGTCAGAAATAATGTTCTGTTTTACCACTTCCCAGTTGTTAGTCATGGACCAAAGATTGATATTAGCAAAGGCATTAATTTTCCCTTCCAAAATGCTCCAAGCAAAAAACTAATCCAAATCAGAATTAGAGTTGCCAAAAACACGGACTCCAATATACGGAACTATATATATAGTTTAAGAGTCATTTATATGTTAATAATATTTGAACTTGTTTGTATTTCAGATAAGATTTGAACCAGTGAAAAACAGCTCATAGTACTAAGATTGAGTCGTATTTATCCAGCAAAATATTATGATTTTTGTAAGTCAAAAATCTGATTAAAATCAATAAAAGTCCAGATGTTTCAAGTTTTAAACTCTCCTCAAACTCCTTCTGTATTTCTCCCAAAAGTAAAACCATATTGTCTTCTACTAAAAAATGTTGTGAACTTAGTAAATTAATAATATATATATAACCCTAATTTATTTTTCAATTTTCTTGAAAATCTGCAATAGAACTATGTATATGTATATAATTATTTAGTTCGTTTAGAGATCACTAATCAATGGTATCTCAGCAAATTGTAAAGTTTACATATTTATTCAACATTTTACCTTATGGTTCGAACATTTAATTAAATTATTTTAAAACTTTTGGGTTCTAAGTTAAAACTAAAACCTGGGATTGTAAAACCAGCCTTTTTTTAAACTGATGAACCCATCCAACTGTATTAATATGAATATGTATTTGTTGCAATAGAAACTGAAACTAAATGTGTATAGCCGATCGTAGAATATATAAATTTTGTATCAAATATATTTTCTGAATATGATTGAGCCTATGCTGGAAAGTCTACGTTATCACCCTGTGAAATATGTTTTTCAATAATTTCAGTGAATAGCTTCCGTAATGTATAAGATTACTTCAAACATTAATACAAAGTAAACCTAACGCTATTATCTTGACTTGAACATGCGCAACTGTGTTGGAAGTTCCAACTGAAGTAAACTGGGTGACTACTATGCTCCTCTATATCCAAATATAAGGGTAGTTATGTGATAAATCTGTATGAACTAAACTGTGCCATTAGGCTTATGCACCAAAGGTCTAAACTGAGTACAGTAATGTAAACGTAAACACATTTATACTAATTTATAAGTTAAATGAATCTAAACAATTTTAAATTCGTGCAACATTAGAAATTGTTTGAATTCATTTTAATTTGAAGTTTATTTCATAATAAAGACCTACGATTTTTTAAACATTATTGAGAATGAGAGTTTGTTTCCTAATAAGTTTTAAATACTTACCACCCCTATACCAAACAACGTTGGTGGCTTGCCAACTCAGTAGGTTATCCTCAAAGATAATGGCACAATGACCCTGACCATTCAGGGCACGTGACGCTTACAAATCTATGGTTTGCCCAAAATACAATGAACCGATGCTATGATACTGCTAGTGCAGCGTTAACACCATTCTTCAAACACAAAAGCTATTAGACGACAATGTACCTTGTGAAAAATACCTGCCAATATATTGTTTTCCTTCGTAGACAATGGAACAATGTGGGTTTAAATGCTATTATGTTCAGGATTATCCTTGATGGATGTAAATCAAGCGAGAGGCTTTTGAACTAAGCTGAGCAGGCGTCGTGAACTTTATTAACTTGACAGATGATTAGGATTGCACATGACAGTTAAGAGATTATTTCTGCCGTTTGAGTGCTGACGAATTACTAAGAAAATCTAAAAATACTATGCTTGATCAAAAGTATATTTTTGTTTAATAATCAAATATAATACCGAAGAAGACAATGGATGATGTTGATGGTTCAGAGGCTGCTACTTTTACACAAACTAGTAAAATGTTTTAAAATATTGAAAGTACTGTTCAATTTAGTAGGCCTAAAGTTTTCAATTGTAAGGGTCTTCTATACCTTGCGTAAAACGGCAAAAATATGCACTTCGTACTACCGTGTTTCGGACGCCGTTTTTCAACCTACAAAGTTGTGAAACATCTTAAATTGTTTTTAAATGCTATGTGCTTTTGTCTTATACCTCATAATTGAAAGAAATCGACGGCAACTCATTTTAATCAACAGTTTAACTGAGTAAAAATCGATTACTTTTAACGCTTTTTTTGGGAGTTTAAGAAATAATTTCCATATTTTAAGCTAACACGTAAAAAATATAAAGCCTTCTTTGTAACTTAAAGTAGTTTCCCAGATTATTAATTTATAAATAGAATCCGAAACAAGGTATTACGAATGCATGTTTCAACGATTTTGCGGCTTTAGCCAGACCTTTCCTATTGAAATCATACGGCACACTAGGGAGTTTTCTTCAAGGTATAGAAGGCACAAAAAGACAGTGGATGTTAACACGAATCTTAAAAAGGACCGCATGAATAAAACTAAAGACTTTACTTCTAAATAAAAGTTGGGAGTAAAAGAATAAAAATCGTGTATTAGATTAGTAATTATATAAGAAATTTGAGTTGGAAATAATCCTGTCTAATTAATGCTTATTAAATACCTTTAAAGAGTTTACCCACAGAATGAATGGTATAAAAACAAAGGTTTTAGTAAATTCACATCCTAATAGAGTAGGTCAGATATCCGACAGCCTGTATTATGTAATTATGTTTTTAAATAATAATGTAATTATTACTTTAGTTTTTAGCATTTAAAACGCATTAATTAAAAAAGCATCCTGTGCTTTACCGACGATATCAATTCTCAAATTACTTTAAGTTGTATACTTTAAAGCCCTATTTAAATGTATTTATGTAATTATTCACAAACCTCCAGAAAGATATTTTATGTTTTGAGGAAGTCCTCCGTCTCAGCTTTAGGAGACAGAAGACATATTAAACCCGGCAGGAAACATTTTGTAGTGAAAATGAACGACTTAGACAAACAAATAAAACAAAATGCAATAAAAAGACGAAGAGGAAAGCAGCGAGCTTGAATTTCTTTTGTCTCTGTAACGCGGACGTGTTTATGTTTTACTCTAGTAAGAATAATGGGCCCCTTTCGGGGTTTTCCGGGACAAGAAGACGCTGAGTTATGGGCCCAGTGGTGCAACTTTTGTCGCACCGCGCAAAATGCACTTACTTCGTAACATTTCTACAGTTTTCCTCTTTCAGAACAACAAAAACAAAAATATCCCTACAAAATATATATAACACATTACCTCTCACTTCCCTTCGCTTTTGTTTTAAAACAACTCGACCCGTTTCCTTTTCACATTATCGCGTGTTATTTATATTCTAAAACATTACAGTTCCCTCGACGCGGGACGTAAAATATGACATAAGTGAAATTTATGGAGGAGCACTTGTAGACTGTATGTGACAGGATGGTGAACCGTATGAGAGACAGGCAATTATCTAAGGAAGGGGTTCACGTAATGGAAAAATTACATTTTGTTTATCTTGTATGTTCTTTTGTCGAGTGACAGTTGCAGGTGGTGTTTTCTGGTAAAAACCTAACATTAATCAAACCTTAGCTCTAGGCGTAACTGGTTTTATATACTTTATCCTCGCAAGAAAGAAGACATTATTTCACGTTATATAACCAGCTGCGACATTTATAAAATAATACATCACGTGATAAAATGATTTATATAACCACTTACATCAGTTTAAAGATACCCGTTATTGAAATCTAATCAGAATATATTATCATTTTATGTACTGCAGTCGTTCAATGACGTATATTTTATTACAGTATTAACAATAATCACCTACTAAAATTTTATTTAATTTGGAGTAGTAAAAGAAATAGCATTTATTGGTTAAAGTTTTCAGATAACTTATACTAAATAACGTGAAAAACTAATTAATTACACTTACAGCCTATCTACATAAGCAAGGAGTTCGTTAAGCAAAGCAAAGTAAAGTGACATATTTTTCAAACCCTTTCATCTTAGTTATCCACAAGTCTTGTGTTACTAACACACTGATTTTACCAATGGCACGTTGTAACAAATAACAGTAGCCTACATTTACAGTAGGCAGTGGTTAAACAACTGAACCATTAAAGGATCACTCGTTTGTCCGACTGTTCTGTTCAGCTTAGTAATCCACAAGTCTTGTGTTACTACAAACTGATTTTACCAATTGCAAGTTGTAACAAATAAAAGTACATTTACAATATTCAGTAGTAAAACCACTGAACCTTTATAGGAGTACTCGTTTCTCCTACTATCCTGTTCAGCTTAGTGGTCCACAAGTCCTGTGTTACTAAAAAACGGATTTTACCAATTGCACGTTGTAACAAATAAAAGTACATTTACAATAGGCAATAAAGGGTAAAAATATAGGTATATAGTAAAAGACAGAATCCAAATTTTTTGTGAAAATATAACCCTATACATTAATTAAAATATGTTTATGCTTGATAAACTTTGTTTTAATTGCTATCACTGAATACCACCAATTCATTTTGTTGTATATTGTGTAACACATGTTTTGTTTACATGATAATTGATAATTTTGTTTTCATCAGATTCAAACTTTACATCAATTTATGTTTTAAAATGTTATCTACATCCATTGATGTCAACATCCGAACTTACCTTGGTTTATTTACAGTATCACAGAATGTATATTTAATTAGCGTGAAACAAATTATATTGAGTTAGTTTTAAATGTATATATTTTTTGTTGTCAATTAATGATTTTCATATTTTAGATGTTATAAGAGAGTCAATCTATTAAACTTAAATCAAAGAAATAATTACCGTAAACAATTCCTCAAAACACTTTTATAAACGGCTAATTTATCGTTTTTAAAAGCGCCTTTGGTAAAAAAATTGCATATTTGATGATTAATAAAAATTCTAAGAAAAGTACTTAAAATATAATTTTAGTATTGAAAAGCAAACATTATTAATAAATATGTAGGCCCTAAACAAAATATTTATTCTACTAATAATGTTATACAGATAATTATTACGTATATGGCAATCTTCTTAGGATGTCTTTTGGACTTATTGTTTATTTCAATCTGGTAAATGCATACATTTATTGCATTCATTACAGGTTAATTATCCTAAGGACATATTCATTCGTTATTATATTATGAAGAGGCAAAGTATGATTTTCTATTATGATATATCTAAAAAAAACTACATTTGCGATTTTTATTTTTATTATATACATAATAAAATATGTTTAAACGTGTTTATTCTAAATACATTTGAAGAGTGTTTTCAAAAGGGAAAAATTTTGTAAAAATATTTAGACGACTTTTGTACCTTCTGCTGGATAAATCGTTAAAAGTAAAGCAAAACGGTAAACAGAAAACGTTTAGAATCCTCCATAGTGTAGGATTGCATATGTTTATACTACATATTTAATGTATTCACGGCAGTCAATTTTAATTGATCAAATGATAACTATATTAATAACTACTAAGCCCCGTGAAAAATCACAGGCAGATAGATACACATCAGAAATACATCGTTTAAAAAAACTATTTAAAAACAACAAACTTTATTTAGGAATAACTAACTAGGCTGACGGGAATTTTTAACATGGTAAATAAAATGTGTACAATTATAAAGATTTGAAAAATGTAGGTCTATTTGTTAAATTTTGTACTTACATACGTTATTATGTGTTTAAAGAGAGATACAAATATTTTATCTTTTAATTGATTTTTATTTCATTCTGATAGATCAAAAGATTTAGAAGTTTTTAATATTATAGTGAAGAAATTAATAATCGAATATGTTTATGTTATACGAAGATGTACCAATTTTTCCAAAGTTAAACGAATATGCATCCCTTCTTTAAATTTGTATAAACGAATATATTGATGATAAAAGGTTGTATTTATATACAGTTTATAACTTCCAAAGCAAATATTATAACGTATTATAGCATAAATTAGTTCTATAACTCATATTTTAATAACTATAACTTATCAAGAAATTATAATGTTTGACGTTGTAAACATAACCCCAAAGTATAATCTACACTGAGTTTGTTTAAATTCTGCAGATGATGGGTGAAATCAGCTGTTATATTATATGTTAATCTCGTACACGTAGATATGTACGTACGGACGTACACGCGCATTTATAGGAGTTGATTATTAAGGAGGCGCTACCCTGTCCGCCATATTGAATCTGATTCCCATAAGAGCAATGCTACAGAATAAGTCATTTTTTTCTGTTAATTCGTGGAATAAATTAAAAAATTTGGTTTAATTTTGAAGTACTGTCATATGCGGATGTTGATTGCTAAATACATTTTCAAAAACCAATAAAACGTATGATATAAATAGTAAAAAATTGTAAACTTAATGAATTTTTTTCTCAGTTGCAAAAAGAGATATTGCAAAAATCCTTAGCAATCAACACCCACAATCTATTTTACTTTAAGAAAAAAATACAGCTTTCGTTTTTTGACAAAAACTACACAAAAATATGCTTAATAGTGAAGGTATGTTTTGGTTATTTAACATTGAAATTGGTACCCAACTTCGCCGTTTTGTTGGCTCCGTTTTTAAGAGGTTCGGCTCCCTACATTCAAAACGGCGAAGTTGGGTACCAATTTCAATGTTAAATAACCAAAACATAACTTCACTATTAAGCATATTTTTGTGTTGGTTTTGTCAAAAAACGAAAGTGTATTTTTTCCTTAAAATAAAATAGATTGTGGGAGTTGATTGCTAAGGTTTTTTGCAATATCTCTTTTTTCAACTGAGTAAAAAGTTAATAAGGTTTACTATTTTTAACTATTTATATCATACGTTTATGAAAACAATAAAACGGATTTTGAAAATGTATTCAGCGATCAACATCCGCATATTACAGTAATTCAAAATGAAACCAAATTTTTTAATTTATTAAACGAATTAACGGAAAAAATTAGTTATTCTGTAGCATTGCTCTTATGGGAATCAGATTTAATATGGCGGACAGGGTAGCGCCCCCTTAAGAGACAAAACTGCTGTTTTTGTATCTTTTATTTTGTGCGACGCCTTAAACCTTATAGGCCCTAACAAATAGGCTGAAAAAAAAGTATATACAAAATCCATACGCGATTCATACTGCTTAAAAATGTATGTAGAATGCATTTCACAAAATAGATATATTCTAGGAAGAGCTTTTGAAAAGTGCATTATTCAGAGGGTGGGGAATAATTTTTATTTTATTTGAGGAAATCCAAACTGGTGTGAATGAAACTTCTTTGACTAACATGTTTGTATTACTAGGAACACTAGCTACATTATAAAAGGAAAATAGGAAAAGTTGTCTTTCAACAAAGTCATATTCATTAAAGGCTTATAATTTTTGATAAATATTTTTCCTAGTTTAATTTGAATAATTTGACCATCAATTGTGTATCTATTCAATTTATATTTATTGATTCCTCAAATAAAACAGAAATAAATTAACAAAATAAATTTTAAAAGTTACAGTTTTGTAAATACAAACTAAAATAATCTTCAGTAAATAATCCAGAAATGTATAAATAAAAAACTAAAGGTACTTTAAGTTCATAAATTTAAACTACAAGGGAATCGAGCTTACAAAACCCTGTGCGTGAGCACGAATTTCTCTTTATTGAACAGAATGAAACAACATAGTTAATCGCTACCAAAACTTTCTTGGTAGAATTGATCACACATCGTTATTAAAAGAGGACAGAAATAACACGAACAGTTTTGAGCAAGGAACGCTGAATTAACACATTATATGTAGCAAATCACATTAGCCCTCAGCTTTATATCTACCTATTACCAACATCCATTTTGAAATTGATGTGTATATGTTGAAATGGAAAAAAGTAAAAATTTCGTAATTTCCCGACATATTCCTACACAATATTTGGGTAATGTAATGAGGAGTTCATTGTTGTATCTGGCTTTTGCACTTTTGTGTATTATACTATTAACAGTAAACACTACCAACAGACTGATATGAAGAGATTCTTTATAAAGACCAGCTTGATTTTCAAGACCGCCATTTCATCAAACAGTATTTCCTAAGAATAACGCTTGAAATTAAAATTCTTTAGTTTCCCAACCAATGCAAATTAAAATATTGAGTATTTATTTGCGTGTTTGTAGATAATCGTGTTTATTCAAAGTAAGGGGTGGAAGTGAACATTTTATTATTTCGTTTAAATTAATTATCTTTTAAGACCTATATGTGCAAACTATGCGAATCCGTTAATAGATTATTTCTGTCATCCAATATTTTTTTATTGTTTCTTATTTTATTTAACTCTTACTTTTTATTTCTCACAATGTTTCATACTATTTCGTGTGTTGCCATTTTACTAAACGAGTTTTCTGAGCTTAGGAATGTCGTCTTGAGCAGACTACAATGATAACTGTCTTAATTATTTGCAAGGAATTCAAAAAGGATTCTCAAATTAAAGTTGTTGGACTTGTTGTGGTATGCCATGTGGGCAACACACCTTGCAGAATACAAATAGTGTTTTTAAAAGATCTAACATCTACTAGCTCTAAAATTTCTTGTAATTTATTAATTACATATTTTATTTATTTTTACATAACCATAACTACTCAAAATAATATTGTATACACTTTTTTCTCAGGTTGGGATTAGTCAAGTCAAAAGATCATTATAATATTATTGAATTGAAATGCATATAGAATGTGTTTATTGTACGATTATTTAGCAAGGAATATTTCTTCTTTAATAGTTATAACAGATCTTAAAATCTCCCCCAAAATTGCTAATTTTGGAATTTTGTGTCTTTTATGTAGTTGTCATAAACAGTGTTTTGTAACAAATTGCCCCAACCTCTGTGCAATTAAGGTTTATAGAAATTATAGCCTAGTCAACGAATGCCCAAAAGAGGGGTCTAGAAGGAAAGTCAATAAGCGGAAAGACCAACTATAGTACATTCTTTGAGGTACCTAGTAGTATAACATAGGTGCGGAATAGGTGTAGAATAGTAGTATTCTTTGGGGCGGAAGGGGGAGAGGGGGGTTAAAGGTCCCATTTTTTTATTTTTACCTATATCTCAGTAGAGGTTCGTCCTACAAAAATACATACGTATACAAAATTAAAGCTGAAAAAATTCTCTACATTTTTTATACTAGCAGTATTTTTGCTATCTGTAACCGTTAATGACATATACGCTCTCGAAAATCGATAATTTTCGGGAAAAAACGTTTCTTCGCATTGGAATACTTTATTATTTGCTCATGCGGTCTACCCTCATGAGCTCTCTCCAGTTTTTATCAGGCTTTAGTTAAGTTATATAAGCGTTCGTAGAAAGTCAAATTATTGTGTATTTTGCCTCAGAATATTATTTTATTTTATTATTACTATTATGTCGCTATGTCGACGGAAACGTATTTTGTTTGTGACGAGAACTTGTACGAAAGTGGTGGGAAAAAGTCATGTGTGAGTGCAAAAGTAATAGCTTCACTGATAAGTGCCACTTTACAAAGAAATGACGGAAAAAGTTCCAACCTTGTAGGTTTGACATCCCTCAAAGTTCATTCCACATGCAGAAAAAATTAAACGTGAGCCGAAAGAATTGCAGCTTATGTGATGAAACAGGCCCCTGTTTTAAAACAGCCATTGATAAGTCAACAGATTCACAAGTCGTTGTCATTGGAGAGGACTCAGACCTCATAGTCCTTCTGATTGTGCTAATCCCCAAAGACCAATACATCATAATTATGAAACTGGGCCGAGGAAAGGTGCCAACCAGTCTGTATTTCCACCGCTGAGTTAAAGGAGCTCAAGGCATTATGATCATCGATGAGTTAACAGGATGTGATACTACAACAGCAGCCTTTCTCAAGAGCAAACTTGCATTTGCGAAAATGTTCAAGAAGGATGCAGATGTAGCATATGCTGCTGAAGTCTTTAACAATCTTTCAGTCACTCATAAGCAGATTCCAGAGCAGGGCAATAATTGTTTCCTCCGGTGGTACGGTGCGCCGAAGAAAAATCACTAAACAAATATTGCTACGACACATTCATCAAGTCTGTGGCGAATGTGCAGCCCGATATCTCAAACCTCCCACCATCCGAGGGATCAGCCATGGGATCAGCCAAACATCATAGTCATCGGTGCTACTTTCAGATACAACGGTGAAAACACTAACTTACCATAACTATGTACCATAGTTGGTCTTTCCGCTTAATGACTTTCCTTATAGAATCATTCGTTGACAAGCCTAAGAAATTGTATAATTAATAATTTTTGTATACCTTCTTCGGCCAAGTTTTGATTAAAATTTTAAGTGGACACTTATCAAAATTTAAAAGTTAGTATTATGGAAGAGGACTTATGCTTTAGATCTAAATTTGTTATTACTTTACCAATGAACAAAATAATAGTCTAAGCAATACATTGTAGTATTTCACAAACATTTGAACGAATACGCTAAGTATGCCTAAGTAAAAAAGTATTAAAAAAAACCTATTTATTACTGTTTTACTGCTTTTCCTTTTTTTAAATTACAGAAACTGTAGATGGTCTGTTTATTATTAAGAACATTTTTCCTAGAAACGTTTCTTAAATACTTCTATTTTTTCAAAATTTGTATTATTTTTAAATAATTAGAACAGTTTTAGAACAAATATTTTTATTATATAGAAGGTTCGATTAATTTTAATATAATTTGTTAAACTTAAAACATAATATATTCCTATTATTACAGACATATAGCTGAGAACACGTTACACAAAAGGGTAACTCATATAGAACTCATATAGGGTAAAGTTTTTTTTTAGTTTTTAACTTGAAATTAAAACCAATCTGTTTATTATGTAATGAATGTACATTCATTTTTAACTATAACATATAATTATTCATATGTTCATACATTGTATACCACACATACCGTTGCATTTACCATGTATTTTTCTGTATTGCTGCGGTTGTTCACAAATTACGTTGTTTTGTTTAAAATAAAGTATGTGATAAGTAAAATTATATTATGCTGAAGTCTTTTGTTTTGTTTTGAAATGACAATGTGTTTAGTATTGAAATACTTCTGTTTTACTATTTTACACGTTAAATAAATAATTGTTCCACTTTTAATCCTGAGAAAAAGAAGTAGGTTTACTGAGTTAAATTTTAAACATTAACGTAATTTATTCTGACAGTATATTATTAACGATGGAACACTTTAAGCCATTAATTTCACATTATAAATGAGCCCCGTATCATGACCATGAATTGTGTTGCCCTTGTATGTTTATTATGCAATGACTGTTATAAATATTGTAATTTCCTCACGGCTATACTTCATTAAAACTGAATATAAGCCATTCTGTCACTTATAATAGGGAATATGAAACGTACTTACTGAATAATAAACATTGTGCGAAGATTAACGATATTCTTCGGGCGAGATCGTTTTCTTTGCAACACTTGTATATATTACAACAAGATTTAATAACAGAACATGTTAGAATATGGAGTTCGGTTAGCACATCTTGTTAAAGTCAGTGTCATGACAGACCTTTGTCGGCGAAGTTGTTTGGTCTGGTGCGTGACTTCGAACACTCACGAGCTCCCCATCTTGTTACAAGAAGAATCAATACATTACTTTAAATTAAACGAAGGAAAAATGTAAGTTTCCATAAATACATCACAAAGAGGTAAGTAATAGTGTGTAAGAAATTAGTTGTCAGGTTCATGCGGCTTGGGAGTGCTCATCGTTTTAGATCTGTTGCAAAATAATTAAAGTGTTTCAATTTGTAATTAAAATCTACAAAGTAAGATTTGTGGAGTGTTCATGTCGGGGGTTATCTCTAAAACATGTATGTAGCCAAATCATTATCTTGAAAATACCAGGAACAACTGTATAACCATCAATCGTTGAAGTACAAATAGTTGAAGGGATATATCATTTAAATCACTACTGCTACTCTGCAATTTCTTATTACAATTACTTGTCCATTACATTTTAATATTTAGTTTAAAACTTGTATCCATTTTAAACAGAATTACCTTTAATTTTTTTCAAATTTAGATCAATTATCATTTTCCCTTTATTTGGGAAATTACCTATAAAAACAACGTCATAAAAAGATTTAAACTATTGTTTTTAATCGTTTTTAATAAGGAAAACAATTTGGTTTGTATATGTAAATGGGTGAATATATAAACAAAATATTTTTTTAACAGATAATTTTTAAATCTGGTTTTAGATTTAAGAGGGTGAGCTACTGTATAAATTCTAAATTATTAGCAAAGTTATACTGTCTTGGCGGGTGCTCTTACCACATGGCTCACTAATCAATATACAAGCGGTAGTTCTATAAATATTGGTTAAATTCCGATTGCGACACCTTGTAATCCATTTGTATAGAGTGAAAACTGTGTAGATTCTAATATTTTATTTGCAATTTAAATGTTTAATTCAACGTATATACAAAATATATTGCGCAGTACAATTTTTGTCCAAGTGGTAAAGTGAAATTCTTATTTTGATGTATCAATAAGTACCTAGTTGTATATAATATGAGTTAAAAAGACCAATATTATTTTAAATGTATTGAAATATTGGAGATAATAGATGTTGCCAATGAACTGAAAAAACAATAACATCAAAGCATGCATTAAATAACAGTAGTAATTTTAATTCTGGGGTTTAATAAACATGGATATCCATTAGGATCTGGTCTAGATGGAAAATTTAAGACAAAACGTGATTAAAATAACTTTGCTATTTGAAAAAAAAATTTTTTTAAATGTTTTGGAACTTTGTCTTGAATCTTAGGGAAGCTACATTTTTTTATAATATCTTGATATTAAAAATTACCTTTAAGGTAAATTTCGAAGAAGGAACCTATGCAATCGTTACCATGATACGACTTTCGGAAAAAGTATATACAGTTTTCCATTTCATGGTGCCTAGACCCTAAAACCACAGTCAACTCGAAGGTTTATATAAGTATTTATATAAATATAACATATGGTTATGAACATGATAGCTGCAAAAATTACTTCTAGTCTCTACATCAAATATATAAATGGTAGGCCTAAATCTTGGTCGAGTTCGTCATTGGGCAAAAGAGGATAGAAATATGGAGGGTTTGTAAATAAAATAAAAATCAAGTAACTCCCATTGAATTGAAACAGATATTGAATCTGTTTAAAGTTATTATACCTCATAAGAGTAGTACAGAAACATTAATTGTTTGAAAGTTTTTTTTAGTAACATCAACCATTAGCTCAAGGGATGGAAAATAGGGATTTACGAACAAAACATCATAACTCTATAAATAGGTAAAGTATCAAATCCATTCAAAGTTTTCAAGTAAAATTCACCGCAATTTTCAAGTTACAATTTTTATACAACCTTACTACAAGGGGTGGCCAAAATGAAGTCACAGAACCAAAAATCCATTATTCTCTTAGTAGGTACAATATTGAGCACTTTCAAAACTATATATTATAAATAGTATATACCTTGCGCAAAGATTCGTGGCGGCTGAGAGTTTAGGACGGTCGGGGAGGTGACCCTACTTCTAATTAGCCCTCGCTTGGCCGCTCCGGGTTATGGTCATAAGTCACCTACTGGGCTCAAGGCACAGTCGGTAAAATTTTTTGCATTTCGCCATAGAGTGTAAAAATAACGTCATTTTTGTAATCTGCACCAAATAACAAGAACATTAAGTCCAAACACGATATAATTGCTATGCTATTAAGTATTCACTTAGTTTTAAAATAAAAGATAGTTTACAGAATAAGATATATTTTTACGATTATTTACAAACTATAGCTATTTACAATTTTGTAAATGAAGTGTAATCCAGATTCTCACAGGAGCTAAATGTGAAACCATATCCCTGAAAAAGAAAATATTTTTAGCAACATGTAGTTTGTCAGACTAATTATTGATCAAATAAAGTGACAAGCAAAAAAGATTTTCTTAATTTTGGCTATTTACTAGTCAATTGTATATTAACCGATTATTTATGTGTCCTTTATCATATTTACATAAGCTGAAGTCGACGCGGTTACCTAACAACACTTTTAAGGCTCTCCTATACCTTGAAGAAAACTCCCGAGTGTGCTGTATGATTTCAATACGAAAGGTCTGTCTGAAGCCGCAAAATCGTTGAAACATGCATTCGTAATACCGTGTTTCGGATTCTATTTATAAATTAATAATCTGGGAAACTATTTTAAGTTATAAAGAAGGCTTTATATTGTTTACGTGTTAGCTTAAAATATGGAAATTATTGCTTAAAACTACCAAAAAATGCGTTAAACGTAATAGATTTTTACTCACTTAAACTGTTGATAAATAATTTATATTTTATCTACATATCATACACATTTAAAGTCTAAACATACGCCTATTTAAAGAGCACTAATCAAGCCACATATATCTGATAAAGGACATACTAGTAAATAGTCGAAATTATGAAAATCTATTTTATTTGTCACTTTATTTGATCAATAACTAGTCTGACAAACTACATGTGGCTAAACATATTTTCTTTTTCAGGGATATTCTTTCACCTTCAGCTCCTGTGAGAATCTGGATAACACTTCCTGTACAAAATTGTAAATAGCTATAGTTTGTAAATAATCTTAAATATATATCTTGTTCTGTAAACTGTCTTTTATTTTAAAACAAACTGAATACTTAATAGCATCGCAATTACATCGTGTTTGCACTTAACGTTCTTGTTATTTGATGCAGATTACAAAAATGACGTTATTTTTGCACTTTATCCCGAAATGCAAAAAATTGTACCGACTGTGCCTCAAGCCCCGTAGCCGAGTCATGACCATAACCCGGATCGGCCGAGCGAGGGCTAATTAGGGTAGGGTCACCTCCCCGACCGTCCTAAACTCTCAGCCGCCACGAATCTTTGCGCAAGGTTTTTATAAATATTAACAACATCTTTTGACTGAAACGTTTTTAGATAAATGCAACCCTTAGGGCAAAGGGTGGCAGTGGTTGAAGGTCAAACATACATTACGCTACGCTCTTGTTATCAAATCAGTTTAAAGTTATTGCAAACTTTGTAAATATAATCTAAAACTTGTTCTGCAACTATATTTGTACGACCAGCTTTTACTGAAAGGGGATACCAAAATAAGGTCGTGAAACAAACAATTAATTCAAAATTTTACTAAATCTTATAAATATTACACACATCTTTTATAACTTTTGTTTGATAACTGCAACTCTTAGCGATACGGGTGAATAAATTGTTATTGCATAGCTTATGAAATCGAAATCTACCAGCACCTCTAGGCCAAGCCGAAAGGAATTTTTTTATGTCGTTTGCACCATGAATGAAATAATTAATGTTATTTTAAAAAATACACTCGCATAATGTTAGCCACCATTTTCAAAATAGTATAATAGAGTCCGGCGTGGCACAATTGGAATAGCGTCGCTTAACAGGAACACTCCTCACACATTATTTGGGGTTCTATAATAGTCAGACTATATGAATAAACTTAGCATCGAACCTTCGAAACATAGTACATAAAATGAATAAATTCCACACAATCATCGATATCCTTTTGCAACCGCACTCGTTAATCGGTTTTAGGAAAGGACTTTTAATAAAGTGTATTGTAAAGAAATGATATAATTTGACGTACATTTCAAAAATACAAAAATTAAACTGTCAAAATGTATCATGTCTTAATATACAATAGCTGAAAGTATGATTGGTATAAGCAAAATATTTTAAAACTAGGTGAAACACTGAGTTTATTGGTCGGAGACCTAGACATAACTTCGTGCAATTCGGTGAGATATCTGGGCGTCGAATTCGATAGCAGTATTTGATAGCACATTATAAGAAGAACTGTTAACCAGACAGAAAGAGTTGTGAAGGCTTTGGATTCCATTATGACCAACGGAGGAGAACCCAGAAATAACAAAAAATATTGTCTTATACTGCATACTCCATAAATTGATATAAAATACTAGAGAGAATTTTAAAGGGGATAGTACTCAGAAGACGGTTAGTACGAGGGTGGCGAAAGTACTAGTTGGAGTTTCACCAGTGGATCTTCTAGTGCATGTACAGATGTAGAAGTAATCCTCGGAGGAATATACAGCACAACACTTTGGGAAAATAGATATCCTGTAGATATATCCGATGGTAAAATAGATGGATAGAGAAGCAAGGAGAAAGCAGACCAGACGTTCGACCTCTAAATTAAAATATGGGCAACTTGTAACTTGGGAGAGTTAAACTATTTCCCCCCACAGTGTCTTACTGGAGGTAAGGAATTTGCCAGGTACCTCTTAATGTTTAAATTATGGCTGATTCAAAATGATATTACTGTGGAGAAAACAACGAAAATGCAGGTAGAACATAGTTTTCTGTGATTTATTGTGGCAGCGGGACATCTTGCCAGAAGCAAGTGACATATTTTTGGCAAGGGTTTGTCGGATGGAAATAGAGAGGAAGGATATATTATAAAGAACAAATCATAATATAACAACTACGAAACACAAATGAAGAAAGATAGCGCACCCTGAAGTAATGCTTTACCTGGTTCAGGGGTGATGATGGATGCAAGGAAAGGTAGTTTTAGTAAATGTAACTCCACACTTCTGGGAGTCCCACTGTTATAGTTGGCTGGTGAATCCTTTCCTCTTTCAGCACGGAAAGAATAAAGAACACAAGGAAGATAATTGTGAGAAATTTAATTTCTTCCACTTTGGAACCTCCAATACATTTGAACATGTTGATAGGCTCAAACTGCGCTAATCCCCCACCTCAAATAATTTGACAGTCATAAAGTAAAAGTGCCTGAAGTGCACAGAATTTTAAAATGTAGATAAGAGTTAACGTTGAGATTTGAAAAATTACACTACATGCCTTATTTTATGATTTGAAAAAAAAGGTTATTCTATGTCAAACTGGGAAGGTTTATCATAGTTTGTAAATAGAAATAATGAAATATTAAAGTTTTGAATTCTGTGCGAACACTTTTTCTTGCTAATCTCATTTGTAAAGTGGATTTAGTTACTTCCAAAGAGGTATCTCTACGTCATATTCCAATCCCAATTGCTGAGATTCATTAGTTTAGACCTGAACGTCATGTCAGGTAATCAGTCTTCATTTCTATCAAACGGCTAATCACTCTCATCACTCATCCAATGTAAATATAACAACAGCTGATAACACACCAGCAGATTGAAAACTTCAATCAAATTTTTTTCATTCTTTGTTGAGGCAAACGAAGATGAAGTTCCTACAATCAATTATAATTATCTGTTACTCTCAGATTTAAAGTTGTATGAACTTTGCTGGTGAGTAGGAACTGATGTGCTTTGAGAATATTGGCATATTACTCGTCTGTTGCAGGAGTAATAATACAACCAACATATGTTTTCGTTCAAAAAAAATTAATTGCTGAAACTGTTTGAAAATATAAATATTTAATTTAAAAGCTTAATTTTTTTCATTTATTTGATTTGTAACTTTTCCAATATCCTTTTCCATCTCTCTCGCCCCTCTCTCACTTTCCTCTCTAGCTCTCTGTTTTGACTTCATAAATAGAATATTATTATTTTTTGTCTATAGCCTTCGTTCTCTCTTTTTCTCCGTCCCTCTTCCTTTGTCCTCATAAATTTCCTCTTTATCTCTCTTTCACACTTTCCCCTACCACTTTCTGTCTTGACTTCATAAATAAAATATTTATTTTGTTCTACATTCTTCATTCTCCCTTTTTCTCTGTCTCGCCTCCTCTGTCCTCATAAACATACTCTGTATCTCTCTTTCTCTCTCCCCACTTCCCATTCCCTCTCTCGCTCTCTCTCTCTCCCTCTCCCCCTATATCACTAAAATAAAATATTCAACGGTCTTTATTTTCGTCTACTTTTTCATTATAACTTATTTCTCATCCTCGCTCATTCTATTCTCTCCTTGTATGCTTCTACCTTTCTCTTATCTCTATACCCCTCTCTCTACTTAATTTAAAATAAATTCTTCAATAATCTGTATTTTCTTCTTTTTTTATGGAATTTTCTCTCTTCCCTATCCTTATCTCTCTCTTTCTCTCTCTCTCGTACACACATTAAAGGAATGGAATATAATCTGTAAAAAGTAACTGAATGACAGTTAAACTATCAAATAGCATATTTAACTGTTTTTGAAATAAACTGTTTATCGATTTGCTCCTTTTTACTACCCATCAGTCTCATACATTCAATATCGACTTCCAAATGTAATTTGAAGCTCACTCAATATAGCCTACAGTATGCTAAATACAATCTTGAAATTAAATAAATACTTTCAAATAGTTAAGTAATATAAAATATAATATTAGCAAAAATCAAAACAAAATTAATTTAACTACTTGAACAAATATTTGTAGTGGCATCTTATATACAGTATTAACTTTGTATAGTCACTTTAGGCTAATCGTTAACTAGGCAATGCAAACGCATGTCACACAAGCTCCAATTACTCAAAATCATGTGCGCCTTTAAGTTTTATTTTTATTCTTTATGGATGGTAAATTATTTTCATATCCCGCACTAAATATTTGTATTTTATTTATAAACCAAACTTCCTCCCGTAAAGCATTAAGATTCCCAACCCTACTTGAAAGTTTTAAGCCTAACTAACAATTTGTCTACCTTAGACAGTTTGCATTAATAGTATGGAGCCCACATTACAAGACTCGGTAACTTAGTGGAGACAAACGGAAATGTTGATAAGGTCGTCATGTACAAGGGAAGGAAACAAGGGTGCGGGGGTGGAGGCAGACACTGATTAATGACAGGACAGGGTTAATTGAATTGGTCTAACACTGAGGCCCAAGGCCGAATACAATTAACTGCCATTTTGTCTTCATCTTGCCCACCCGGGTTACTATTTCAAGCCATTAAGATCGAAGCACTGAGCCCTAATAGTCAATTTATTTAAATCTCATGTTTTACTTTATCTCAACCTAATTTTGTATAGTGGATTGGTTTTAATTTATTTTCGTAAATTTAGTAAACTACTCCGTACATAAATCTCTTAAAAAGTATCAAAAACTTGTGAAATTACTCCATTATCATTTTATCTGGGACTAATTATTTATTTGTTATTGTTTTGTAGTAGATATTTTATATATATCCCTACAATGTTGCTATTTAGATTATGTTGAACAAAATTCTATGCGATTTTTAAGTTTATGTATAAATAACAACTCTACAGACGGGCATTTTTTGTTCATTAACTGAGTTTGACAAAAGATTCTTTTATTTTATTTGTAAATTGTAAAATTTTGGAAATAAACTCATTATTGCGCCTAAAAAATACAAAATTAATGAAACTTATTTTAAGAATATTTCCAAAATTATTGTCTAGCAATAATGAAACATAAAAGTATATACAAATATATATCATTCACATATATGACATACTGTGTATCTATCTACGACAAATCTATGACTTTATACCTATGACATTTTAAAGCCTGCTTTCCATTAAATACCTATAAAGGTAAACTAGAAAGATATTAGGCCTACAATAATTTTAATTAGATTGTTCAATTAAGGGGGCGCTACCCTGTCCGCCCCCATAAGAGCAATGCTACAGAATAAGTAATTTTTTTCTGTTAATTCGTGGAATAAATTTAAAAATTTGATTTCATTTTGAAGTACTATCATATGCGGATGTTGATTGCTAATTACATTTTCAAAAACCGCTTTATTGTTTTCATAAACGTATGATATAAATATTAAAAAATAGTAAACTTTATAATTTTTTACTCAGTTGCAAAAAGAGATATTGCAAAAAACCTTAGTAATCAACACCCACAATCTATTTTACTTTAAGAAAAAAAATACGGCTTTCGTTTTTTGACAAAAATAACACAAAAATATGCTTAATAGTGAAGGTATGTTTTGGTTATTTAACATTGAAATTGGTACCCAACTTCGCCGTCTTAAATGTAGGGAGCCGAGCCTTAAGAATGTCAAAGACAAAGTTAAACATTTGAGAACGACCTTTTCCATAAAAATGTATAGGCAATGAATACTTAGCACAGCAGCCGCGAGGTAGCGAGAGCGCTACTGTCGTCCGTCGGTACGGCAAGTGTGAGTGAGACAGAGAATGAGCCAGCCATTCTCTATCTCACTCGCACCTAGTGCGGAGGATTGACGAGTCACAGACGGGTGACGCAGTATTTTTAGCAAATTGCCTGCAGGTTGCCGCAAGCTCGAATTGGCGGCAACCAACCGGGATGAGTATTCTCATAAGCATTGTGCTTCTTAAAGGTTATGTATCTCGCAAATGATTTATCTCGTGGCTATCAGTGGGTGCTCATTGTTCTTTCTTCTGAAGATTTACTAAAACTAAAAATTAAATTCTCTATTTGCTAGGATTTTCATTAAAAGGTAAGTGTTTGGATTAAGTTTATTTAAAAAGAAACGACAATGCGTCTTACTTATTCCATACATAAAGTAATATTTCTAGTTTAACCTGCTGAAGCATAAGCGTAAAATAATTTTAACTTATTACAAACTTGTTACTGTACATTGCAGAGTAAGTAAAAGTTTATGTGAAATGTGTAAATACGTCTATCATTTATACTTTGTAAGTTTGGTTTGGGACCGCGATGGACGCCAAATCGTCCTAATACGTACAGTTATTCTGCATACCCTGTGCGAGTATGATCACTTCTTGTACTTAAATGCTCCTTAAATTTACTAAAAGGAAAAGTAGTTGTACAACGATATATCTAGTTGTGTGCTAAAGTTGCATAAAGAATTCAAGTGTTGGTACGATTTAATTCCCTGCGAAAGGTGACGGCTTAGAGACTGCTAAGCGCAACATAACTCGGGCTTAAAGCGCGGCAAACTGGCTTTAATATGGCCGACGGAGGATTAGGTTCCGAGTTATGTTTCCACCAGTCGCGTCCTTATCACCAGCGAACGTTTCATGTTAACTACTGGCAATTAACCCACAGAAAACTCCTTCCTTATGTGAATCTCTATTCAAATAAACACAGCTTCCCCCTTTATGTTAACTGTTATGAGGCTTTTCTAACAGAATCTATATTTACCCTCGGTAATAAAAGTTGCTGTGTAACATTATTCTCCTGCTCTAACTTAATTAAACTGTAATCTTTGAACGAATGTTTAATACGATGTAGGCTTCGTGTTATGGTCTCGTTTAGAAGATTTTATATCTTTTTAGCTTTCGCATCTAATTTCAAATTGTACTTTACAAGATAAGATTGTGCGTGAAATTCACACCAGAATCATGAAGGTTTATACAAAGAAAAAATTGTAACCAATATAGTAAAAATTGAATACAACAGTTTTCCCATAACGTCGTTTCGACCATTATTTGCCCTCTTTAGAATTTTAGAATTCCATTTTTTGTTGAAGAAATTTATTTAAACCTCGGTTCTGGTGAAATTGAGTACGCCTTTATAACAGTTTTGTGTTATTGACTACGATCTTGATACGTTATAAGCTGGTCGTCCATTAGGTCGGTAGAGAGGCGCGACGCGGAAAACTACTGCTCTCGAACAACATTTATTTACGACGAAATAATAATTTTCTTTAGCATCATATTGTACTTAAAAACTTTACGAGCTAGAACAACCTAATATGGTTTATTATTTAGAGCAAACAGTTGGCAATAACTAGATAATTAAATTTTTAAATTGAAAAATTAGAAGACTAATATTTCCAAGAAAAAAGAAAATTTATTTAAATTTTAACATAAAGGTTTCGTCCTTTATGGAATTAGCGCGGCGTAGCGTGACGCGACGCGGCAACGTTTTCGAAAAAATTACAAACTCTTGGACGTGGGTACCGCGCTGCGCCGCGCCTCGCGAAAAATGTAATGGACGAGGTCGCGGTCGGAATTTGTTGGGTTCGGATATCGCCGACTGTACTCGGCAACATTCGTACCTATCCAACTGTCATATCGGATGTGTTCTACAGTCACAACAAAGTCTTTCCGCACGTGCCGCAATTCAAAGGTAAGTCTATTTTGCAGATTCATTACTAACAACAAATTATTTGTCTCCCTTCCTTAAAATGTTTTTCATCTCTCGAGATATCTGGAAAAAGATGATGGTATTCTCCTAAGATGAGTCTTTTTGCATTAATTTCATGAACCCACATGTTTAGTTTTTTCTTACTTTCTCCTCTTCTACTTCATCTAACGCTGCAAGAAAAAAACATTTCTTCGTCACTGTCTGTGTCCATCGTTGTATTTTTAAATACTATCAAACCATGACTGAATATCAGGTGACCAGAATGGTGGGAAAGCCGCTGCGCCATACCGCGCCGCGCTCTGTGTGGACGAGGCTTTTCACGCGAAACTCGCAAGGCGCCGCGTCTCGTCGCGCCTCTCTACCGACCTAGTGGATGACCAGCTGAAATGACACCTCCTACTCTGTGCCCTTCTCTCGGGTTGTGTGGCAAATAACTGTAGGCTGCCGATATTTTGCAAGCTATTTATAAAAATTTATTTATATTTTATAAGCTATTTATAACACGATAGTAGGCCTATCTCCTAAAATTTCACTCTACATTTTTATATTTTCAACTTGATAAATTTTAACCGAAATTTAGTTGTTAAACAGTGTGAGGAGCAGCCTTTTTCATTGTAACAGATTCACCGATTATTTCACCGATAATTTATTTATTTATAAACCCTTCGCGCCCTTTGTAAAGAAAGCCAATGCGTCTACAAAATGCTATTTGATACTGCTTAGGCTTTTGGATTACTTATCCATTTTTACTGTTATTGTGAATAAAAAGCTTTATTTTTAATCAAACTTTAAAAGTCATCACTCAAAAGATCATAACCCTCAAACTGAACATAATCTAAATTGTAACCAACAAATTTTAATTTTGAAAAGATGTATTATTTATAGATATAAAATATGCATTCATAAATAGGCTACATCTGCCAAAATGATGAAAATAATAAAGATCCACGGAGAGATATTTATACTGAAGACAACCATTTAAAACTTTTGGTAGGCATACTAAAATATGTAATTCTTAAAAGGACAATAACAAAATGCTTATATCGTAATATTATTTTGACATGTAAAGAGCATCCGTAATAATGTAACAAATAACCTAATTGTATAAACAATCACTTTGTGTACACTCGCATCGATTTTTAAAACCTAAATATTGCAAATGAATTAGAAGGTGGTGTTTAATATGGTGCGCAAAACATCCTCCTCGCCGCATCCGAAACAACCGCCCGCTGCTTCCCTTATTGTTCCAATATTTTACACATTTACCGCTAAAGGAACCACAATGGAGGGTGTTAATTAGAGGCCGATGATGTGGCGACATTGCTTTGTTCTCACAACAATAGAGGGCTCCTCTTTGTCGCTTCCAGCCGACGGACAAATTGTTAGTTTCAGTTCTCGTTATCTTCTTTTAAACTGCTTCATTTTTAACCAATATTGTAAGTCCTTAATGAAGTTCTTTGAAAAGCTCCTACGTGGACAAACTCTTCTTAGCTTCACATTTTCTGATTGATATAGCCTACATTTCCTACAATCTAATCTCTAGGAACAACAAATATATCATCGATATCGTGCATATTATAACCTGAAAAAGCGCTAGTTATTTTTAATCGTTATTGGGGCAAGCAGAGTAGCAAAAGGTTAAAGGCGCTCGTCCAATCTGATACACTTGAAACCTTTAGTTTATTTAAGTGCCTGAAGTGAAGCAACGTACTTCACAAATATTATAGGCAAATGTTAAAAACGGAGGCCAATAAGATTAATACGACAAATGTAACTGTCGTGTAATTCTGAGGCCGGTTTACGGAATAAAAAACGTTATCAAATTTCTCTTTGTACTTTATTCTGTTATTGTATTTAAAGCTCCAGATAAATAATTTTCGGAATCTCTTAAAATTTGCCGTAGACTTAGAAATTTGATTAATGCGTGTGTAAGTTGATTTAATAAAGCTAAAGAAAGTATTGTAATTGTCAAGATATCAATTTGAAATCTATATTACGATACTAGGGGAGACCCCTGCGTGCTCCGCACGCCAACCCCCAATGGAACCTTCTAAAAACAAATGTTATGTTTTATTTATAATAAAGTTGTACGATTAATAATAACCTTTTCTTATAATAATAATTATTTCTTATATTTGATAACAGCAGTTATAATAATGTTTAAAATAACCAGCAAGGCTCAGGCCTACACTTTAAAACCCTCACCTAAAAGCTAGAAATTCAAAAATAATTGCTTAAAATTTTGAAATCAGCTGTTAATGGAAATATTGGAACAAACAGCTATATTATCTCTTATTTTATTCAATTGGTTGCTACGGTAATAAATGTAAATACATGTGTTGGTATATCATTCTAGGCCTTACCTAAGAAATTTTTGCTACTAAATTTACAAATATTGAAATAAAAAAGGTTTTTATCGAAATGAATTATAGCCTATGTTACTCAGGGAAAGTGTAGCTTTTTATTAGTAAAACTATTTTTTTAATCGGTTCAGTAGTGCCAGAGATTACAACAAACTCTACCTCTTTATAATATTAGTATAAATGTATAAAAAGTTAATAGAACAGCCATACAACCTTCCAAAAGTCACACTTATAAGGTTTCTCTTCTATGTATGAGTCAACGTGTATCGTTTATATGTTAATAAGAAGCAGATTTTATTTAAAAATATAATTTACATTAAACTGTCATATTATTTTACAGAACAGCTGTTTTATGTTTTTAATTTATTTATTTAATACCAAAATGTTTTAATGTAAACAAACCAGACGTTTTTAAATTCTCATGTTTTTCTTATGGGGATTTTTCGTTTTTCGGGAACCTCAAAAACCCCTTAGTTTTTAGTTTTAGAAAAAACTTATATTTTTCCCTCGTTCCCTGAATCGATACCTTTAATTTGATACCTCTCTCATCATCCTCCGATTTACCAAATTCCCACAATTTTGAATCTAAAATTTCGCTTACAGAATTATATATAAGGATGTTGAAATTGTATACTTGGTAAAAAGCAAATTAAAGTTTTTCTGAATTGTGATTAAAATATTACTTTAATAGAAATTTTCCACCGAACATTTTTAGTATTTCTTTGCTACATTTGCCAGTAAGTTTAACAAAATATAACGATCAAAGGTAAATAAAAACCTCTTTTATTTTGGCACAAAAGAAAATAGAAATATATAAATAAATATGTCTGTCAATGAATCTTTTTACCAATCTTGAATTTTTAACGTTATTTTGTAGTTTTAAAGGAAACTAGTAATGTATAAGGATTTACAAATTATATATCATAATTAATGGTTTTGGATTTGCCGGTTGGCGGGGCTTATAAGTATTGTTTTTATTTATGAGCAAATTTAACGTACTTTCTAGAATTAGACACATTTTGTTTCTAATTTTACTGTGCTCTGAATGTAAATTGTCTTACTGCTTGGCTTGTGAAGCAGCTGGTCCTTTGTGTCAGTAGCGCAGTGGTTGGAACCACTAACCAAATGAACTATAGTTACTGGCAACCGATATAGCCTACTTGTGAAATAAGCAGTTTTCCAGTTTTCATTATTCTAACTGGCATAAAAAGAAATTTGTTTGACTTGAAAGTTTAGTTAAAGAGTTTATTATTACTTATTCAATATGAGTGGCCTTAATGTTAATGGAAACTATGACCACAATCATTCTCTATCTAATTGCTTATATTTTAAAACTAACCTAAATAAAAACATTTGATTCCATGTTTGTTTTTATTTGTTAAGACACCTCTTAGCCGTAGATTCCGGGATCACTATTCGGTTTGCATCCTGTAACGTGACCGTGAGGCCAACCTGAGAACGATAAGAAGCTATCGTGATAGTTTGATTGCGAGAGATAGAACATTCGACTAGGAATATTGTGAGAACGTGTGCCCCAACTAACAGCGGAGTAGCAGGCCAAAGCTTTCAATGCGCCGTGGTGCACAAACAAAATGCGGGTTCCATAAGACCAGCCATCCTGAAAATATTATTAATAACAACAACTAATATACTCAATATAACAAAGCCTCGAAAAATTTACATTGACAAAATTGGAGCAGTGAAATTAGGTAACGCGCATGCGCACAAATGCCGTACCACCTGAATGCATAAAAAACCTTCATAACTTTTACATAAGTGTGCCTCCAACGCTAGTGCTTTTGTCAGTTTTAGCTGTAGTACTTTCAGAAATAGAGGTTTAAACATCATCTCCGTCAATATCTTTAAAATTACAAATTTCAAATGATAAAAAAATCGTTTTCATATCTTGAAATAACACCCTGTCAAACGATACCCTGCACAACGGTGTTATACAATTTATTTGGGGGTTCCAAACCATGGACCCAGTATGTATAG
>JAGFPH010000413.1:61389-77024 GCA_018207615.1 Philaenus spumarius | reverse complement strand
ATGATTATTTGATCCGTACGGCAGACAAGACAAAGGTGAGAGAATAGTCCTCGAGCTTAGAGGATTATTTGATCCCTACGGCAGACAAGACAAAGGTGAGAGAATAGTCCTCGAGCTTAGAGGATTATTTGATCCCTATGGCAGACAAGAAAAAGGTGAGAGAATAGTCCTCGAGCTTAGATTATTCAGCTTACATTTAGATTGTTTTGGTAATGAATGTTGGAAAGGACTTTAATAGATTTAGTCATTTCATAGTGAACCTTAGACAAGACACAGTGGTCTGTTCCGCATCTTGTCAGGAAACGGAACCAGTCATGATTGATGACAGATAACAGTGTTTGTGTCTTCTGCTCTGGAAGTTAACTATTTTGTTACAAAATCAAATTGTGTGGGTTTTCATACATTGAAGAATGAATGGTTGCATTGCTAACAAACCGTAGGAAGTTTTTCAATTTTTTAATGTTTTGTTTCAAAAAGTATCCAGCCTTTTCTTTCCTTTATCGTTAAGAAAAGAGTTATAACTTAGGGCAGCATAGGTTATAATTTGGTGGATATACGTTTAGTATATGACCAGTCTGGTGGCTAGGTTAATCACAGAATAAGATTGGAGCGAGTTCCATTTGCTTTGCCAAGGTTTCTCTTGATTTGCCTAATAGGATGATGCCTAGATATTTATTTTGTTGTTTCCATTTAGATTAAGTTGGGGTTTATTACTGTATTTTAGTTGTGAATCGGATGGCTTCGGTCATCTGTATTAACAGTGATTCTTCCCATATTAAGAGAGGACTCGTGTAAGTTTAGCTGACGTCGGATGATTTAGGTTTTAAAATGTACATTAGAATAGTTGAGTAGAGAATCAAGAAATCATCAGCAAAGAGAAGCAGGTACACAGTGTAGTAAACTGGAACGTTGTTAGTGTTAAGAAGATACACTAACTGGTTAAGAACCAAGCATTTAGGAACTCCAACCTCCTCGGAAACCTAGAAATCCAATAATGATTTGCTAAGATGAACATAGCATGAAGGGACAGGAGTGTGGGTTAACTTGTACAAGAGGCCTTTGTGCCACTCCTTGTCAAAATCTTTTCTAATATTCAGGAGTAAAGCTATATGGTGTAATTGGTTTTTTTATAACCGCCTAATAGTCAACTGTTACGAATGGCAGGGTTGTGGAGTGTTCGCTGCAAAGACCAAACTCCTAGAATCTGATAGATGTTGTATGAGTTGAGAGCTGACAAGATTTTAAATACTTTTGAGAGGCAGGGCAACAATGAGATGGGACTAAACTTTTGAAGGAAGAGGGCTGATTTCCTGAATTTTTGATCATGATGAACTTAGCTCCTTTCCTTGATGAGGGAAAGTAGCCAGTTTGCTTGACACTGTTGAATTGAATAGATTTGTTATTTTAACTACCATTGTAGAAGGGATGTTCTTTAGGGCCATGTTGGCAATGTTATCCAGGTTCATTGCGTGATTGTAACTTATGAATTATAAAGGCCACCTGGTTGCATGGAAAAGGGTCAGGGAGTATGCACTAGGACAACTTGAGGTAGGTAGATTTTTTAGGTCTGAGGTAGATTATTTTCTACGAGTTCCTTGTGGGATCAGGGAGTATGCACTAGGACAACTTGAGGTAGTCTTTTTAGGTCTGAGGTAGATTGTTTTCTACGAGTTCCTTGTGGGATCAGGGAGTATGCACTAGGACAACTGAGGTAGTCTTTTTAGGTCTGAGGTAGATTGTTTTCTACCAGTTCCTTGTGGTCTTCTTGTAGATTTTTGCAAGAGGAATGAATTGGTTTTCAAGTGAGTCTTCTATCGATTTATCCTTATCAGTTGGAGAGAATGCGAGACAGTTTAGTCCCTGGTTATTGCTCGATTTCGGTTGGAGGAATTGGCGATGGAGTTCCGAAAGCGAGCTGTTCTCTGCATGAATTGTGGTGAGGAATTATTCCCAGTCATCCTGAGTGTGAGATTCCATTAGGAACTTAAGAGGTCTAGTTTTCTTTTGATGTATGGGAGCATGTAAATTGCTATTTACTACTCCTATTTTTTAATGGGTGAGATTCCTTGCACACTGCGAGATGCGCAGAAGAGGAGAAGATATTTTACAAATGTAGTGCAAGATCTACTGCGCATTAATCAGATACGGATCAGGAGAGAGTAGAATTTATCTGCTCTAAAAGTTGATCTCCGCGTCCTCATTAGTCTAACTGACGTAAAGACGTTAAGCAACAACAAGAACAAAACTTAATTTTATAAGAGTGCAATCAGGACCAAAGTTTAGGTCAGGTATTCCAGTAGTATTACATGAACAAGAATATTTTATAATTTAAGTTTAATTGTCTATAAATTAATAAAGTTAATGTAGTAATGTGACAGTTAACCCTTTGATGTTATTAAGGTAATAACTGCCCAGCGTGTTTTGCGTCGACTTAGTAAAAATTATGGAAGTCGTGACAGGATTACTCGACCCAAAATGGCCGTTACCCACACACGCAGAGGAATTGAATTAATATCAACCTAAACCAACCGATTGCCTTTACACCAAACCTGGTAATCCGATTCCGCCAGCTTTTAATGAACCCCTAAATAATTATATATAAGTCTAACTAATTAACTATAAGTTTAAACTAACTACACTAGTCACTGAACATGAAACGCTTCATAACCGAAAGAACTTATCACTGTTAAATATTTAAATACGAGTGCGCGATTGATTAAATATGTCGTTAGGCGATAACCGATTAAAATATATAATTAAACTTTGCTTATGGCATAATTTACAAGGTTTTGAGTCAGTGTGGAAAGTTGCCGGCCGCAGACGATATGACCTGGCTCACTGCGTAGTTTCTTGCTCGGCGTATCCCACTCGACTGCCTTACTCGTTCAAAGTCACGGCCAAGGTCGGGTTCTGCGCATGCGCGCAACCAGTTACCAATTACTGGTAACTCGTTGCAGTAAGGTAAAGTTTTAAAAAAATAAATCTATTGATATTATGAGTTTAAAAATTAAAAATAGTTTCTTAGTTAAAAATTCAAGTTTTATCTTAAATTAGGAGATAAAGTTAATAGTTTTTACTTTAAAAGTACTTTTAATTTGTATAATTTAGAATTTTGTATTATTATTATTACGGGATTCTTAAAGAAAACAAATTGAAGTCTGCAATAGAAACCTTAGTTCCCCAAAGCAGACCAGAGTAATGTTAATAATGACTTTTTATTGCAATAAATTATTTTATGGTTTCACTTTACACTATTCGTACACAGATATTTCAAACATTATAAAAGCTTTGGCTGGGATTGTCAACTGTATACCCACAGCAACTAACTATGTTACGAAAATAGAAGAAAACATTGTATTTATTTTCTTCCCATAAGTAGGAAGAGTTAATTACTTATGTAGAAGTTAGGCTTTAATGAGGTGTAATTTAGAGGGCGTAAAACGTTTTCCTTTACCTTGTATTCAAAGCCCATATCACTAAAACTGTCTGTCTGGCGCCCTAAATATTGGCAAACGTCCACACCTTTACAAATGGCCGTTACCATATATTATTTCACACATGTAATCAGAGTACAAAGGCAAAATGACATAACTTCGGCCGCCATTGAAATAAAATAAATAAAATGATAAAAGCGACGGAGGTACCGCTTTGTCCAATGATAAATGGTGGCATGTATAATGGTGACATTCCACGTGCGTCTTTGTTTGCGGCATCACTCGCCGACTCCCTTAACACACATTTCCATTTCTTTTCAACAACAACAATTTATGGAAATTAACTCGATCCAACTTGAGAAACCTCTATTAATGTCATCTTTTCAATGCTCTATTGAAACGCCATGACGTATAATTTACGAGGGGAACCAATTTGAAGGCGACTCCCTGAATTTAGCAGTCGTTTTTATGTACTGTAGGTCTAAAATTAGACCGCTTTATGAAGCAAAGAAAAATATCAACTTCGTGTATCTTGTTTCATACATCCATCGCAGCCGACAGAAATACTTAAATGTACTACTTCTTTATATAAGTCTTATTTATTATTTTTATAGTCCCATACCTTGAAAGGAAAAATCTGCCCTTATTGGATCACCCTTTTTTGGGCTGTCACAATATATTATCTTTAAAATCACATAAAAATTTAGTATAGTTATATAAAGGTTGCTACCCATATAAATTACAATAATCATAACTAGAAAATAGTTTACCCCATTCGTTTTAAAGAACATCAAAGGTTTTCAAAAGTTTATTTTTTATATGTAGTTGTCAAGATACTTCCGAAAATGTTAAACTCACACTTCTTCAGTTTGTTTAATCTGTTAGACTGTAAACTGGAAGTATTACGTATTGTCATGCAAGTAACTTATGACTGTAGGCCTAAGTAGTTTTATTTAACAAGATAACCTTTTCCAGCCTTTAAAGAGTTTGAAATAATAGTTATCTGATTTCAAGGGGACAAAGGGCCTATTAGTTTTATCATTATTTTCAAAGTTGATAAAATCATAGACCTTTTAAGGAAACTCCGAATATTTTTCTCCGAATCTTATTTTATTCAATTAGCCTTACCATATTTTTAAGACATTTAAAAAGAAATGTATTATATTCCCTAAAATAGAAAGATTTTTTACCTTTCTACCTTACAAACAAACAATCTAAAGTGAAATTTCAAGAGGTTTAAATAGGAACGGAGGACTCAAATGTGTCATTAAATAAAGAAATAATATTAATCAGTTGACAAATTGTCTATTAAGTAAGAACTTTAAGGGTGATTAAGTTGAACTTTAAAATCACAAGTTTCTGAAAGAATTTTTAGAATTTTTCGTGTTTAAGCAGTCTGTGGTAATCCTCTAATGTCACGATAAACATGAAGGCCATTTTATGTCATAATTTTCTTTTCTAATGATGATCTTCCTCATTCTCCATAAATATAGTCCCTCAAAGAATATATTTTAGTTTGTATTTTTCACAACACAAAATTAATTAGTACACTGTACAAGAAACAAATAGTCTAAAATAACGATATTGTTCTTAAATTACATTAAATGTTCTGCACAGCAAATGTATTCTGACTAATTTATTAACATCCAAGATTTTGCATGATTGTATGATCATTTCCTTCCTACCTCAAAATGAAGGATATGCTGTCATGCATATTATTTTTTGGTGGTAGACGTAAAAATAAAATTAGGAAAATTCCAATACATTACGTAACCGTTTAGCAATTAAATTACAGCACCGCACCGTAATTAAATAGCAACGGAAGTATAACTCAACGACGTCGAGATTTAACACTTTTACTGCACCTATCCTGTAATTCCAAAAGCATGGAAATAATTAATTCTTGATTTGGTCATTAGAAAATTCAGATAGTAAACCATAAAGTCAAATTAGTTTCAAAATGTTTATCCAGTTTAAGGCTCAGCTCCCTACATTCAAAACGGCGAAGTTAGGTACCAATTTCAATGTTAAATAACCAAAACATACCTTCACTATTAATCATATTTTTGAATTGTTTTTGTCAAAAAACGAAAGATGTATTTTTTTTTCTTAAAGTAAAATAGATTGTGGGTGTTGATTGCTAAGATTTTTTGCAATATCCCTTTTTGCAACTGAGTAAAAAATTAATAAAGCTTATAACTTTTTACTATTTATATCATACGTTTATGAAAACAATAAAACGGTTTTTGAAAATAAATTTAGCAATCAACATCCGCATATGACAGTATTTCAAAATGAAACCAAATTTTTGAATTTATTCCATGAATTAACAGAAAAAATTACTTATTCTGTAGCATTGCTCTTATGGGAATCATATTCAATAAGGCGTACAGGGTAGCGCCCCCTTAACTCGAGAATTTTAGAATATTCAATTTAATTTTCATTTCAATTTTTTCTTAAATTAAAAACTTCATTCGAATGGGTAGGCTATAGTTGTTTGTTTTTTAGAGTATATATTAGAATCAAACAACCCTAAATAAAAAAGGAAATTAGGATAGCAATTTTTGTATCGAACAAATGAAATAAGTTCAAATAGAGATGAACTGTTATAAGCCAGTTTTTATTTTATCCATGGATGTTCTTTTGGAATTTCTAACCCGTGGCAGCAGCGGGCATTCATGTACAAAATATAGCCTATAGTAAAATAAGAATTATCATTTGCCTTTTAAGAAAATGTGCAAACTAATAATAGCTCAACTCATATTATTTAGTTACAACGTAAACGAAATAAATTACAAACAAGAGAATATTTCAAGACATTATTTTAATTTAATGACAGTTTAATCAAATGTAATTATTTTAGGTAGGTTGGTTTATGTGATGTATTTTCATAAACTTGTACGCCTAATTATTGAATACATTTTACGGTCAAGGTGTTAAATATAATTTAAATAATTGTTTATTCTCGTTAGATAATATCAGAAAATGATATACCTAAGACAGTGTTGAGCGTTTTATGTGGCGAATCCTGTTTTTAATTACATCAATCAAAAATGAAAAGCCTTATCGGTTAATTATACGGTTTTAATATATTAGGTCATTATTTTTCACGACAATTAAGAGCATTTTTTGCTTCTATTTTCAGGGGACGGTACATTAATTAATTTCGCATTTAATTATCAACATATTTGGCCTGTATTTAAGATCATAAGCAGACGTGATGTTAATATAAAGATGGCATGTTTTAACTGCGGGATATTTTTCTTCGCGAGTTCAGTTGATTACCGCCGGATATGATGTAACGTAACGTCCGGACGCAGACGTATGGCGTCTTAATTCGCAGCTCGCGTGTTCGCTAATTGCATTGTTATGTGGCGCGGCTGACGGCTTAATAACAAACTACAACATCGCTGTTGTACAATGACCCACACACAATTGTGATGAATTATTAACAGTTTACTGCAACCAGACTGGGTATCGTGAATAAAAACCATTGAAAGGTACGAGTTATTAACACCGCAACTTAGCTACGAGAAAATCGTGATTTCACTCCCATTATAAGAAAAAGAAATAATATTAGTCCCCACTTTGTCTGTAGCTCTCTGGCCGCGATTGTATAGATTGCTAATCTGCCGGACAATGTCTGCTCCAATTTTTAGTTTCTAAGAGTGTTTTTAAAGATTTGTTTGAGATAATGCTTATACTAAAGACTAAAACCCATTGAAAGGTACAAGTTATTAACACCGCAACTTAGCTACGAGAAAATCGTGATTTCACTCCCATTATAAGAAAAAGCAATAACATTAGTCCCCACTTTGTCTGTAGCTCTCTGGCCGCGATTGTATATATTGCTAATCTGCCGGACAATGTCTGCTCCAATTTTTAGTTTCTAAAAGTGTTTTTAAAGATTTGTTTGAGATAATCCTTATACTAAAGACTAAAAACCATTGAAAGGTATGAGTTATTAACACCGCAACGTAGCTACGAGAAAATCGTTATTTCACTCCCATTATAAAAAAAAACGATAATATTAGTCCCCACTTTGTAGCTCTCTGGCCGCGATTGTATAGCTTGCTAATCTGCCGGACAATGTCCGCTCCAATTTTTAGTTTCTAAAAGTGTTTTTAAAGATTTGTTTGAAATGATCCTTATACTAAAGACTAAAAATCATCTGAAGTTGTTATTCACTAAAGCTTATATAAAGAATAATTTTGTGTTTCATTGAGGGATGTTCGACAAATTAATATTTACAACTTAAAAAATATTTCTGTCTATAATCATATAGCCCTGTACAATTGGCACCAAAAAAGGAGTTAAATACCAATTAGTGAAAAACTGAAAACTCTAATTAGTGTTTTAATTGCTCACATTTTTATCCGTTATAGCTGAGTTTGCCCCGATTTTCGAAATTAGACTTCTATAGCCAAATTGGAAAAACATTTTTTTATGAATTTCTTTTCAGATGTCTCAGAACTGTACCAATCTTACAAAAAGAATAATTAAGGGAACGGAAACGATACTGGGCCACATAGATTGGTACTGTTCAAGACTTACCTTAGAAATTAAATATCACCAAAAGCAGGGATATTTCAGCTTATCTCTTACAATGCACAGGATACCTAGAGGTTAGCTCAATAAACTATACAGATAGTTATAATTTTTTGGTTTTATTAACCAAAATAAAAAGTTTACATGCCCTTAATATAAAAGAAGTTATTAATACGCCCTTAATACAAAAAAGATTGAGATTAAAAAAAGAAAAACATATATATTTTATTAAATTTAATTTAAAAAACCCTTCCCAAAAAATAAAATTCAAAAACCCTCCCTTTTAATAATAATTACAGAAATTATACAGAAGATTTACAAGTTACAAAGTTTACATGAAGTACCATGGATTTGTTTTAAGAAAATATATATATTTGTCGTTGGCCAACTCTAAAAGGTAATTATATAATTAAATAAATAGACAAAATTTATTATGAGACGTCTCTTTATATATATATTAAAAAAAAGGTTGTAAAATTTCTAATATGCAGCCCTTAAGGGCTAAGGTCCGAAATGTGCTAGCTTGCTCCTCCCAATTTATTTAATACTAACATATCTTAAATAGTACACATGTGCAAAAATTATTTTCAAAAATACAGCCTATTTAACACTTAATCATAAGAAAGAACAAAAGCAGATAGTTCTCGTTTTTTAAGTTAACTTCTGTCTCTAATTAAAACTCAGTAGAAAATATTTTGATTAGGTATTCCATTTCTTTAGTTGCAAGGTAGGCCTTTTCTAATAGTGGTAGTAGCAGGTTATCTCATTGCATTAAACATCCCCTGCACTTGCACCAGTTTAACTGTATAACACAGATAACAATTTCCTTTTTAGAAAACTTGCAGTTATTTAAATAAGCATAAAATGATAGTTCTTTTGTTAATATAACATGCGTAATGTTGCATAACACTGTCTGTACATGTTAGGTAAGCCACATGGTAACATAAAAGAAATGTTAACGTTTAGTTACATATCAGCCATATATTCTGCTTATAGCTTATTAAAAGTTTTCAAAATCTGTTACACTGCAGAAATACTACACAGTTACAGTTAATTAATGCATAACACTTTAGGCTTGTTTGTGGAAGAATGTTTAGGCTTGACAATGACCAAAATGATATCGGCTTTATAGTTTTGTAGGCTGTCAGATTTACATTTAGAATTTAGGCTGTAAGAATTACATTTAAAGTTTAGGCTGTTGTAAAAAAGAAATATATAGGTTTCTCTAATAAGTTGAATAAAATGAGTTAGGAAGTTATACATGAAGCAAAAGTGGAAATAACCTAATTAAGTTTTACAAGTAATATCTTATAATTATTAAGGTAAAGCTGAAATATTGTACCTGGTATGCGAAAACAAAAGGTTTAGAAGTGAATCATTGTCTTCAGCGACACACGTTACCCCGATGAAATTATTTAAAGCTCGGCAACATTACGAACACTCACAGCGTCTGAAAGTAACGGTCTGAAATGGCCGACGCTTTCTAGAACAATCTTATGACAAAGCGAAATTTCAACTTAATAGATAATGAACAGCTGATGGTTGTCGGTTACAACGACCTGTGTTAAGTTATGCACGATAATAAGTAATACCGTACAGAGTCGACATCTGGCGGAGAAAAGGATCACTATTTGGGGACTGTCGGTAAGGACAAATGATAGAAGTTGTAAATTGTGGAAAGAAGTAATATTTAATAAAGAAAAAAAAATATAGGTGGCGCGAATGTCTAAAAACGGCACAGAACTAAGCGATGAGTCCAAAATACTACTAATATATAGCATGCAAAATATTTAATTCTGCCTGAATTGAGTACTAATCCTTTCCAATTAGATCACGTGGTGAAGTATTTAAGTTTTTATTTTCCTTTTTTATCTGTACCAATGTACAGTATTATTTGATTGATCAAACTTAATTTAAAAATTTATAGAATCAAAATTGTAGACCATGTTCTGCTTTTAGAGAGTGCAAGAAGAATCTAACACAACCACTATAAGTGTTATTATTTTAGCACAATTAATGATTTAAAACTATATATATGTTGGTTAAACGTTAAGAATATAGAGTGCCCCAGAGAACCTCCCTCCCCTCTAAAGATTTAAATCTACAGCTATTTATAGGTGAAAAAGCACTTAGTGTGCTTTTACTAATGAAAAATCCATTATGTACACACTAGGCTACTTTTGCCAATTTTGTGCTTTCATTTTCTCTATGTAAATACAATTTGGTGTTTCACGTAATAATTCAAAGAGAATATAATGTTAAATAGAAGAATCAGAGAAAGCAATACTAACAGAAAGAGAGTGACAGATAAAAAGAGCAGCGAAAACAGAGAACGAATAACTTTGTGAAGAATAAAACATTGTTCTGATATCGTTTTACCAGAGAATATCAACCGGAGAACGTTTTTAGTCGGAGATGAAACAGATAAACAGATGAAATCAAGCATTCGTCTTGTCACCATAAATTGAAATGTCGCTATGCCCATGACTGGTGTAGAAATGTCTTTGATGGTAGATCCGGCGATTATATGCTGTCTGGCCGGACAAAAGAATGGAGATGGACTGTATGCGGTAAGATTAGTAAATGACTCGAGATCGCATCTGTGAATCATTCCGTACTTCTTGCACATTGACTCCTGTTTCGCCTTTTTTGTTTTATCTGGAAATCCTTAATAAGTTGAAAACATAAACACGCACTATCCCTAAGAATGCTCGAGATGACAAAGCAGCATTGTGCTTTGCTTTTATAATGCTTTTATGTGCAGTATAAATTCAACGAACTGTATGGAATGTGTAAGAATAGCAATTGCCGTCAAAACCAAGTGTTACCACTTTACATCAAGTGTATTTATTACACAAAAACAACTCTCTAAAGTGAACTGAATTAGTTTACTCTGTGGAAAGACTGCAAAACGGGTTTAATTGTTTGGTAATTTATGAAAAACATTACAAACATTCACACTAATGCTTATAAGAATCAACAAGCATTGAAATAGGCCTAATTTATAACGAGGTCAAGTTGTCGCTATTAATTTGTACATTTTATTTTTCTGATAGGTATAACTTTCACTTAATATAAACAAATATAATCTCACTTTTCTCTTTCTACAAATTTGTCTAAACTATAGTTATGTTTTTGTAACAAATTTGTTTTTGTATTTATAGAACAGTAAGACGACTATGTATTTGTTTATGTTATGTAAAAAGGTGTGTGTTTTTTAAGTATATATGTATTGTTTACATTTAAGCCACAAATATTGTTTATTGGTTATTCGTGTTGGTTTATATATAAATCACATCAGACACTGAACAGAGAAAAACATTGTATTTTTAGAGAAAAACTAATGCTAAATATTATGATTTTCTTCTTATTTTTAACTAACCACACTACTATAGGCTTATTAGTTCTAAAAATGTAAAAATATTTTTATAATTAATTGTGGAGAGGAATAAATTGTATATTTCCATATATAATGGGAAAATGTATTATGCAATTGGTATTGATAAAATAATTAAACTGGGTGTGCTTGGGGAACACTGACCCTAAAAAATATTTTTTTGTCATATTTTTTTACAGTTTATTTTGTTGGTTTGAAATGTATATTTTAAGAATATGCAAGTTTTATAACCTACCTATACCCATAAACATAAAAAATAATCACTATATAAAGTAGTACAAGCCGGATACCAGTGCTTTCGATAGCAAAACTAGGACTCTTCTGAATATTTATTCAGGACCCTCTGTTTCCGGAAACTTATTTTTAGAACTTAAGGTACAAATTTTTTAAACAATTTTTAAGATAGAGTGCTGAATTTTTTTCCAAGTGTAGGATATTGCATTTTAAATGTGTGTTGGACAAATGTAGGCTATAAGTGTGTTACAACTTTTATTAAAAAAATATCTCTTTATGTAAAAAAAAGTATTTTTTAAACGTTTATTTTAAAATTCATTAAAATTTTTTTTTTTTTTTTATATACTAACAAAAGTGGCAGTACTTATTCATAAATTTATACTTATTATTGGATAAAAGTTTCAAGTTGATAGTAGGCCTATTTATAGTTTCAGAAATAAATGTACCTAAACTTAGTCAAATTAACATTGCCCGGTATAGGGCTCAGCGCTCTCTTTTTAAGACCACACGTTGGAAGTGATAACTTCTATGACTACGGGGATTTTTAACTCGGTAAATGTGTACAATTATAAGGATTATAAAACTGTATGCCTATTTGTTAAAATTGTTAATTTATATCCGTTATTATATATTTAAAGAAAGGTAAACATATTATCTTTTAGTTACTTTTTATTTCATATTGATAGATCAAATGTTTTAGAAGTTGTTAATATTATAGTAAAGAAATTAATAACCAGAGATATGTTATACGAAGATGAACGAATGTTTCCGAAGTTAAACAATAGGTATTTCTTCTTTAAATTTGTATAAACGAATATATGATGATACAAGGTTGTTTTTATATTCAGTTTTTAACCTCAAAGCAAATCTTATAACGTATTTCTATAACGTTTAGTTATAGAATCCTACATTAGTTATATAACTAATATTTTTTTTAAATCAACTTCACAAAAAATTTTAATGATTGTAGTTGTAAACATAGCCCTAAAATATAATCTACGCTGGGTTTTGTTTAAGAATTACAGATGATGGCTGAAATCAGCTGTTATATTATATTAACTAATTCTTATGTGTTAATTTTATTGCTATGTTAATAAATGTAAATCTATTATTCCCTCTCCACGCTCTGACTTGTGTCTAGCCAATAAAAGTTATCATTGCAAAAACGTGATTTTAAAATTATTATTTTATTTCACATTTCTCTCGATTATTTTGTAAATCATAATTTGTGTTGAAAATTAATTTGTGTTGTAATTTCACTTTAAATTTAAGTTGCACTTGATAAATACAATAATAATAACATTAATTTGTATTGCTCAGTATAGGTTGTTCTTTTGTACAGTTGGTAGGCCTTTTTGGTAATTATTGTGGAGGAGCAACGGTAAGCATAATCATATAGGCTCGGATAAGATTCGTTACATATGCCGGTCACTTTGCGTTTTTTCAATACCTTTGAATTTAGAGTTTATCAAAAGACCATATAATTGTTTACTTAACTATCTATTTTACAGAAGGATTAAAACGGAAAATGTGTAGCTGATTTAATATTCCACAATATAGTTTGTTAATTTTACACTAAACTTAAGATAGCTCATATATTGGTAAAAAAACAACTGTTAAGACCAAAAATCTAATTTAGTTCTAGAATGATAATGTATGGTGGGATGTACGAGTTATCTATGGAGGCCTACTTAATGTATAAACAACACTGCACACAATTACAGCAATATTTATAAGCATAAGAGTTTTTCTTCAGTAACGCCTATTTATAATGTTCTGCTGGAATGATTTCAATATTTTAGTTGTCATTGAAAATCGTTTGTTGGGTATATTCCAAAATAATTCCCAATGAGTGAAACAATGTTTAGCCTTAAAAGTCCTGCGTATCTTCCTTAAATATTAGGTAAGTTTCTATAAAAGGTGGTTCATTTGACAAACATTTTTAATTTACTCCAGAAAAGCATTTAATTTACACCAAATTTATCAAAATCCGTCCATAACTCCAGTAGATGTTAAAAAATTAATATATATCGGACGAAATTATAAAAGTTATCTAGGTGTTCTGTAAAACCATGGTAGCAGAATGTACATAGGGATACGGAATGTCCGTATATACAGCCCTGCTGTAAAACACTATTTTGACTGAATTTGGCTAGAATTAAACAGAAAATTGCATTATCTTAAAACATTTGATTTTGATGAAAATCTAAAGTAATACAATGATTTTGGTATTTGTATTTTATTTCTGAATTATTTCATTTCCGACTTTATTAACATAAGAAAATATAACAAGATGCATTCTTCGTGTATATTAAAAACTACTTTATTTTAAGTAGTGTTTGACGTTTATTTCCACCTTCTTTTAAACAATATATTTTTTTGGAGGAATTTTTATGCCTACTCTACACAGGATAAATGACATGGAAGAACACAATTTATCGACGGCCTATTATAACTGATGCAAAGTTGTAACCCGGGAGTGTGAAAGCAGTTTTGCGGTGTGTAAATGTAACACTATCAAAACCACAAATATGACTAATGTCGGAAGATGAATCATTCGATATGGACAGAGTGGATGACTAAAGACTCAAGTGGTTTGTGGTAGCCCACAATCTAACAGATTCTCGTGTTTCTGTCTCCTGCGTAACTAACAATATTAAAAGATCGTTTTCAGATACTGCTGGAAATAATTTCCGCTCATACATGTGCTTTAAAATTTCTATTTTTGTCTAATTTATCTTTTAATTTGGCGGGTATTGTATTTAGTAAAGGGCTCCATTTAATGATTAAATTTAGTAAAATATAATAAATGTCTTCAATTTAGTTATAAATTTATAGAAAAGTGTTCTGATAGTTTCAAATAATTGGCGTCGGCAATATTGGCGAACCACAAATAATTAAAAATAATATGAGCTGGTTAACTTAGTTTAATGATTTTAACCATAAGCAGAACAAATTGCAAATCATATCAGTAGGCACGTTTTAGTCATAAATTATCAAAGAACTGAAATATAAAAAAATTTTCGTTGTAAAATTGTAAAATCAGTATTTCTTTAAAAAAAGCCTAGAATGTTTTTAACGCTGTCATTTTGAAAAATGATTGAAGATTTCAGTTCACTATAAGATTTATCAGTTGAGGTTTTATATTGTTTAAATTTGAAAAGAATAGTTTGTGCATCTGAAACAGAGTTGAAAAATGGTATAGGCCTACATGTATTGTAGGAAAATTTAAAAATCCAAACGCCTGTGTTTAACAAAAAGACTAGCCATTTTATAATTATGATTTAACAATTTGGCTTCAACTTATTGGGCCTAGCCTATACAATTTTTCAACTCTGTTTCAGATACACAAACTATTGTTTTCAAATTTAAACAATATAAAACCTCAACTGATAAATCCTATAGCGGAATGAAATCTTCAATGATCTTTCAAGTATTACAGCCAGTATTTAATGATCAACAGTTTATCCAAAACTATCTCCTATTATTAACATACACCACAAAATGTGTTCGATTTCATTGTACAAATTATTTAGTATTTAGGATTGGGGAACAAATATCAACTTTTATTTTCCATCTAATTTTAAAGTCTCACTTGAATGTGTCTCAATTTTGGTATACCGGTACTCACTCAAAGTGGTGGTGAAAAATTTCATAATTAGTGGACTGAGCATATCTATCCTTTTCAACCTTTTGGACTGGTATTTAGTAAATATTTAATATAATAACACAGTTAAATTCTTAAATTTAGTAAAATAAAGTATATTTTCTATTTAGTCCCAAATGATTGGAAACAAAATTTTATAAATTGGCATCGTAAATATTGGAGCTCCACATTTAAATTATTAAATATAAATATGAACTGATTAACTTGCATTTCACGATTTAACCATAAGCAAACTAAATTTCCAATAATCAGTAGGCCCGTTTTAGTCATACATTTTCAATTAAAGAAAATATAAAAGTTTCTAAAAAGAACAGAGCGTTGATTGAAATCAGTACTTTATAATTCCCAAAAGCAT
>JAGFPH010000413.1:26098-50893 GCA_018207615.1 Philaenus spumarius | reverse complement strand
ATCCGGCCCTCTGATTGGTCGGGCGCTATATCGCCCCAGTCTCTACTACTCTGCTAAACCACATTGAATCTATTTTCTGACTTTCCATTGATGTAACTGCTTTTTAAAAATCGCACTTATACCGATTTGAGTGTTTTTATTAGGTACTTATCGTTTTCATTGTATAACAATATACGAGTACGATTCACAAAATTAACAATTTATTTCCAAACACAAATTTTGCTAACTGTTCTATTTTATTTGGAACCATACAAAATTAAACAACAACCAACTGGTATAGGCCTACAATTGGGTAGAACAACATTTTGTATTTGGAATGTGTTGATTTTTTTGTAGAGCCAAACGTGTTTGTGCTATATTTCCAATCGTTAAAAGGAATAATAGGTCAGTATGATGAACTGTCGTGAAGAGATTCATTTATCGAGAGAAGGACAATACCACAAGAAAATTTCTATGGTGAGGCAAACCTCGATTTGGAGAATATTATTTTGAATGGTAGATAGTGCATTAATAGAACTCAGACTAGACAGGAATTTTGACTTAGCGCAGTAACCAACAGGTCAACATCGGACATAATGAATACAATTATTTGCAGTGTTCCTTAATTAAAATAGACTTTTGGCCAACATACACCAGTTCTATATATATAGATTTATTCTATCTGGATTTATTAGAACTAAATATGTAAAGAGATTTTGAAATAATAAAACTATTAGACGCATTCCGAAAATGTAAAACCAAGATATGAGCCGAAACGCAATTCAATCATTACCCAGAAAGTTAATATTTGAAATAATTGTATACACACTTTTGTAAATTGGGAAAGCCTACAAATTTTGTACACTACCACTTTCATTACAATAGTACAATCTAACAGCCTACTTCATTTTTTTAATATTTTTAGAATCACAAATAAACCTAAAATATTTGAAATAAAATGCCACATATACAGGAGCGAAATTATGAAAGATGTTAGCAGAAAAAATTAAATTTTTAATGGTACTCAACATTTTAAATTTTCATACAATTTTTTGGATTCATGTTTAGGCTGCAATATTTTTGTTCAGAAGTATTATAATAGATTATATCAGATTTGACGAGGTCTTGAAAAAATATATTTCAAATTTAATTTATTTGTGATTCATTCGTTTATGTCTTATTATTCATTTGTATTGTTAATTGTGAAGATTATATTAAGGTTTTTGATGTTTAATTTATGATCTGGTTTTCTCTATGTATATATTATGTATGGGTTATATGTACATTTTACATTCTGATTTACAGGTTTGCCAAAGAGGGGATTAACATGGTGAAGTGGTTTCGTGTCCATGTTTGGATTTAGCAGTATGAACTGCCAACACAGTTTTCTTCGAACCTAAATACCGTTGCTACGCTACTCCCCAGTTTTCATTAGTCTGTCATTAAGACCTAAATTACAAATAAATAAATAAATAAAATAAAATGAAATTATTATAACTCAAAAAAGAATTTTTTCAATGAATGTTATTTTGTTAACAATAACAATTACATAAAATATAATTGTAGTTAACCTATTTATTCTATTTTTTTAATTTTATTTTGTGCATTTGATTGATGAAAAAGCCCTGTAAAAATACGCTTTGAATTACAAAAATGTGTTTTTTGTTTACATATTTAATAAAATGATATTCCTCTCATTTCCACTTTCTAAATTTATTTTGCAAATAATGAAAGAAATGTGTTTGTTTATGGATTATAAGATTCACATCGGTTCCATGCAACAATCTGGTAGACGTTTCATAAAAATCGTGAGCCTAGACATTATAAATTATTTTGGAAATACCAAAACATTTTAATCATAATTTAGTTTTTAATTCCATAATTAATTGTGATATTCGATTATGCTTTCAACCATTATTACAGAAATTACATTTGTATGTTATTTTTACCGATGTAAAAATATCGTTTCCCAAATTATTAACAATAAAAATCACCGAGAAACATATAAACAACATTTGGTTTTTAAATAAAATGAAAATGATTGAATTACAAAACAGCCGTAGTTTCACTGTCTCGTGCTGGGTAGTTTTTATCATATAATTATTTCAAAACAGTTTTAGAAAATTACGTTTGATCTGAGCTTCTTGTAATCCTACACAAATTATTTTAGTGTTGATAAAAAACACACACACAAGGAAACAAATTTGATTAAGCTATTTCTGACTGTCACTTAATTAGGTTAAGCCTTTACTAACGGAATGCAGCCCGAACCTACTCACGACTATGTTCCTTCATAATTAATTACATTATTTCCGAAAAATTCCTGTTAAGCAGATCATTAACGCCCATTGACATTTATAGGACTGTTATTGCAAGTAATTAAGTTGACGTGGGGCACTCCTGTCACTAATGTAATAGAGTTAACGATTGGGCTTATTTTTGTATTCCGTATGACCAACATTCCCTCAGTAAATGTCAATTTCCTCAACGACTCCCTGACAAGGAATTACGTGAATTATGACTGAATTAACTAATTATATTTTGTAGCAAAATTTTGTGTTTACCTGCAATTGTTTGTTGGTTTATAACGTCAGCACTTAAATAGACAAATTAATGTACATTGCTTTAAAATAATACTTTAATAGTTATAATTTACTTAAATAAGCTTCCAATCTTAAATGTTTTGAGTCATTATAAGTATAAAGTAGTAGATTTAATAAATCTATCCTATTATCACAACAAATTTGGAGATGGATTTAATAAGAATTCTAAAGCCACTTGGAGCGCTATTAAAGAATTAACTGGGCAAAGTAGATCAAAAAAAGACTGGAACTTGAATGTTAATAATATGATTATTCAGGATATAGAACAAATAGCAAATCAATTTAACACATATTTTTTTTCCGTATTTAAAGAAGTAGTAGGAAATGAACGGACTCCACTAAATTTTAATAATTTGATATATAAAAATGTATTTAGATTAAAGCAGGAAAAATCTTCTATTTTTATAGGATCGGTTTGTTGCCATGAGGTCGAGAAAGCAATAAAGTCACTTAAGAATGGGAAATCACCGGGTATTGATGGAATAAATTCTGTAATAGTAAAAAAGATCTATCCAAATATTATTGATGTGATTACATTCATTGTAAATCTTAGCTTTAATACAGGTGTCTTTCCTGACAGACTCAAAAGTGCTGTTGTAGTTCCGATTCATAAAAGTGGCTCCTTTTCGGATAGTGCAAACTATAGACCAATTTCTTTGATTTCAACTTTTTCGAAAATAATAGAAAAAATTATGAAAGACAAATTGTTAAATTTTCTTAACAAAACACATTTTTTAAGTGATAATCAGTTTGGTTTCAGAGTGGGAGTAAGCACGGAGTCGGCTTTATTGAGTTTTATGAATATAATTAATGAAGGTATAAATGACAATAAATGTGTAAGCGGGCTTTTCCTTGACATTAAGAAAGCATTTGACACGGTAGACCATGGGATTCTTTTGTATAAATTGTTTAATTGTGGAATTCGTGGTGTGGTGTACGTCTAGTTTCAGAGCTACCTTAAAGCTAGAAAACAGTGTGTCAAAATTAATGAAACTTTTAGTCAAATGGGGGAAATTACCCATGGTGTACCACAGGGCTCGGTACTAGGGGCAATTTTATTTATTATATATGTTAACGACCTTTGCGCAGCCAAATTTAATGGCCGGATAACAGCTTTTGCGGATGATACTGCACTTGTATATGTAGGAGATTCGTGGACTGAACTAGATAACAAAATTAATTTGGATTTACTGTCTCTGAAATGGTGGTTTGCCAACAATAAATTAGTGCTAAACACTAAAAAATCTAATTATATGCACTTTTGTCTGAAAGGTGATACCTGTTTACCCAGTAGGATATTGTATAAATGTATGGATTGTTTATGCGAGGGAAATGAGTGTATTTTGTGTGCTAGAGTACTCAAAGTTAAGCAAACTAAGTATTTAGGGGTTATTATGGACGAGGAATTAAATTGGAAGAATCATATTTTAAAATTAAAATCAAAGTTAATTTCATGCATCCGTTTGTTTTACTTCCTTCGAGACCTCTGCTCGATACAGACAATGCGTTGTTTATACTTTGTACTTGATTGTATATCTCAATATTAATATAATTTTTTGAGTAAAAAAAAAGTGATTATAATTTTCTTTTGGGAAATGGGAATTTAAATGTATTGTTACTGCAGCCGCACTGAATTCTGTTTTAAATTGAAATTTTTGTTTATAATTTTTGTAATGGAACCCCTAAGCAGGCGGATAGCCTTAGGGGCCCTATATTGCGTTTTCTCTAGGATAGTATTTTATTTCCTGAAAGAATTGGTTATTTTATAAATGTGTATTTTATTTTGTAACATTCTATTGTAGTTCTTTTATAATTCTTGTTATTTTAAGTTAGTTAGTATTATTGTCATATTTAGAGTTATGTATAAATAGAAAAGGAAGAAAATACAAATGTATTTAATTTTGTTCAAAAGCAATAAATAAATAAAAATAAATAAATCAAAAATCTAGTTCTCAAATTAAAGGATTGGTTCTTTTACCTAAAACTGCACAAGACACTGATAAAATTCACCACGTTCTATACCTAATGCACTGTTTTTTATATCAGTGAATATAGTCATAGGACCATCAATATTTTTATCATGCAAAACTTCATGTATTTAAACTCCATCGTACACAATCTAAAATTATTTCTGTAAAAGAGTACTTTCTTTTATGTTAAATTTATTCATTTATAAAATTGCGTTGTTTAACTGAACAAGTATTTATAAATATAAGATCTATGTAACAATAAGCCCGAAGTATATCTTTGCGGGTACCAATGACTAATGCAAAGGACTATTGCATTACAATTTGGATTCTAAATACACCCTATAATGAATTAACAGTTTGAATCGTTAATTTTATATTTGGCAGTCAATCGAATGGAAACAAAATTTTCTTGTATCACAAATAATTAAACTCCTGGTATTCCGTGTAATTCCTTATTAAAACGATTAATGTAAACAGAGTCTCCACAAACATGTCGCTCGTGTAACAAACTACGACTGAACACTCTAAACTATCATATAATTAATTAAAATTGTATTTTATTAACATCTATTATGGTCCATTTTCGATATTTTACAATTATAGGTTTGTATTTTACAAAAATGTAAACAATATCAGTAGATACGATTTTGAGAATTTATACATTTGATGGGAACATTTTGAGTGTATTACAAATAACTCTCGCATCGGCCATGGCGTAGATTTAGGAGTAAAAGTATACTTTCCATTGAATGATTTAATTAAAAATGGAGTTTCAAGTATCTGCTAAATAGCAATTGTCATTAATAATTATAGTTCTTACCCAAAGTAGCTAGAGTATAAATTTCATGTACAATTTTTAAAAAACTGTTGGGTTTATCAAAAACGGTCTTAAAGTTACGTGTAAATACCAAAATAGTTTTAAATACCAATTTTCAGAAGTTTAAATTTTATTTTTATCTTCCACTACATAAAAATTAATGTAGTCCTACATTGACACTTTGTTGTAAAGAAAACCGCAATGGTGGTCAGTTTCCATATTATGGTTTTGTTTATAAACTTTCTGCACGTTACTTATTAGTTTACACAGACAAACACTTGCAGAAGCTGTTTGTTTCTATAATGTGTTTTGTGCGACAGAAATGTGTTTTCTTAAGTTTCTATATCACGATCATAAGACAACTTTTATAATAGTTAAACATTCAACAAATTAACTATCTGTTGTTGGAAAATTATTCTATTCCATTATTTTAGATGCTTAACATTGTTGAAAAAATAATTTAAAATTTTTTTAAATAAAGGCCACTCTATAACTGTTTGTAAACACAGAATGGGCAAATTGAGATAACCTGTCAGGTACAAGGCAGTAGTTTGAATATCTTAATTTTGTTTTTTTTTAACAAAGTTAATATTTATAACAATATTTGATGGATATAAAACTTTCCAACTCAACCATTGCTGGTTGTGTCGAGTATTCAAAGATAAGATACTATTTCTTGTTATGTTTAATTATTTATAAAGCATTGTGTGGATCTTAAAAATAACATTCGGTCTCATTGGCCGCTTGGAAAGAAACTACTTATTTGCTGATCTAAACTATTGTATAACTATACACATAATTATGTCTTTCATAGCTCATGTAATTACTTTTCACAAAATCCATTAGCAGTAATAGTTTAAGCCTTTTAAGTACAACTAATTAACATAAAGTGCTAATTCGAAGGAAACATTAAAAAAAAACCAAAGTACCAATAAGGAATCGATATCTCTATTATCTTCTGCAGGATCCAATTAAGTACAACTGCAGTTCGTCAGCGTCTGTCAACGTCACGTCAGAGTTTCAATACCGCCCTACAGGTACCTGCATGTTTTGTCTTGCCACTTAATGGGGATCGGTTGGAGTCACGTTAATTGTTCACCTGCCTCTACATACTGACAGCCATCACTCTTCCATCAATATTACCTTTCAACAAGAGTCAATCAAGCGTCCGGTTTAATTGGCATAATTCTATACTGGAATATTAAATGGGAAATCAATTACAACGAGAGTGAAGTCGGCGCAGGTAGCTCATGCAAATTTGTAGATAAAAGATCAGATTCTGTTTGACAGCCGGCCACTGATTGCGACCATGTTGACATGGAGATTGAAGGCCGACTGGGAATACCTGAAGGAAACCGGTAAACGTCTTGCAATAAATCGAGTACTTTCTGCCATGTCTTCCCTTGCCTTCGGGAAATTAGACAGCGTTTTGCAACTTCTTAGGTATCCATCGTTTGTAAATTCTTGTTGGTGAAAATAATAATAAAAACTATAACTATTCAATCTTTCAGCCATTGATGAATTTAAATTTAACAAAACATACTAATGTGTCTAGTATGTCCCATAAAATTGTTTAAATTGCTAGAAATAATGAAATTTTATTTATATTTAATTTAGTATGTATTATTAATTTTACTAACTTCTCTATAATGATGTACTAGGAGTGCAATAACCATCAGACTCTATCATACAGATGTAATCAACAAATTGATCATACCTACCATGGTTCGAATAATAATAATAATTTTTATTTTCCTCCAATTATTTACATATATAATATACATCCAAACACACAATTGCTTACACACATACTCGCATACACTTAAACTTCTATAAACTACCATACATATAAACACACGCATTCCAACCAAGCCAATACATAAAACATTCACTACACCAGATTCTTAAATAGTTCATCGCAGGACTCGAAATCCCAAAGCCAACCCTTTACTCCCGACATATACTTTACTCCTTGGTTCTTTCCTGATCTGCAATTTCAATTTATTAAATATTTTTGGACCAATATATCAAAAATGCTTTTTGTAGCAAATTTTGTTCACTTTTAGTCTTTTTATGTGCATCTGGGACTTGTTGTATGTGCATCTGAGTACGTATTTTTATGTACTCCTTGTTATATAATAAATTAGGACAGTGCAAGTATTTCCACTTGTTCCTGCTGTAAACAATCTGTAGGACTTTATATATAAATAAATGTTTCGAGTAAAATAAATATGTAGATGTTGAAATAAGGGAAAAGAATGGTGGCGCTTACGCATGAAAAGTAGAATTCGGATAAAATGTTTTTGGGTGACAATTAGAGGTGTAGTCGCGGCCATACAGGCCCCTCCCCAGCACTATATTACTTATATTACTAGTAAACTCTATATACTGAAATCTCCAGTACTGATGAATACTATTTGATTTCTTGTTATAAACCCCTGACTGCTACTAATATTTAAAAAAAACACATTATTTACATTATTAGGGATGTAACTTACATGAAAAACTTTTCCGAAATATCCGACGGTGTGTTTCAGTACCTGACTACCCTATAGTTCATACGTTTTTTTAAATGTCAGTTATTTATCAAAACTTTTAAAGTTGTACATACTTTTTGAAAAATGTCAGCAGCCATTAAAACATTTTAATCGAATTTGACCTAAGCAGCCATGTTTATCATGGTATAATTTGTCCTTATCTGTCACTGATGCAGGTTTAGGTTAAACATTTATTTCAGGAACGAGGTATACTCAAAACATAATATAATAATTTATTGCAGTGTATTAGTAGAGTGTTTAAACATGACATAGGAAGAATTCGATAAAATTAGCATTAAAATTCCACCCATTTAATTAAAAAAAACTTCATAATAATTATTATAGGGACTTATAACTATTACTACTAATTTAAATCCCTAATATTTGATACTATAATATATATTAAGGGTTTCGAAAAATGTGATAAAAATGTTTTCACTTGCAAGTTGTACTGTAAATTAATCATAATAAACGTTCCCAGGAACCGACACATACTTTCTCACAAACATATTTAAATTATTAAACAGATTCACTGTGACTTCATAATTGTAGGAGGGGTAGGAGAGGTAATACTAAAGTAGGAGATTAACTAATAAATATTATTATTATTAGCTAGAGAGAAAACTATTAAATTGATTTCGAACAAATTTGCACAAAACACGTCTATTAGGCCTTTATATATGCACGAAAAAGGTTTTGAAAATTTTTGAAAAACAACCTTCTTTTTGGCCAAAAAACCCCAAAAATCAGATTTTATTATTAGTATTAGCTAAACAAGAATGTTTAGAAAGATGCGGTTGTCTGCATATGGTAGGGTACATTAAGGGCTATAAATAAGCCAATTTGATCAAAAACGATAAAGCAGTTTTTTTATTAAAAAATAATAACTGATTTTTTGGGGGGGTTTTGGCCAAAAAGGGGGTTGTTTTTCAAAACCCTTTTTCGTGCATCTTTATAGGCCTGATTGACATGTTGGTGAAAATTTGTTTGAAATCGATCTAATAGTTTTCTCTCTAGCTTTGTATACATACATACAGACATACAGGCATACAGACATACAGACAAACATTTTGTAAAAACCACTTTTTTGGACTCATGGGGTCCAAAAACGGATATTTCTACAAAAATCTCAACATCGATTTTTTTGCGATCACTATACTTTCTCTAAACTTTAGTATAGTGAGAAAGTAAAAGTAACAATTGTTTTGTATTTTCCATGACTATAGGTAAGTTATAAGGTTAATACAAAACTACGAATTCAATTCTGTAGTTTATTATATATAAAGAATGATTTGCGTCCCTTCTACAGACAATGATATTTATTTAAACAAATGGTAAATGAATATATTATATCGTTGCTGTTGGTTTCTTACAAATCTTTGAATTTGCCATAAAACCAAAAATTGAAGTAGATTGTTGAATTAAAGGAAATAAAACAGAAATTTCAAAATTGTTTCACAAATAAAATCACTATATGGAAATAACGAAGGCCTACGAATTCGACAACCAACGGTTTGATTGGGTGACGAAACATTTGGGCCTGGAAGAATGTGTGTCGAAGCCGTTAGTGTGCGTGAGCATTGTTTATTGTATGCTAATGGCCGACGTGACATTCTTAAATTATTCCATTTCTTGACAGTCTTCGCATAGGAGCCAAGTTTGGAGTCATTAGTCGACACTTCTGGAATAGTGATTACACATTATTAATTCTTGTTTTTTGGCTGTTGAAATATAAAACCTCAATTTAAGAAAGCATGGGGCCCTTAAATCGCATGGGTACAAAACTTTCATGAAAAACTAAATGTATAGCCAACTACAAAGGGTATAGATTTGGCTGATTCTTAAATTAATTCTTTCATTCTAAAAAAGGTAACATGGTAAAAAATTAAGTAAGAACAGAATTTTATTTGTAGAACCTTTTTTATAATCCTTTTCTTAGCTGGAAAACTTTTCATCTATTGAAAAATCATTGTTATAGTCTTTAGATTATACTTTATCACTTTTAGATTTTGAACGAAAAACTAAATTTTTTACCTAGTTACGGTAGTTTGATTCAAACATTTATAATGCAATGATCTGAACCAACTCTCTCACTTAATAAAATACTTTGATGTTTTATTGATTAAAAAGATATCTTTCATCAAAGATGGTTACATTTAGTTCGAATCTCTTGGAGTGATGTAGACATTTGGAAAAGAGATACAGAAACAATAAATTAAATTTTGAAGAATGGTTGCTTTGAGGCGTTAGATTAAAATTAACAGTTAACCTATAAGTGATTAATAATCACAGTTGCAATGTTGAGCACAGATTATCTACATAGATATCCAAGAAGAATAATAATACTGTATTGCCAAGTTGATAAGCAAGTGAGGGAACTATTGTTCACTGTCGTTCAAATCTTAAAAGTAGAAACTATTGGTCGAGCTGCGAAGTTTTGTCTTAATATATAGTTTCAAGAGTTAACATCGTAAACCTCTTAACTGTCTCTCTGGAACATACTTTATGCTCTAATCACAATGTTTGAAGCATAAGAAGGGCGCGAATGTAAGAAGGATATCTTCCCAGACAGCTGAGTGCAAGAATGATGAATCAAGGACGCAAACAAACCATCGCAAGGTTGGCAAAGGAAAGTGGAAATGGATAGGCTGTCGGGAAATGAAACAAAAATAATTCAGGGAAATGGAGAAAATTGAGAGATTGTTAATGATCTTTAAAACATCATACAGTTTTTTTTGTTTTTTTTTTAATAACGTTTTACCTATAATTTATTTAAGAAATAATGTTTAAATAATTATAAAAAAAACATTTTTGTAATTGCTTGCAGTCCATCTTTTCTTTAGACTTGATTCAATTTGGATAGTCATTTCGCCCATTTTTGTTCTGGTATTTTCGAACCGATTTATTGAGATGCGAGTTAGTAGATAAATAAAACTGAATAAATAATTTAGAAACATAGATGAAGAAAACATCTAATTTAATATAAAAGCTATTTACATAAAATAAAACTGAACTAGTGATCAGGCGTTCTAGTTCAGAATGAAAACATTCGAAACTATGTTCATAATTTAAAACGAAGAATAATACTGAGCTTAGTTAAAACACCCATTCACTTAATCAACAATTAGGTGACGTAAATAAAAAAATAAACAAATTAATGTCAAGTATTTGGTGTATTCTATATCATGTTTAACTTTCATCCTTTTAGAGCTTCATAAATTTACCATTAAAGGCCATTCGAATACAATCTGCATTCAGCGCAATTAATGCTTTTGAATATTGACAACACTAAACGACGTATTTGACATCTAAAATTAATCCTGAATACAGTCAGTTTTATGTGTCCTGGAATATATTGACTTGTATAATTGAATTACATTTCAAATAGATGATCCATAACAAGTAGATTTTGAGAATAGATTTGATACATTATGTTAGGTGCAGCACAACATATAATATAAACTATAGCAAAGTAAGCACAGTAAATAATGTAATTTATGCCTATATTTTTTTATACAAAAACAAAGTGAAACTACACGGTCTTTGTGATTTGAGTTTTATCACTGGAAGGGTTGCGCTGATTGATTGTTAGCTATAGCAGTTATTAATGTAGGCTATACATACAAACAGAATTAAGACTTGGATGTATTTAATTGTAACTAAGTCGAATTGTCTCAGTTCGTTACCGTTGAAGACAATTCTCGTATTAGTAACGTTCCTTACCTTACAAGAAAAAACTGTACCATTAAGAAACCAAATAATCATCCAAACAAAAACAACGTTTAATAGATAAATTACACCATATTATTTCAACAAATAGAGAGGTTGTACATAAAAATCTAAGTTGTTAGTGTAGCTAAAAATGTGTATGTTTTGAGAAATGGTCTACTGTAAATTACATTTATTTTAACGGGTTTATATCAATTTTCTCCAGAGCTTATAATGACAATATAATACAGCACTGCATTTTTATCATGATTGGTATGTTTAATATTGCATGTTTAGTATGTTTGATATTGCATGTTTAGTATGTTTGATATTGCATGTTTAGTATGTTTGAAATTGCATGTTTGGCATGTTTGGTCTGTTTGATATTGCATGATACAGTCTTGTGGGGTATCGTTTAAAAGAGCTTCATGTATACATAACATTGAGTTATTTTTATAATTTTGTGATATGTGGTGGTGAATATATTCCAGAAAATCTTTCTGAAGCCCTATTTCTTTTCGATTTACGAAAGTACTGCACATAACATTTTAGAAATACCAGCGGTGTTAGAGGTAATCTCAAACATTCCGGAGGAAAAGGTAAAAGTTAACATTAGAAGTTGTTAAACTGACGTACACAAAACGATGTTTATCGTTGTTACTGTCAAACACAATTACTTCATAAAAAATGTCATTTCATTAACCATAACACTATACAACTATCAACTGTTAATACCAAACTACCAGGAAACGTTATAAAATATACCTTAACCGAAAGCTAACTAACACTATACAACTATGAACTGTTAATACCACACTACCAGGGAAAGTTATAAAATATACCTTAACCGAAAGCTAACTGTTTAACATATAAATAAAAGAACAGGTGTTTGAATATCCTCTAGCACTTAATCAATGGTTAACTAAACCCAAGTGTAACGTTTAAGTAAAACACCGCCTGTGATTAACAATTCTCCTGAGACATGTGTGAGGCCCCATTACTTCCTGCAGATGTCAAACAGGAGCTGCACACAAAGAACCGCCAATTTAGGTGGATAGCCTCCCAATCCGTACATGGAGGATGTAACTCCGCGGCATTACAAAAGAGTTTGATGGACGTCCGTCTCTGGCAGTAACGAAGTCTGCTTGTGTAGAGCTGCTCGTCCAGGTCCGCCAAACAAGCTGATAGATAACCAACTGAAGAAATATTTGTATTGCTTTCGATCTGTATAAATGGATTCGATTTCTCCGACGTTATTCAAAAGTCAAAAGAGTTGTATTCATTGTTTAAACTACTTTTGTGACCTCCTGTTACGGTATATTACAGTGCTCTTACTATAATGATTTCTTTATCAAATAGTTAAATAACTATTTAATTAATTTATTATAATTTTTAAGATCTATATAAAATTCAATATGCTTCAAGACACTTACCAGTTTCGGAAATCAATTTATGAAAACTTTCAAGACACCCATGATTTCAGAAGTACGTCAAAAGTAGGGTCTACTAGTAATATAGTAATACTACATAATAGTGATTTGAAAATAAACCGTATATTGGACCAAAATTTGTTTTAATAAACAATAATAATTTTTTATATTACAGTCTTAACTTTCAACTTCAAGAAGTTTTTTTTGTACAAGTAAACATACATGCAAGTAGTGTTAGATGGATTGATTCGCCTATTATAATTAATTTCTCCCTGGTCAGAGCCATCTATAGATCATGATGTAAACTATTATTGGAATGTTATATAGTACGACGTAGCAGTTATAGATTAATGCATTGTAGGATCTCGAGGCTAGAATTTGCTGATCTACTCCACAGTTATAAATCGTAAAACTAGGCAGATTTGATAATTCTCCTCGCCGTTAGATTAATTCTCAAAGAGAATTAAGACTTTCTGCATGTCAAGTGCCTTTGGTTTAGAAAACATGTTATTTATGTGTGTGAGACGACTAAATACAGTCTAAAATGCTCAACTCATGGATATATCACCGTGAACATGTATCACAGCTGAAAACACTACTTTTAAAGATTTATTTACCATCCTTTGATTCGCCACTATCTAAGTAAATGGGATATATTATTAAGCCAAACTATGAAGCATGGCGGATATATTATGTATGGTATTCATCAACAGCAAAAATAAACTGCTGAAAATTTAAAAAAATGTCTTACAACTTCCTTTTTTAGATGTAGACTACTGTAAATATGGATCTATACAATATACGGATCTATTCAATATATATGGATCTATGGAATATACGATGAAGAGTAGTACAGGTGCAATCACACTACCCTGTGGTAGATATTTTGTAGAGTTTATTATTTTATGTGACTTGTTCATAATTTTCATATCAGTAGTTGGTAAAGTTTTCTTTGGAATAAAATTGTGTCACTAAAGTTGATCTATACCGGTTAACAAAAACTATTTAATGTTGTTTATAACGTTATTTAAAGAAATGTATTTACTAACGATTAACGTTTTGTCTTCTGTTATTAACAAACTTTAGGTGACTTAGGATAAACCAGTAAGTATATGATTTCTTGTTGATCAGCCGAACTAATCGAACAGAGGAATTAATATGCTTATTTGTTAATAATAATGAAAAAACTTTATTTAAAATCAACTTTTGAAATGTATTTCAGATATAAATACTTTAAATATAAACAACTTTCAGATATATTTTGTTTCATATTTCTATAACAAGGCTGTCTAAACTGAGGGCCGGGGGCAGCATGCGGCCCTTGACGACATTTTTTACAGTTCCTAAAGCAAAAAAAAATATAAATATGTCTAAAAACTAAAATATTTGTTCCTAAAGATTATAATAAGAAACGATATTACACTACTTTACACAAGAAACGGCTTCAGCAGTATTCTGGGGAGTCTAGAAATGCTATCATTACGGAATATAAAGAAAAATTTAAACAACACACATTTATAAAGGTTAACACCAATAACAAATGCAGTATTGCCGCTTCTTACGAAGTAGTCAAAGCGAAAACCCTTTTAGTGATGGAATGCTTATTAAGAATTGTACAATCAAAATGGTATAGTATATTTCATTACTAGTACCGAAAGTGGCACTTTCCGGTGCGCGCCCAAGTTTCACGTACGAGGCGAAGCCGAGTACGGGAATAATTGGAGCAAGTGCCGGAAAATCACTTTCGGTACAAGTTATGAACGGTACTTTTCATCACGACGCAAAAATACACACAAACATGATTTTAAACATGCGCTATAATAACAACACAGCAAAACTCATTTATACCTATTCCTGTTTTCGGTTTACATTGTTGAACAATAAGAACAGCTGATATAAATTGTAAGAATAAACGGCAAAGCGACGTCAGAGCGCGTAGCGGGCAAATGGAAAACTAATTGAGAGCAAGGGAAAACAAATTTAGAGCAAGGGAAAATCAGCTGATCGTTTTTCCCTTGCTCTAAATTAGAGCTTGGGAAACGATCGTTTTCGTTGCTACCAGCTGACATCGAAAGTAGCTACTTTCGGTACGGAGTGATGAAAAAATAATTCCAAACAATTATTTGTTTGGCAATGAAACAAAAATTGCAAAAAAGTTCGAAGTTTTTTAAGTTACTCCCAAGAGAACGTTACCCCAACTTGCGAAACGTTATCTTTATAATGGAGTCAACGCTGGGAAGCACGTGTGTTCATTGAGGAAGCAGCTTTTCCAATATGAAATTTAAAAAGTCAAAATATAGCTGTTCCCTATCTCATAAGTTTGTTTCGTTTGTAAAAAAAATTAATGTTAATATTGATACACTGGTTAGTAAACACGAACATCCCCAAACTACCCACACCTTTTTGTATTTTATTTATTTTATAAATAAAAATAATTAAACTAACAAGCATGTTATTAGTACCTATTACAAATCACTGATTAAGTTGCATACGAAGTGTATTTTATGATGTGGCCCTCACAACCACAAGTTTATTTACAGCGGCCCTTGGGCTACTCGAAGTTAGACAGCCCTGTTCTATAATAGCCCAGTATATAGGGGATAAAAAAGGGGTTCAGCTTACATTAATTGCGGTAAAAGATTTTTTTTCTAGGATCGTTTGGTATGGTGTGGGTATGCCAAATCTAATTTTGCGACCTCGAAAGTGGGGGGGACAACTTTTAGGGGGCAAAAAACCTCAAAATTTTCTGACTTTTTCCAGTTTTTCGCTTATAACTAAAAAACGGTACATATTATGTAAAAAATAGATCTGTAGTAAATTAAAGAGGACAAAATTTTGAGTCGATTAAAAAAATAAAATTCAAAATTGGTCCAGTAGTTTAATTTTTATGGGGATCCAAAAAACAGCAAAGTTTTCCAACTTTGCCAAAAACTGTGTTTTACCCATTTTCAATGTGCTGTAACTTTCCAACATCAAATTTTATCACTACCCCCCTCCCTAAAAGTTGTAGAGCATCAATCCTTGAGTTCAAAAAACACCGATGTTTCTAAATTGAGCTGATTTTGAAATTTTGTCAACTCATAAAGCAAAATTGGGGAAAACCTTAAATTCACACAATCGGAGTTTCGCTCTTTTTCGACGTCTATGAGTCCGGAAATCAATTCTGAGGCTTAGGTATGTCATCTGAATGCATCTGTAAATTAATTTTAAAGAATTTTGTGAAAATTTTAAAATGTAAATAATTATTCATGACTTTTAATTGTAGTGATGGTTTCTTGTTCACTAAATATACCAGGTGTCTTAAAAGTCCCATGCCCCCCTTTAACTTTTGTGTTTGTTAAAACAAACAAATATCCTTTGGGGAACGATACTAACTTAAGGCTAAACATCCCAGGATTAGTTCCAAATTCTGCCACCACGGCGCAGCACTAAAATGGAGTCATTTTGTATTTGTGTTTATTGGTGGAATTTTCGTCCGATCTTCATTTGCAAAACTGATTTGTGAACGGAATAAGATTAGAATTCACGCCAAAGAAGCTAAATTTTAATTAAGTTGCTGGTTTAAAAAAAAATAATAAAATAATTGTGTTACAAAACGAAAAATGCAAATCGCAGGTAGTCATTTTGAAGACAATAATTTTTAATTAATTTTACACTTTTAATTTTTAAAATCGCCTGGCTGGTTTAGTCGGTATCGTTGTTTAAACATTTACAGTAATGAGAACAAACGCGAGAGTGACACGAAGCAGGTGCAGTGCCGCTGTGACTCACTCACGCCACCTATCCCCCCACCACGCGTCTCAGATGTTGCTTGTATACAGTTGGATGACGGTTTCCTGCGCTTCCATCCATGTGATCTCCCGCGATTCTTCTTTGTTGTACTATTGCGTCGTCTTGTAATTATTGTTAATGAGAACGTTATTTCGTTTAACATTTGTTTTCTTAATGGATCGCCGAGGAACAACAAAATCTAAAAAGCAACTTCGGCTTTCAACGAAGAGGAAGAAGCGCAGACTGCCTCTCGCTCTGCTCGCTGCTAAATCTCGGATGTTAGTATTAGTACAGTATTATAAAAACATAATTTGGTTCTTCTGGATAAGATTCTTGTTTAAATAACACCCTGATAAACGCTTCGTAAAGAGGGAATGTATAATGACTTTTAGTAAATGTTAACGAATATAAATATAGAAAAAGGGAGTGTAACGGGTGTTACTGAAAATGGATACCGGTAGTGAAGTTGAACTTCATGTAAATGTTCTTAAAACTCTGTGAATTTTAAAACTGTAAAATTTTGAAAAAAATATGAGTTATTCCACAGTAAATTTATGTAATGGAACTGTAATTCAAATTGATATTGGCATTCAATTTTTTTAAACATAAAATTAAATCTTGTGTAACGGGTGTTACATTAAAATGTAACGGGTGTTACGCAGTTGCTAAAATTAAGATTTTTAACATATATTATATACTGTAATAATAATAAGGTGTCAAATAACAACAAGAAGTATAATTGAGATTTCTTTGATCACTATAAGAAATAAAAACTTATATTTCATAAAAAAACTTATATTTAACAAATATATACTGTAATAACTCACTATTTTATTTCTTGCTACTAATTTGTTAATATTTTCTAAGAACATAAGGTATGATATTTTGATACAAACTCAAATTATATTTTATTTCAGAATATTTGGTGAATACAAGTAACACAAATTTAAAACAAATTATGAAAGTTGGGAAAATTTTATAAAAATAGAATGGAACACAAAGATAAATTAACTTCGGGGAGGGTTTGGTGCTGTCTTTTTCCAAGAAAAAAATTTAACATAAAAGAAATATATATATAATAAAATAATATTCAAAACAAGAAGTGATTTTAGGATAAACAAAGGACGAATGAAAATTATTATATGATAAATGGTAATGTGGATGAATGAGCACAAGTCTATATCGAAGCACCAAGTTCAATTGACCACACATAAATTATTATACACATAAAAAAAGCATTATCAGTTTATTTATAATATAAAAGTTTCGGTTCTTGGCATATCGGAGAAAAAATATAACAAAATTGAAATGAGGTTATAAATTAGAACATTCTTACCAATTATATTCTTCTCAATATTTAACATTCGTTTAGGCCTAGATATATGAAACTTTTTTATTGACAGTAGTATTCAATGTTAAATTAATCAAACATTTAATAAGATACAGTTTCATCTAAAAATTTCACCAATATAAATTCGTATCTTTTCTTCAATATCTTTTTGTTAATTAATTAATTTATTTCCTATCTATATATTTAAATAAATTTTGGATTGTTACAATACCGGTACTTAATACATTACATGGATATAGTTCAGTACTTTTTATACTATGCCTTAGGGCCTATTATGAATTAGACTTACTAAAAATCAGTCTTATATATGCCCCTATCAAGAATTAATATAATAGGCCTAAAACTTTAAATAAAAACAAAATAATCGCTAAATCAAATTCTAGAATTAACAATTTAGAACTTCATAAGCGCATTCATTTTTCAAAAATATCAACTGCTAGTGGAAACTCGTAAAGAATTGTAAAAAGTCCTTTGGGCTACTGTAGGTTATTGTAATTTGCTAAAAATATTCTTAAATTTGTCATCTCTCAGAATATGATATTTAATATCCCAGCGAAATCTGAGATATTGATGATAATTGCGCTTCTTATTTTTCTCCCTACATTTTTTTACTCTGCTTAGGATCTTTTAAAGTTGTTCTTCTTTTAGTGTATTGTTCTCTTCTCTTCTTTTTTTATCTCACTCTCTGGCTTTTTGCAAATGCTGCTGACACTTTACAACGTCACTCATCATTTTATCGTGAGAAAAAAATGTATGAGGTGTAATAGTAATAGAATTAAAACTTTAAAGATAAATAAAATAATTAGATACGCCTAACATTCATTGCCCAGTAAATACAATGAATACTTATTTAAGTATTCATTGGTAAATATGTTAAAAGATTCATTCTGGAATTACAAATAGGAAATTCGCAGTATGAAATTTGAAGGTGTTATCGTGTTAAATTTTATTTAAAATAACATATCTGTCTTAACTTTTTAAGTGTTGCTACCAAAATTAATAAACTCTCAATAGGGCTATGTATTTAAATTCTACTTAAAATTAATATACATATACTAAACACTGAATGGTTGTGAGTTGTGTTGAATTGTAACACCCATTACATTAAATTATGTAACACCCGTTACGCGAATTACTCATTAAATTATAAAACTAAAATTAAAATAATAATACCAAAACATTAGGGAAACAAAACCTCTTACTTTTACAGTAAAAGTATTTTCCTAAGGTGTTTGTTCATTTTGTAATATTTTGTAATACTAACTTTTGTAAAAAAAAATGTAGCGGGTGTCACATCACGTATTACTTAAGTTTAAAGGCAAATTTCAAATGAAAAGACAATATATTATCTTAAATTATGGCATTAATAGTTAGAGAAGTCTTTCAGCTATCTTCTGTAGCAACTTCAATCACTAGATCAGCTGTTTCATATTTATTGCAGTGCTGCTAAGTTCACAGAATAAAACATTTCCGGAGGATAGCTGTTGATACTCACAGAACAAAGAACTTAAACTAATTACAAATATCAAAATTTGCTAAAAATGTTGAACATATTATTAAAGTAGAACTTTTCACCTTGACATGCAACATATTGAATTATATTATATTTTATTTTTATTTTTACACCTCAGGCTTACTTTAAGGTGGAATGCCTGAAATACTAGTTTCATTTCTTTCATTTCTACAAGTTTCAAGGTTTTGTTAAACATATCAATATACTTACTTTTTTTTCAGAGTGACTGAGAACGTATAGGTTTGCTGCAAAAGGCTTAGAATAAAATGTTTTTTTTTGGCAAAATGAATGCTGACCACGGTAATAACTTATTACTTTAGGAAAATTTCGCAATTAAGCATTTTGATTGATTAAGCAGTATGCCAATACGTGAACCAACCATTTCTCTTGCGGAGTTCAATGGCGAAACATTAATGGCCAAATAGTATTAAAGATAAAAATATGTACCGTATGTGTATATCCTTGAAAAAAGGAAAAATGTATTATTGAAACAGTCCATTTTATGACTGTCACGTGTAATACATGGTATTTTGCACTATTCATTTTTTATTTATTTCTCGTTTTCATGTATTAAAATATAAGTTTTATTTGAAACAAATAACTAACGTTATAGGGTAATATTATTCATACCCTGGTGTTATTGAATAATGTATGGCCAAAGAACCTGTATATAGGCCTACTTTCATAAATCCTTTAATTTGAACTACTGTATATTTTTCTATATTTATTCTAGATGTCTCTTTTCGACTTACAGAAAATACTTTTTAACAGATAACAAACACCTGTCGTAATCAGTAGTCTAGTCTAGTAAGTGTGTCCGGCCAGAGTATGAATGCGAGTAGTGAGTGAGTTGACGAACGCTACAGTTGCAGGGCCGGGCAGAGAGGCTGGCTGGTGAGGGGGGGGGGAGTGATGTGCTACGCGGCGGGAGGAGGGAACCGGAGCGTGAGAGAAATAATGATAATATCTTTAAAAAACGATTCCGATACGACCATTTGACCGATTTAATATCTGAAAACGGCAAAATTCGTTTAAAATTTGTATTTACAAAATGACTACCTGCGATTTAAACAAAATATTACAGCAAAAAAAATCTGTATAAAACTTTTTTATAAATAAATTTAAAAAAAAAATCATCACAATAGCGTGAATGTTTTATTCATATCATTTACAAAATAACTTACAAAACAAAAATCGGATAATAATTATGGAAATTATTCGTAGTACAAATTTGCCTCAGAGGTGCTGCCATCTATCGGGCCAAAAACACAACTTTTTCAGGGATGTTTAGCCTTAACCCAAAGTATCTTTTGAAACAATCGGAAATTTTGAGTGTCCCCTAAAAATGGGGGATTTTGGGGGCAACTCAAATTTTTTAAATGGGAAGTATGGTCATGTGATACCTCATTTTAAAGGTATATTTAAGACTTGGAAAATGACATAAAGAAAATAAAAATTGGACCACCCAAAACAAAATGGCGGCCAAAAACGTGTTGAAATAAATCGACATAAAGTTGCTAATATCTCGAAAAAGAAGAGTTTTTAGAAAAATATTCAAGGGACAAAAAATGTTTATTTAAAAGTGCTTGACCTAACATATTGCTTCCAAATCGATTTCGTAAATTTTATTTTGTACAAAATTTTCTAAGATGTAGGAGTCGACTTAAAATTTTATCAATACCTCCCTCTCCCTAAAAGTTGTAGAGCATCAATCCTTGAGTTCAAAATGGGTACCCAAGTGAGGCGAATCAGCGAGGCACTAAAAGCTCAGAAAGGGCTCGGCGTTCGAAAGTGAAGACTTCAGCCGATATAATGTTTGATGAGAGTACACTCCCGGCTATTTCCCAAATAGTTCTTGGGAAATGAAACGAATAAGAGCCGCCTCATTCAAATGTTGAGAGAACATCTGGAAGGATCTTCCATTCGAGTATTTGAGGCTGCAGAGGACGCTGATGTACTGATTGTGACAACAGCTTATTCTCAATCAACCAGCTTCGACACTGTGCTTGTGGTCAGTGAGGATATTGACGCCCTATTCATCCTGTGTGGGGCTCCCAGTAATGCCACCTACAACAAAATCTACCTCCTTAAGTCAGGGAAGAAGGGGCAAGCTGACTCGTACTACTCCATCTCATCGTACCAGTTCGAGAAGAAACACCTCCTGCTCATACATGCCTTCTCTGGATGCGACACAACCTCCACGCCATTCGGGCATGGGAAAATCAAACTGTGTAAACTAATCGACAGTACCCCAGCATTGAGGGAAGCTGCTGTGGTGTTCTACAAGGCATCTGCAACTCCAGCAGACATCAGCAGAGCTGGGGAGAAGATCTTGATGGCAATGTATGACACCGGAAGAACTACCATCGGCAGCATCAATGAGCTGAGGTATCATCTCTTTGTGAAAATGTCAACGAAAGCGAAGTTCATCTTACCCCGACTTCCTCCAACACTCGACACTGCGGACCTGCACAGCTACAGAACATTCCTCCAGGTTCAGTGGTGGATGGGAAATACGCTAGATCCTCTTGAATGGGGTTGGAGACGGGACAGCCTCGGATTCACCCCAATTCTTACAATGAAAGAATCTGCTCCCCAAGAGCTTCTGAAACTGGTGTTCTGCGGGTGCAAAAAGGGATGTACCAGTGCATGCACTTGCCGAAAGTCAGGCCTCAAATGCACCACTGTGTGGAAAGTTTTTGCACAAACGGTCCATACATCGAACTCGACGTAGACTTGGACGACGACCTCGCTGAGGAGGAAGATGAGGATGAGCCTGATGAGGAACTTTGCAGCGAAGAAGTTGAAGAGGAAGAAACTGACGGTGTCCTATCTGAGTCAGCAAATAACGCCAACCAGCCTGATGAAAAAGAACCTCAAAAAAGGTCCATCAAAACGACCAAAATTTTTAATATTTGTTCATTATTTTTGTTTTTTTCGGCAATAATCTACACAGGCCTAGCTTTAGAGGTACCTTTTGTTGTCTCCTTTTTTATTTGCGGTTATGCGTGATGAAGCGTGTATGTATTTGTGTAGTTGGCTTTATGTTTTTGTATGCAAAGGTTAATGTTTTTTTAAAGTTATAAATTGTAATTTGTTTATGTATGTAGATATGTTTCTATGTGTTGTATTTTAGTTAAAAGCAATTTTAACGTTGGAAATAAAAATAAACAAATAAGTAAGAATTTCTCTTCCTTTTCGAGATTTAGCAACTTTATGTCGATTTATTTCAACACGTTTAGGGTCGCCATTTTGTTTTGGGTTGTCCGATTTTTATTTTCTTTATGTCATTTTCCTAGTCTTATATATACCTTTAAAATGAGGTATGACATGACCATACTTCCCATTTAAAAACTTTGAGTTGCCCCCAAAATCCCCCATTTTTAGGGGACACTCAAAATTTCCGATTGCTTCAAAACTACTTTCGGATAAGTTAGTATCGTTTCCCAAGGGATATTTGTTTGTTTTAACAAACACAAAAGTTAAAGGAGGGGCATGGGACTTTTAAGACACCTGGTATATTTAGTGAACAAGAAACCAGCACTACAATTAAAAGTCATGAATAACTATTTACATTTTTAAATTTTCACAAAATTATTTAAAAATTCAATAATTTCAAGATGCATTCAGATGACATACCTAAGCCTCAGAATTGATTTCCGGACTCATAGACATCGAAAAAGAGCGAAACCCCGATTGTATGAATTTAAGGTTTTCCCCAATTTTGCTTTATGAGTTGACAAAATTTCAAAATCAGCTCAATTTAGAAAAATCAGTGTTTTTTGAACTCGGGGATTGATGCTCTACAACTTTTAGGGAGGGGGGTAGTGATAAAATTTGATGTTGGAAGGTTACAGCACAATGAAAATGGGTAAAACACAGTTTTTGTCAAAGTTGGAAAAATTTTCTGGTTTTTGGATCCCCATAAAAATCGAACTACTGGACCAATTTTAAATTTAATTTTTTTAATCGACGCGAAATTTTGTCCTTTTTAATTTACTACAGATCTTTTTTTTACACAATATGTACCGTTTTTTAGTTATAAGCGAACAACTGGAAAAAGTCCAAAATTTTAGAGGTTTTTTGCCCCCTAAAAGTTGTCCCCCCCACTTTCGAGGTCGCAAAATTAGATTTGGCATACCCACACCATACCAAACGATCCTAGAAAAAAAAATCTTTTACCGCAATTAATGTAAGCTTAACCCCTTTTTTATCCTCTATATACTGGGCTATAATATGACAATCTAAAGATAAATTAATAATAATTCATAACTGAGGGAACCAAATGTAATTTGATAGCAAACGTTCTCTTCTCATTAACTTGAAACTCTTTTCTCTTTAATATGTTGAAACTTTTTTTGTACGTATTGAAAATACGTGGGTGAGTATTAAAAACAATTCGTGGGTAATATTAGGCTACACATTAAATACACGAAAGTTTTAAGTAAATTATGACAATAAAATATTCAAAATATTGATTAATGAACAATATTTGAATAATACCTTCTCCAGTCTAACATACTTTACCGCCAAAAACCGTATTAATTTATTTATGTGCCTTTATGTATTTAAGCGCATATTTTCTTCATTAAAAAATAAGATCATAAACACGTTTGTATGTTTTATCATCTTAATAATATATTAACGGTAGATGAAATAAGAAGCATATATTTTGCGTTGTACGTATAACTAGTACTGTAAACGTTAAATATAACTCACAAAGCAGTTTTTAGGCACTATTTTTATTTTTTATTTGTGTTTCTCATCAAAGGAACTCGTTTTAGAAGTTATAAACAATTATACATGCACAATATTCTGCTTTATTTATTTAGTAATTGTAAAGACATAACCAAAATAAATGGCCCCAAATATTTGACAGGAGAATCAAGTATACTAATGAATATATTAGTGAAAAATTAAATAAGTCTTACTTCGAGCATACTGTACATAACACAGTGTATGTGTGTGATGGTGTGTGAGGGTCTGTTGACTAGTTGAGGTAGGTAACAACTAAACGTTGACGTAATGTGTTAAATGAAATAAGACCAAGTATGACGTCAGTGACTACTCTGACACGACGCCGGTAGATACGTCTGACTACTACAACTGACACGAC
>JAGFPH010000413.1:12974-23681 GCA_018207615.1 Philaenus spumarius | reverse complement strand
TTATTACAAAAATGCTGCTCTTTAATGGGATTGGTGGGAACTAAACACTGTTTTATGTTCAGTGTCAGTTGATAATGCTCGGAAAACATTTCCTGACACTAAGTCTTCAGGTTATTCACACCCTTAGTCTGTAATTGCCTTGTCGGATCGATTCCCGCATTCCTATTGAGTCTATACGCATGTATTTATTCGCCTCCGAGAATTCGGACTAAACATAACATGTGCCGCGATCCTCAGAAGAAATGTGATTCCGGAGAAAAAATGGGGAGGACAAGATGGCCGCGGTGATGGCCGCCGGGACGTTCTTTGTGTACCACTGACGAGTGCCACCTGGCCGACGTCAATCTCTGTCGATTGATTGGCAGGAGGTATCAAGCACAATCCCGCATTTACACTACAACACATGTATTTTATACTATTTGCGGAAGGACAATTATTTTAAATATAACCACTTTGAAGTTCGGTATAGATATATAGGTTTACAACGATTTTCCTACAACATTATGGCAATTGATTTAAGGTCATTTGGTAAAAAAACGTACAGTAATTAAAAAAAGTATACATATACTGTATATGAAGAAATCTATACGAACAAACGTCTTTGGTTACCCCACTGGCTAAACCATTAAAGACACCATCAACTAACACCAAGGTAAAATATGGGAGATAAATTAATCAATGGGACGACGCGATGGTTAAAATAAAGATAAACATATCATATCCAGACCACTCAAGCTGAATAGCGATTACATTATTGAGTTTAGATAGGTACTCAGTGTCAATTGAAACTGTAAGCAGTCCGCACATGGGTCGATGTCTATGCTACGCTTGAGAAAGGCGTTTTACAATCGTCAAGCGTGGAAAATAACGATTGTCGTTTCCCTAGTTCTACGTCCGCACAATGATCGTCAAGCTATCGTCAAGGAATCGACAGTATGCTCCATTCCAACTTTCAGGGTTATGTTTACAACATCAATCATTATAATTTCATGTGAACTTGATTGTTTTAAATACAAGTTATAGAACTAATGTATGCTATAATACGTTGTAAGATTTGATTTGAGGTTAGAAAGTGTATATAAATACAACCTTTTATTATCAATATATTTGTTTACACAATTTTAAAGAAGAGCTATTCGTTTAGTTTCGGAAACATTCGTACATCTTCGTATAACATATAAACATATTCGATTATTAATTTTTTCACTATAATATAATAACTTCTAAATCAATTGTTCTATTAATATGACATAAAAAGAGATTAAAAGATAATATTTGTATATTTCTTAAAATATATAATAACGTGTACAATACAAAATTTTAACAAGTAGGCCTACAGTTTTATAATCCTTATAATATATGATATAAATATATATAGGATATGACTGTATTTAAAAAATACATAAATTATCTTTTGCCAATTTCCATCTACACTTTCTCTACAACATTTTTTCTCGTATAACTAGGTTAATCATAAATTCCCTTATTTTTCAACCTCCCCTTCGAATTGAATGTTTGCAACCAGCCACGTGACTGTTAAGCTTGAGGGCTGCAGTGCACAACGCTTGAAACGCACCTACAACGAAACGATTACGCTTCTCACTCTTGACGATTGCTTGACGCCCCATTAGCAGTCCCCCAATCATTTACCTAGGCAAAAACGACCAGGCGTACAAATAAAGCTTCCTTGACGATAGCACAACGATCCGTGTGCGGACTGCCTTAATTCCCACCTAACAAACTAAGGAAAATAATCGTTTTGAAATCCTAGCACCAAATACCTAAGTAAAATCTTGGAGATAAATGGACGTAAGGGTACGACAGTTAACATATTATACATGTACGTAATATAATTGTAGTTCCAGACAACTAACAGATTAACTATTCAGCGATCAACCTATGCAGTTTAGATTTTCAATTTTAATTGAAACCACTAATACGCACCTTAAGAAACAATGAACAATTGTAGTTTTTAAATCGACGCACCGAATACAAAATAAGTCAAATTTTGAAGTTAATTGATCTAAGGGTACATCAGTTAAAATAAACATATACATATAAAAAAGATAGTTCCAGACCACTTAGGCTACACCTATAGCGATCAAACTATTCAGTTTAGATAATCAGTTTTAATTGAAATCACTAATTCGCAACGTATGAAACTAGGGAAAATATTTGTTTACAAATCCTAGCACCAAGTACCTAATAAGTAAACATTTTGGGGGTTTGGTATTTTTTGAAGGCATTTTACACCATGCTTTGCAAGTGTTTTTAAAGTAAGAATAAAAACACAGTTTTCAGTTTTCAAGTTCTGTAGTTAGAACATACTATGGGCGTCTAAAGTAAAGTTGAAATACAATAACAGTTCAGGTTTGAGAGATCTATCTATATTGTCATTTGAAAATTTTACATTAATTTCGTAATTACATTTGAAAACGACCAAAAAGGTGCCGTAATTGAATATTGTTTGAAACTATATACCAAAACAAATTGTACAGTTTTGATTTCTAAGAATAAGTCGACTAGTTCGTAACTACATAATATTTACATGACTTCTCACAAGGATATATGGCTTGTATAATCATAATAATAGACTCTCATATTAAGTATAATATTTAAAGCACTTTTATTTTATTGAATCACCTATGATAGTACTTAACTTGTTACTAGTACTGAAATTGAATTAATAATGAATCAACCGTATATAACAAACTGAATGAGAAGTACTGAAATAAAGTGACGAGGTCAGCACACAATCAAAGAAGAAACGATAGAGATAGGATATAGAGAAGGGGTAGACCCTAGAGAGTGATCTTCCACCCTTGGTCATCCGTCTTGACATCGATCCGAGGGGTCAGGCAATAGATTGCCCCCGCGCGACCCTTAGTCTGGAGAGATTTAGCGGTCAGAGATGCTGACAGCAGAGAGGAATTTGTTCACAAACCCGGAGATAACATTGAGGTTAACCCACTGAGGGTGACATATTTACTAAGCCTCCCTCCTTCCCTAGACAAGTATTTAGTGGCCTCTACACTTTCCTTTAGGCTTAAACGGTTTGAATAAAAACTTTTCAAGCATTTTCGTTACTCTGTTAGTATTCCAATAAAGTAGTAGGTAATACATAGTACGATTCATTCAATTATCATCATTTTTCGAACTTTAGTCATAACAACTAATTCATATTCACAACTAAATAATAAAAACTGAAAATAAATTTAATAAATAATACTTTACATTATTTTTAACAAGTAGGTTTATTAAGTATTCCTTCGTTACTTATGCCATATATTAAAAATATTATAATTTATTGGTTCAGACATTTTACTCTATACGATAGAGTAGCCGTACTGGATTGTTTAATTGTTATTAATTATTGCATGTGATCAACAAACCTTACTAACTATCTGGCGTTTGATTTATGTTTGGTTGTTTTTAAATGTTTTAAAGAAAGAGTATCAAATAATGTCAATAAACTAATTAAAATACAAAAGCAAACACTAACAACGAGAGCAAATTGAAAATTTCATTAATACGTCTGTTTCAAGGGTGGATCCAGTGAGGGGCGAAGGATCCCCCCCCCCGTGACGGCAAACAAAATCGGAAAAACGTGACCGAGAAAAAATTAGAATGAATTGAGAAAATGTGTAAACTACATTAACCTTAGAACGCTATGGCGTTGTCTCAGCTCGCTGTATAGGCACAATGAGTTTGGCTCAGACAACGCAATTTCTATTGAATATATTTTTCATCCACTAAAAATCATCCAATCACAATAAAACAAAACCCATTGGAAAGAAAGTGTTTTAAACTTTAATTTTTGTATTTAAAAATTTGATTTAGGACGTTTATTTACATAAGTAATCATCGTTTTAAAATTGTAGTTTTCTAAACAGCTAACGCCACGCAAGATAATACAAAGAAATGGCACAAACTTCTAAGGCTCAAAATCGTTTTTTTTTTTTTTTTTGAAAAGAATATTAAAAAAATTTGGAAAACGGTTGACCTTAAAGGCCATCCATGTAACTTTCCGCTAAGTTTAATTACAACAAACACTATTTTTGGAAATTTTGAACTGCCATAACTTTTGAATGAATCAACCGATTTTTATGCGATTTGCGGCAATCGATGCAGTTTTTTTTAAGTCCATTGAAAGAATCAACAACAAAAATTTTTCAGATGAAAAGTTTCGGAGAAATTGAGGAAAAACACTTTTTTTGATTTTCTTTCGTTCACGATATCTCACGAACGAATTAACCGATTTTGACCGGACTGGTAGTGATCGACGTAGCTTTTCACACTGAAAAAACTCTATCCTTGCAGCAACACAATTAATGTTGCGGTAAAAGAAATATTTGTTTACGGGTCAGCAGGGTGTAGTTTGCTTTACGGTTAAAGTAAGCTACTGTTGATCTCTTGATATTATAGCAATGTTATTAACTTAGCAGCAAATGTAAGTTCAACAGTAAGCCTAATGTTTCTATGACATTAAGGCACTACTAACTATGTCGCAAGGCTAGTTAATGTAGTAGTGAATATAAACTAATGTAGTTATAACATTAGGTAGAGTGTTTAATATTGTAGTGTTCCTTTACTGGTAAGTTAGTTGCTATTGTCACAAAAATAATAAAATTAGGCAATACATCTACAAAATATTACACTCATATTAGTTATTGTAATCATAAGAGTAATTGCTCTGTGTGTTTCGGTATAACAAACGTCCTTGCAAGGTTAGTTGATGTAGTGATGAACTTCATACTAATAAAGTTCTAACACTAGTTAAGATTGTAATTACTATACAGTTTGTTTATTGTAACAATAGTTATTTTTGTCACAACAGAAACAGCTTTTCTTAACTCCGATATTTTATTTCGAAATTTGTCGACAAGCTTTCCCCTGCATACTAACTGTCGAGGTCCTCCAGTTAGAGGAGGTACATAGTAAGAGTTCTGGAAAAAATAAAAATTAAGTGTAAGATAACTATAAAATATATTATATAATATACATAGTTATTAATGTATGTAGTTATTTACATAGTTAAGGACATAATATTTTTACTGTATCATAAAATAAAGAATTCAAGCTTTAAATTACAACTTTTAAAAATGTTAAACTAAATTTTATGTTTAAAGCTACCGTATTTGATAATGAGTTCATTACTTTTAATTTAATTAATTACTGCGACATTTCCCACCGAAGATGGATATTTATTATCTTATTATTATTTATTATCGTGGTTAAGCTAGTTTGAAGTTACTTTTTTGTTAGTAAAAAACATTCTTAGTTTTAATAATTAGTTAACAAGGGTTGATCAATACTCGTAAACATCGTAAATTATTTTAAATACATAAATTATTTCAAATATCAGAATAATTAGTTCTGATAAAAGTAATCAAAATTCATTATCCAAATATTTGTATATGCTATTTTTAGGTTTTTGAAGAACATTTAAATATTTACAAAATAATAAAATAAGGCTCTGTCATTTCAAATGTAAAAATTCCTAAAACAATTCATGTTAATTGACTGATGCCGTTGGCAGTCTAACTGAGGCTTTAATGGAAAATTACTTCTTAAAAACCACTCCTACATATTAAAAATTCATTCACACATTTTTAAACAGCTAAACAACCAAACTGAATCTTTTAGGATATTTTTTTTAACAAATCGTTAATTTGTTGTAAGATGTAGTTGTTATTAATAAATATTTTAGCGAAATGTCTGACGTATATAAATGAACAATTATGTTATTTTGTTAATTTTCTTTCTTTGAGCCTTATATTTTTACTTAAAAAGATATAATATGAATGAATTGTCTGTAGTTGTATGTAGTAATGTTAAATCAGTTAAATGGAAGTTAGGTACTAAAAAATAAGTTCCTTTACATGGATTTCCTCCATATTGGATAGGGCAAGTATATCTATTTCATTTTCTGAAATGAAAGTATATTATTTGTTGATAAACTAATTATGTGTAAATAGATTACTAAAATGAATTTGAAATATTTACCAGAATGATTATTAAAACAATAATTTAAAATATATAGAAAATAGATTAGTTACATATCTTTAAAATAGTATGACAAAGTTATGTATAACTTCAGGCAACCTCCCATAACCTGTAATGAAATTTTAACATTGAATATATACCGTATTTATTATGGTAGTTTTTAAAATTACTGCATCTAATTATAATACTGTATTAACTTATGTATTTATCTGAACTTACCTTTAAAAATTGTAATATAATTTTGAAATCCCCATGACGTCAACAAAGCTTCTACATGTAGGCTATGTATAAAAATCCATGTATGTTGAAAAACAAGAAGATCGACAACGAAGCAGTTTAGTTATAGCTGTTTGATGTGGTCTTTGTTGTTACTTGTTAGTCTACCGAGTACTGAAGAGAAACTGAATTCGAATTTCGTAAAAACGTGAGAAACTGTAATTGTGGACAGGGTAACTCTAAAACAGGAAAAGGCTACCGTCTAAAGGATGTAAAGCGGATGTAACCCAGTTCACTGCATAAATAACCGCCTTTATGCCTTGTAAGTAAGCTAACATTGTGAACATATTAAGATATTGTTTTCATTCTGTTTTTTAGATGTATATTACGTTAGATTTACCTTATAGTTACATTAACTAATTTAGTGACTACAATCATCGCCTTTACGTATATTAAATTAACTATGACATTTTACTACATTAGAGTTTACAGTAAAACTCATCATTAAAAAAACCTTACAGCAATGCAAATATTTCAAGCTCTAAAGTAACCATGACATTATAAATGTTACCATGACAGAAAAACTGTTAACATTAATTTTAACTTTGCAGTACGGTTAGAGTTTTTTCAGTGCAAGGTTAAAAGCTGATTAGATTTTGGAATTGATCGGTAAAGCCGTTTAAAAGTTATTCCAAAAAAAACCTGATTTGAACAATTTTTATTTCTTAGTTTTTTCGAAATTTCTCAGAACCTACCGGTCCGAATTAGTTGAAATTTTCAGGAAATCTAAGTTTGATGGAACTCTTTAGAACGCCGTTTGGTAGGATCCAATCGGTTAAGCCGTTCAAAAGTTATAAGCGGGTCACATACTTACATACACACACACACATACATACAGACAGGGTGACACCCTCTCGGGAGTGGTCAGGGAAGATTCCTAATACCTCAAAACGTCGAGATCTGATGAATACTCGATTTTCGAAAAACGGGGTGAAACCAATAACTTCCCGATTTTAGAAAATTTTCAATTTTCTTTTAGCGGGAAGTTAAAAATATTCGATTAAATAATATAAAAAAAAAAACTGCGTACTAATTATTCGATACTCTTATAGTTTCTTAGATATGAAATTTTCTGTAAACCCTTGCAATTGGACAGTTTTCAACCAATGAGAAAGCACATATTTTATTGCAATCGATGTACTGTATTTGTATAATGATATTTATATTGATTAGAAGAAGAAACACCATGTTTTCGATTGGTATAAGGTAAAAATAATTTAGTGTTCCGATTCTATTCTGGTATTTCCGAGAAATATTTACATCTTCAAAGCAATAGGCACGTTAAGCTACGCGCACACTGCACCGACCGGTACGACAAAAGCAATAATTTTAAGGAGATGCGCACTCTGCACCGACCGGTACGTCAAAAGCAACAATTTTAAGGATATGCGCACACTGCACCGAACGGTACGTCAAAAGCAACAATTTTAAGGAGATGCGCACACTGCACCGACCGGTACGTCAAAAGCAACAATTTTAGGGATATGCGCACACTGCACCGACCGGTACGTCAAAAGCAACCATTTTATGGAGATGCGCACACTGCATCGACCGATGAGGACGAATCGGATATATTTTACAAGGTGCTATCAGGTGACTAGCAAGAGGAGGAAGGAATTTGTGTTCTCAGTCTCGTCGAATGCGGTTGTGTTGCCGCTTTTTCTTGTATTGCATCAGAGTGCGATGGAAGTTGATGCAGATCTAGCTATAGTATGTGTACTTGTTTTTGAGGAAGAGGAAAAGGAAGAAAAGAAACGTCGATTTTGGTCTCATAATATTAACACGAGAGTTATTAAATTAAAAATAGTCCAGACGCCTCATATCATATAGCTCTGGGTAATTTTGTACACCTACATACATCTTGTCACCACAGTAATCATAACTCAAATGGCTAATAGTTTCTTTCCGATCAGTCGTACAGGTTGTTCCGGTGGGGCACGCTAACACCGACCGGTACGACCCGCTGTGAATTGTCCAAAAGTTCTTTCACTCCGACTTTTTTCTAAACTGCGAAAGTGGCGAATCGTCCTTTGACGTTCAGTCGTACCGGTCGGTGTATAGTACGCGCACCTCCATAAAGAAACGTCCATTTTACTTTTATAAAACTCCCGTCGCCCGTGCCGGTCGGTGCAGTGTGCGCACAGCTTTATCCGTTACTTTTTCTCTAAGTGGCGTCTGGAATTGTGTACAATAAGTTTGTAATGGTTTTGTTTAGTTGGTCTAATTTAGTGAAACAAAAGGTGAAATAAGTTTATAAAATAAGAACTTTCAAGTATACAGTTCAATTAATTCTAAGATTTATTCTCTACAATTTGTTATTACAAAATTTAAATTTAGGTAAAGCATATGTTTCTAAATAATGTTTTCAAAATTAGCTTAATTTTGTTAGTGATCTTGCAGCAGAAACATAAAAACTGGTGTTTTCAGAAACAAATTTTGGAATTGAAGTATATTTTTATACACTTTTAATTAGAACTCAATTACAAAACTTTTTCATATTTTGAAAAATTACCAAAAATGTTTGATCTTACTATTTTTTATGGAGGTCTCAAATTGGATTTTGTTTCCGTTGCTAAACATGTTTTGTTTCTTGAGCTAATAACTTTTAAAATGTTACATTCATAAATTTTTTAGTTGAATATTTTAATTCTTTGATCCTTTTTTCTATAAAAAAAACACTTTTCGATAGGATATAATTACTATATTTGGCAAATTTTTAAAACAATGCTTGCTAAAAGCAAAAAAGACGGGCGAATTAACATGTCAGCTTCCAGGGTTAAAACCAAAATTGTTGGAAAATGTTGATTTGGAAAATAGTGGCAGATGGGTAACTGACTACTATCTAGTTGTAATCTGTCTGCTATCACACTCACCTACAGTCGGGAGCACGAAATAAGTCGGGTGAGAATTTTTGCGCTGTTGCCAGATATGGGACTGGCAAAGCGAGGACGGTCGAGAATCGCTTGCCCTACGGACGATCATGCCGCAGAACAAGCGGTGGGGCCGCTCCTCGCTTTGCCAATCCCATATCCGACAACAGCGCAAAAATTCTCTCCCGCCTTATTCGTGCTCCCGACTATAGTGCAAGTGGTTGTGAGTAGGAACAGTGCATTTACAGACAGTGATCTCTGTTTCGTGTGCTACTTGCTAGTTCGTGGTGACGTGTGGTCTCAGGCTCAAAGTTGTGTCAGTAGAGAGTGGAGTTTTGTGATTTAATGAGACTAACTTTACTAACGTTATGATGCCATTTACAAAATATAAAAGTTTGTATATTTGTAAATAAATATCAGTACTAATTTGTATGATTTATTTGCTTCAAAGTATGATTTTAACAACAAGACAAAATTAAACCCGGACCATCCCCCGTTTCCATGGGGGTATTCATACCCCCTCCCCTCCAAAAACCGCCACCTCCGTACAAACGTTCTGGATCCGCTCTTGGTCTGTTTTAATTATAATTTACACTTGTTTGTATATTGACATTTTTATCCAGGCAAAATATTTTTAAATGACTGTAACATAAGTCAAAACGCAATATTATGTAAATAAGAAAAAGACCAGATTAAGGAAGTTACTTTGGGCTGTTTGGCAGAGTTGTTTGCACAAATTTTGTGTAAATAGCAGTACTAACCATCAGATGGTTTTTTATACAACTTTGTCTCTTTTTTAAAGTCTGACTATATTTTCGACATTACAATGTCATTCACTAAGAGGAACATTTAGGAAAGATTATTACGTATAAAACACAATAACATTACGAGATACAAAAAGTTCACCAATAAAGGATCCTTTAACAATTTCTTTAAAATACACTATATAACTCCGCACACAAAAACTCGTGGGTTGTCATAGAGTGAGTGTCTAGTTAGTAGTTTACCTCTGCAACTTTAAAAACTTACATTAGAGGTAAACATTGTATGTTAGTAGTTCAAGACATGACTATAACTGAGTTAGTTGTTGTTAAAAATAACAATAAATAACACGACTTTAAGCAGTTCTATTAGTTCAGGAAAAATGCAGTAAACCGTACAAGTGTTGTAACATCTAGTATGATCAGGATGGCCAAGTTGGCAGAGCGTTACCACAGAATGGTAAGGGTCCTGGGTTCGAATCCCGGTCTTGGTACATGTTTTTTCACTTGTTATTTAGTTAAATTAACCCTTTCTGGGGAAGTGTATAAAAATAAAAGTTATTACAACTTTAAAAATTTACGTTAGAGGTAAACATTGTCTGTTAGTAGTTCAAGACTGAGTTGGTTGCAACCGTTTTGCATTACTTTTATTTTGAAGTAGATTTAGATTTTTTTTATTTAGATTTTCGAACATGATGTAAATGTCTGTGAAACTCTGCGCTTGCAGGCAGATGGGTTCGGCTTCAGCAAAACCAATCTTTATTAGTCCGTACCAAACTGTTAGCAAGAATTCA
>JAGFPH010000412.1:586908-600568 GCA_018207615.1 Philaenus spumarius | reverse complement strand
TAATGTTGTTTTCAACTTCTTATGACCCCTCCCAAAATGAAATCCTGAATCCGCCCCTGCCCCAGAACACGTTTTGGGGTGTCATTAAATTTGTATATTTATATTTATGTTTATATTTATGTATGTATGTGTGCGCACTCTAACGGACGCATTTACGTCCGATTTGGACCAAATTTGGTACACACATTGGGTTTCTAAGTCGCTTGAACTGGTAGGTTAGCCAAAAAAATTGACCGGAAGTAACTTTATGTATATATGTGTGCGCACTCTAACGGGCGCATTTTACGTCCGGTTTGGTCCAAATTTGGTACACAGGTTGGTTGTCTAAGTCACTTGGACGAGTTCGTTAGCCAAAAAAATTGACCGGACGTAGATCACATTTTGACCGGAAGTATCATGTATATAGGTGTACGTACTCTAATGGACGCATTTTATGGCCAATTTAGCCCAAATTTGGTACACAGGTTGGTTGTCTAAGTCACTTAGACGAGTTCGTTATCAAAAAAAATTTACCGGAAGTAAACCACATTTTTGACCGGAAGTATCATCTATATAATTGTGCGCACTCTAACGAACGCATTTTATGTCTGATTTGGTCCAAATGTAGTACACAGGTTGGTTTTCTAAGTCTTTTGGACGAGTTCGTTAGCAAAAAAATTGACCGGAAGTAGACCAAATTTTTGACCGGAAGAAGAATTTTTTGAGATTTTTCGTACTAGAATTAAATTTTTTTGAAGTTTTCTTTAAAACAATAAACATACGAAGTAACGTTTTGTTTTTTTACGTGACATATAGCCCATCTGGTTTCCCCAAAAACAATCAAAACGTAAAATACCGTAAAAGTACCAGAATTAAATCCACGGCTTTTACCGTGGTGACCGATGGCAATATATTTGGTACATGCTGGCAGCACCTTCGTGAGTACATAGATCAATTTCCCAAATAGTTGTTTGAAACCCAAAAACATAAATAAATTTAAATTTGGAAACTCACGTCAGCGGTTTGGCTGCGTGTCGAATTATTTTTTATAGATTCGGTTTATAGTTCATTATTTATATCTATCACTTTAAAGTTCGGATCGTTTTTCATAATCTTCCGATTTTTTTTGCACCTTGCACCTGGCAACACTGCTTCCTAGTCCCCACTTCCTAGTCTAACGTAATAAAACGTTAAGTTTAGTTGAGTTGCATTTGCATGTTGACGACGTTTTGTTGTTAGTGTACGTAAAGTTAATTTACTACGTATTTTTAGCGTCTTGGAAAGGTTACTAAATAAAGCTATTTGTTAGCTGTCGTTAAAATGGGTATACTCGTTTCAAGATTTAAGGTAAGATTTTAAGTTGTGTATATATGCATCAATTATGATCTTTTCTCCCCAAATTTATCCAGGGAAAATGTCGTTCAAAGTGCATTTATCGCTTGAATCACAGTACTGAGTAAGCTAGTACATTCTATAGGCTAACTATTTTTGGATTAATATGCCGGTGTAAAAACTTGCTTATCATTTATTTTATTATTAATTTAATTTTTGCCCTTATTACGTATAGCTTAGCTTATTCGACTTGTCATTGTGTTCGGTTTATTCAATGGAATATTCTATTTGTTAATCTCGAGTTATTTTAGGAGGTTAGGTAGGCCTAATAGATTACGTTTCATCGCAACCCGGGCAAAATTTATTTGATTGTAATTGCACACTATGAATAATGCATTGGTGCAAGTTTACTATTCGACCCTGGGCTAACCTATGTCACCAGAGATGCAAGAATAATAATAAAAAAAAACCTAAAAGCTTCTAACCTATAGTATTTAGTCACAGTATGTTTACCTGTATTCAACATTTAACAGTAGAATGTAAAACAATGTCGTTGTCTGCAAAAATATTAGCCTTTAGTCGAATAGTAAACTTATGCCAATGCATTTAATAATATCCACATTGGCGTAAGTTTACTATTCGACCCTAGGCTGATATATTTGCAGACAACGTCGTTGTTTTACATTCTACTGTTAAATGTTGAATACAGGTAAACATAATGTGACTAACTGCTGTAGGTTAGAACCTTAAGGCTATTTTTTTATTATTCCCGCATTTCTGTTGCCATAGGTTAGCCTAGGGTCGAATAGTAAACTCGCACCTCCACATTTTTCACTCTGAACAGTTTCCTATTACAATCGTATATTTAACAATTTGTAATAACTAGGCCTAGCCTATTGGTATTTGTTTACTTTAACTTGTCAATCAATACTATTATAAATACACAAACCTGAACTTTTTTCTTAATAAATATAGTATTTATACACTTCACTGATGCCGGGAAACCAATATTTAACCATCTTCAACACGTACAACATTAAAAACTTTCAAATCAAAAGTTTGTTAAGGAAATGTACGTTGTAAAGTGCCGACATGTTTTTCTCACCATTCTCCCAGCGTTGCCGGATTGTTCTTGTTCTTTTTTTGTGAAGAAACGAACAGTTTAGGCAACTCAACTAAGTAAACATACTGTGACTAAATAGTATAGGTTAGTACCTTCATGTTTTTTTTATTGTAACTATATAATGTGATAATAACGACGAAATATTATAATCATACTATTAATATCGTTTCAGTCCGTTATACGCTCGGCTAATTAATTACAGAACCAATGAGATTCTGACCAGCGGTCAGCTGTTTAGTACTACACAGGTTTCAAATAAAGATTTATACACACCTTATTCAGTACAATAACCTATTGTTCCATTTGGCAACGTTGATGAAATTTCATTTTAATATACTGTAGTTTCTATTGTTCGATGTTATTGTTTTCGTAATTTACGTTTTGTTACATTATTTTCAAATTTTCTTGCTTTGTGGATACTTTTGGGGTTAATATAGTTTAGTTTATTTAATTCTTACGTGTTTGGTGTATGTGAAGTGATTTATTTTGTTATAATTACGTGAAATATTGCGGAAAAGTCGAAACTTTAACTCCTATAAATATTATTTTCCGGGAAAATTTTTGTTGTTTTTACAATCAGTTAGATGTGTTCTTTCATATTATATCAAATTCCCTTAGAAATCGATTGACAAGTTAAAGTAAATTTTTACCATAATTTTACAACTTACAGGCATACTCTATTGTGTTATGGAATTTAATTTAGCTATAATATTTTTAGTTTCAATTTTTTAAATTTAGTAGCTAAAAGCACTAGTATTTATTTACATTTTCATCTTAACTTTCACTTCTATGAAACTCGCTTAACCCTAGAAGTGGCAACCCGCACAGTTGTGCGGTCATGAAGTAGCTTTCAAATACAATTGTGCGGTCCATTCCCACAACACAACTTGGGCGAAAGTTTACTATTCGACCCTAGGTTAACCTATGGCAACAGAAATGCGAGTGAATAATAAAAAAAAACCTAAATAAAATACCTATCCTAGTATTTAGTCACAGTATGTTTACCTGCATTCAACATTTAACCCTGCAACTGTCAGACTACTCAATTTGAGTGGTCGTGGGGGCGTGGCACGTGAAAACGATCAATTTTGACAACTCTACTTGTAATGAATATTTTACCCACTAAAAACTATCCAATCGCAATAAATCAAAAACCGTTGGAAAGGAAATGGTCTAAACTTTAATTTTTGCATTTACAAGTTTTTTCTAAAACGTATATTTACATACGTAATCATCGTTGCAGTTTTTTAGTTTTCTAAAAGCCAATGTCGCGCGAATTTTAATGCACCAAAACTACCTTTAATTCCAGTTTCTATGCCTTTCAATACAGCCCGCCCGGTATTTTTCTGAGTTATGGGTCAATCTCACAGAATGAGTCAATTTCCATTATATATATATAAAAAAAAAATAAAAATTAAAAGTGTTTTATTTTTACCTTATTCCATGAATCATATGTCTATAAACTTAAGTATGAAGCAGCAAAGCTTAATTTTTATTTTTTATCTGTAAATAAATATATTTTGTTAAAAATGGCACCTGATATGAACAAGTCGGTCACGATCTTTCCGATGGTTAAAATAACCTAAAAAAAATAAAAAATTATTTCTAATGTGAATGGCAAGTTAAGTTTGGCACAGAATATTTATTAAAATCAATTATAATTATTTTTTGCGAATTTAAAATGAGAATAAATGCTATTTACCCGTTTAAAATATAAATTCAACCAATTTAGACATATAAGAATTAAAATAAAACAACTAAGAATGAATCAATTCTAACGTCTTTATAAAGAGCGCATACAACGGCAAATTTGAAGTGAAAGATACATAGAGAATAATTTTTGATACAAAAACTTCGTAATTATTACGCTATTTATACCTGTGACCGACTTGGTGCTTTTTGTGACCGACTGGTTAACGCCGTGACCGACTGGTTAACGCCGTGACCGACTTGAACTTGTGTGATAATTAAATGATATATGTAATCATAACATAAGTAAAACAGGTTGTAAATAAATAAACAAGCTAATGAGTACAAAATCGAGCGTTTAATTGTATTGCACAATAACCCCAAAAAAACTAAATTACAATGGCAGCGAGTGAAATCTTTGAACACAGACCATTAGAATCAAATGAAGTACTGTACAATGTTTGACAGTTTGAAATTTTCCAAACGGAGCAAAATTTAAAAAAAATAACTGTTTAATTAACAAACAAAATATTCCTATAACTAACAAAAATATTTACATATTACGAGCAAAATTTAAAAAAATAACTGTTTAATTAACAAACAAAATATTCCTATAACTAACAAAAATATTTACATATTACGTTTTGTTTTTTTTAAATTTATAGGTAGTACATTCGATTCCCTTTCATAATAATTAAAGGTTCAGCGAGTAACGACCTTATTTGGTCTATATTTACAGAAGACAAGTCAGTTTCATTAACTAAATACAGTTCGTTGTCTTTTGATGTTGACTTCATAAACATTACATCCATTTCACGGTTCGTTAATTTGCTTTGGCAAATGCCAATAAATTGCTGACATTGTTTTTTATTTGATAGCTCAACAACAACAAACTTTCCCGAATCTAAAAAGTTCTTGAACACTTCTTTACGTTTCTCTCCGGTATATTTTTCCGCTAATGTCTGATGCGCTGTTGCTGGCAGGACTTCATTTAAAGATTCAAAAACATCATCATCCTCTGATGAGGAATAAATATCATCAACACGAAGCTTCTTCTTCATTCTAGGATTCTCCATGTTTCTTATTTGCTCCTGGAGTGATGATGTCAATGGGCATCCAGTGAAAACTACGTCGGAAAGTATATAATGCCGACATCGCTCTGGGGGACATAGAAAACATGAAAGTTCGTTTGCTGTAATAGAACTGGCTGAAAATACCACCTGATGCACTTTCATGATTCCTTTAGGTAGTGGGAGAGCCATAGAAGACAATTCTATTTTCATGTTTTCTATGTCCTTGGAGGGAACCTCGTACAACAATATTTTAGTGTCACCTAAAACATTAATAAAGTCCTTTGCAGAAGCGATGTCGGCACCATATGCCACTTTGGTGTCTGCTACTCTTTTAAGAGTGCCCCCAACACCATCCATTGCACCTTTTCCATGTCCGGCCTCAGTAAAATTCCAAGTTAGGTATTCTATGTTTTTAAAATATTTCTGCACTGTTGTTTTAAACAGATGCAGATTTGATCTGTTTCGATACTGATTGGAAGGACTATCGGAAACAAAGTGAATGGCTGTAGTGTTGGGGAACTGTTGAGATGAACGTTCAATAAATGGGACCATGTGTGCCCAAATAGCATGAGACTGGTGGTCTATGTTGTCGGACACACTAGTGAAGCACACTGTTTTAATTTTGCCCTCTTCATTGTTATACCTTACTCCCGTATGCAGTGACAACTGTCTCTTGGACGCGCCAAAATGATACGATTGTACCTCGTGGGACAATTTTGTTACATAATTTTCTGAAAAATCAATTCTAAATAGTAACTCGTTTGGTTTCAATTTCTCTATTTTCTTTGATATTTCGTTGGTTTGATGTTCCGCAAAAAAAACGTGTTTTTTAAACTCTTTTAAATCTTTTTCGAACTCAACTCTTATCTGTGATACTAATTTCAATTCTTTTACCTTCATTGTCCGTTTAACAATTTTTTTCACATTTTTTATAATTTTCTCTTCTGATACACTCTTCCATTTAAAATACTTAATTTTAAAATCTTCTTCATTGTTAAAAACTACGAACTTTTCTCTGCAGTTCTCACAGTCGCCCAACATACAATTTAGATTTTCGGTTGAACAAGTAAGTAATTTTAAAATCTGACTTGGTTTATTTTCTTTTATTACTTTGGCCTGATTTAACGCAGACACCAATAGAGTCATGTTTGAGTGCCTTATACAGGCACATGTTTCCCGGTCACTTTTTTTGGGGAAAGATACCCAAAATGGCCTAGCTCTTGCAAATGTGGCTAAAGACATTTTGCATTTATATTCAGTCTGGAACATTTTGTGTACATCTTTTAATGGATGCAGCAGCACTCTGCGCTGTTTCTTGGTTGCACCTCTCTTAATGTAATCTTTTTTTCCTGGGCACATTCTACTAATACTATCTTGCTCATAAAACTTTTTTAAATAATACGCCAGTTTTGTAGAAACGCTCTCCTTCAATTTCCTTGTATAACTTACAGGATCACCAACGTTTTCCAACATTTTATTTGCCTTATAGGGCACGAGGTCCTTAAAATATGTTTGCACACGTAATTTTTTAATAATTTTGTTACCTACAACTTTTCTCATGTGTTGATTTCTTTTTTTTGTCCCTTTTATGGATTTTTGCTGGTATTCGATTTGTTTCCGGAGGGCAAATCCAAGGAATAGCTGTTTTCTTACATTGGGAGAAACCTTTTCCGGCCCTAAAAGAGTGTTAACCTGTTTTCTTGGTGATGGCGAAGTAGAATTTTGCTGTTTTTGTTTTTCTCTGGAAAGTCTTTTTTTGTATCTCTCTAATCTTCTTTTCAAATCTTTTATTTCCTTCTGTTGTTTTTTAACTGTTTTATATACTTTTGCCTTGTCTCTTCTGACTTTCTTTCTTCCACTTCTTCTTTGAGATGATTCTTGTTGCTGGTTAGGGTGGTCAGGTGAATGGGGAGGAGTGTCTGCCAATGCTTCTGTAAGTGCTTGTTTTTTCTGTCTTCTTATCTTGTTTCTCTCTCTCCAGTATTTTCTCGCCTTCCTTCTCTCTCTTTCTGTCATATCGGCTACTTTCTTGATTTTTTTTTCTGCTCTAAGTTTAGCCATGCGCTCTCGGTCATATTTTTTTTTCTCTTCCTGCTTTTCTTCCGATAGTTTGGCCCTCCTACGCCGTTGTCGTTCTCTTGCCAACTCCTTCTGCCTCTCATATTTGGCACAATTGTTTGAAGAACGAGCCATTAAACCCTGTAAAAAAACACCCACCTAATACATTTTCCTATAGTATTTTTACTATAGTTTAAACTTAAAATTTCCAAATAATCAAATAGATTTATATTTTTAATTGTTTTCAGGGCTTTTGCAAACAGATTTAAAAAAATCCACAGACCAACAAAAAATCAACATATTATTTAAGCCTGCAAAAAACATAAATATATTATAGTACTAAATGTTTTTAATATTATTTAATTATTAAAAAACATTACATTTTTTAAATCCTATGTCATTGTAGACGTAATGCATTGTTTTTGTTACCCGCACAAATACGTGTCACGGATGTTTCATCTTTGATTACAAACATACCTATCGATAATAAATTTAGTATATTTAAAAGATTTAATGGTTTATTTGGAGATTTTAATGTTAAATTATACATATTATAGCAATAAGAATAGTTAATCAAAAAACTATTATTTTTATATCTTTGGCAAAATATTGTAATGTTTTACAAAACGTAAAAGGCAAAATTGTTTTAATAAAAACTGATTTAATATGTGATTTTAAATTGTCATCTTGATATTTATACGTTACTATAGATATATTTCTTTTTATTTATTGCTAATGATTGTTAAAATTTATCAAAATGGTCCAATAAATAAACTGAGATGCAATACAGTGCAATGAGGACAAGTCGGTAACGGGAAACCAAGTCGGTAACGCGACCAACTGGTGCGTGACCGACTGGTGTATCAGGCACTTGGACAACCATTGCTACCGCGATATAGACTAGAGGCAAGTTTTGTTTATAGGTTATGCTTGAGAACAGGCCGTGTCATTAGAAGACGTATTTTTTTGGTGCAAATTTGAAGTGTATTTATTATAAACACTCGTGACCGACTTGTCACTCAATTAAAGTAACCTTTAATTCTTACCTGATTTATCTGTTGTAAAATGTGGAATTATTGTAGGACAAAAGTTTTTAACACATTAACAACTCACTCCATACGATACAATGACGTAGCGTCTGAGGTTTCCCGCCAACTGTTCCTCGTTTCCGTATTTTGTTCAATTGCATTCCGGCGGTCCGCGAGATGATCGTTCCAAGGAACAGACGTGTAAATTGACTAATTGACGTTATAAATTGCTATTTTTCCTAAATGTCTATGGGAACGATTAACCCATGACTTTTTTCGAGTTATTAAACTATGGCTTTCAGCTGTTGCCCGTTTATTCCTTGTTATTTAACCAATGTAACTTATAACCGGCGGCCTGGGGACCGTGACCGACTTGTTCAGAACTGTCAAAAATCGTCAATTATAGGTAAAACAATAATAATGGTGAAACATAACTATATTAATTGGATAAATAAGGGTTTTACAAATAAATAAAACACATTCTCATTTTAAATTATTTATTATTTAAACCTAAAATAACTAAGGGACTGAAATTGTCCCATTTTGTGAGACCTACCCTTATATCTGTATACTGAAGGATTCATCGCACTTTTACCTATCTGAAACTGCCATCCAATCCAAAATCGGACAAATAGTTCCAAAGATATGGAATTGTCTGTAAACCTTTGCAATTGAGCAGATTTCAACCAATAAAACAACACATTTTGCATTCGAGATATCTTTTATAATTCGAATTATTTCAATAGACTTTTTGATATCTATTTATAGACCAAAGTTCAATCTTTCATTTGGTGTAAAGCAAACTATATTTGACTTTTTAGATGTTATTCAAACAGCAGTTGAAAGTTCATATTTGCACAGAATTCATACTACCGCTTGAGTTTGCAAAACAAGGCTGTTTCCATTGTCTTCAACGGTCATATTTTGAATTTCTTTTGTCCGCACGAGGTTTCATTTGTTTCATCTTACTTTCGTAATTCAATTGATTCTAAGTAAAACACTTTTATGATGAGGTAATATACAAGTATACAGTTCAATTCTTTGATTTATTCTCTACACTTTAATTTAATAATATTTCATTTTTGGGCAAAGCATATATTAGTAAATTACGTTTCAAATTAGGCGGTTTTGTTAGCAATCGTGTATTTGGAACAAAAAAACTGGTGTTTTCAAAATAAGTAATTTGAAATCGATAAATGTTTTTATACAGTTCTATTTAGAACTAAATTACAAAACTTTTTTACATTTACGAAAAAACTACAAAATATGTTTACGACTTGTTATGTAGGCCTAAAATTGAACTTTTTCCTTTCGTTACTGAACATTTTTTGCTTCTTGAGCTAATAACTTTTACAATTTTACATCAATAAATTTTTTAATTACATATATGGATTTTTTTAACCTTTCTCTACAAAAAAGGTACAGAACACTTTTGGATTGGTATGCAATTACTATATTTGGCGAATTTTTGAAAATATGCTTGCACACGCACCGAAATGACTTGGCGTTGCAAAACATTAACATGGACAGTTGTAGGGTTAACAGTAGAATGTAAAACAACGTCGTTGTCTGCAAAAATATTAGGCTAGGGTCGAATATAGTAAACTTACGCTCACAACTTGCATGAATATTTCACCCACTAAAAATCATCCAATCTTAATAATCAAAAACCATTGGAATGGAAATGTTTCAAACTTTAATTTTTGGATTTAAATATTTGTTCTAAAACTTATATTTACATAATGTAATCATCGTTTAAAAATTGTAGTTTTCTAATCGGCCAATGCTGCACGAGAAACCACAAAGAAATGACTCAAACTTGTCACTTTTCTAAGGCTCAATATCGTTCGACAGAATTGTTTTGAAAAGAATATAAGGACACCTTTGGATTCATGAAAATTTGAACTTTTAAAACTACCTTCCAGTCATTCGTCACTCTTTTAGTTTCTAAGATATAAAATTTTCTGTAAACCCTTGCAATTGGACAGTTTTAATCCAATGATAAAGCACATTTTGCAATCGATATATTTGTATAATGATATTTATATCGATTTGAAGAGGGGACTTTATATTTTTGTTTGGTACAAGTTAAATCTCATTTAGTGTTCGGATTCTATTCGGGCATTTCTGTGAAATACAAACATTTTGTCAAAGCAATTGGTGCGTAGTCTGTTACTTTTCCCTTTGCCCACAGCCTTGGAACTGTATACGATACGTTTGTGAGAGTTTTGTTTAGTAGATCTAAGTTAGTGAGACAAAGACAACAAAGTTAAATCACTTTTTAAAATAAGAATTTTGAAGTATATATAGTTAAATTCTCTGTGGTTTATTCTCTATAATTAGTTAGCCTATAATAAAATTTCATTTTTGTGTATTGCATATATTGGTAAATAATAACAATGAACTAGGTATATATAAAACAATATTGAATGCTATGAAATAATCTTGGAATTGACTAACGTTGCCAAATCGAACATTAGGCCTACATCATAGTAAAGTTCTAACTTACAGTCTCAATTCCTAGTATGTTTCAAGTTTGTAAATGTATATATAAATTGGTAACACCAATAAGTTGTTTTGTATAACAGAATTGCAACCCCATAAAAAAATAAAATAGCCTGAAGTTCTTACAGTTTCTAGTCCTAGTATGTTTTCAGTTATTTTTCTAAATAAAGGTCTGATACTGATGCTATATTTTTAATTTATAAACATATATAATATGTTGGTAGCACTTCTTACATTTATATAAATCCAATCCAAACAAATCTGGCAACCCTGTTAGCCTATATTTCAATCGTGGATTAAAACTTGGCTGAAGACACTCTATGTTAAATCACATAAGCAAATTTTGGTTTAGTAATTGTTATGTTGTACTTGTTTTAGATTGTTTATAATTGATTTACCACCATCAGTGAAGTGTCTAATTTTATTAAAACCTCTGCTTACCGCGTCGTCCACTAGAACCAAACATTCCATTGAAACATTATATAGCCTTTTGGCAGCCATATAGCTAATATAAGTAATAAGGCGAAAGTATACATACACACTCCAGCTGATTTGAAGGTTAAGTTGCTAACTTATGAAATTGAAAATGAAAGTACCTATTAAAAAAAAAAAGAATAGCCTGAAATTATAACTTACTGTCTCTAATCACAGTAGGATTCATGAGGCGAATCATTATGTTTATTTGGCATTGTTTTGGTGCGATCCTGGTTTTTCCCAGGCCCTCTACATAATACTATCTTGTTTCAATCATACTGTATTTAAAGTTTTAGAGTTTATATTCTTTTTACATTGTTTGTCTCCAGGTTGGTGAAATAGACTATGATATATAAACGATTTAAAACAACACAAATAAACTGCAATAACGGTAATTATTAAATTAAATACAATTTTAATGCACAGACTCTTTAGATATTCACACGAGCTCAAAATATTGACTGATTATTGATGAACTATTTGAATAATTTTTACTCAAATCGAATAACTAAGAATGGCACATAGTATAGACTATATTTTTTGAAAAGTAATAGGACGATTGAAGGCATCGGTAGGCCTAATTGTTTACTACTACTTTGTCAGAACCAAGTCTTCCCATATTGAGATATGTTTTGTATTTATATATTCTAACAGTGTACTAATAAGATTTAAGGCCCGGAAAAATAAATTCACTCTAAAAAAATGAAGAAAAAATATAGCCTGAAGTTCTAACTTATAGTCTCTAATCCCAGTATTTTTCAAGCAAATGTTCCTGTATTGAGATATGTTATATATTTATATATTCAAACAATTAATTAACATAGGTATTGAAAAAGAAATACGAAGGTGTTGGGTAACTTTCTTTAAAAGTCATCATCTGATGAAGAAGTAGTAGGCCTATCATTTGCTGATGGTTTATCACACGCTACTGGAGATTTATTTTCTTCGATGTATAGGAGTATAATTGCCTTATCTTGTTTACTGATCTGGCTCTTTAAACATGTTTATTTGTCTATTTCAGTCCATTAACGATAACAGTTATTGTTTACTATTAGTTGGGTTGGTTTGCTTGAAACATACTGGGACTAGATACAGTAGGCCTACTATTAGTAAAAACTTCAGGCAATTTTTTCATGTTACTTTCTCACTATACTATAGTATAGAGAAAGTATAGTGATCGTAAAAAAATCGATGTTGAGATTTTTGTGGAAATATCCGTTTTGGGACCCCCTGAGTCCAAAAAAAGTGGTTTTTACAAAATGTCTGTCTGTAAATAGCGAAAACTATTTCAATCGATTTCAAACAAATTTGCACCAGACATGTCAAGTAGGCCTGTATAGATGCACGAAAAAAGGTTTTGAAAAATTTTGGAAAAACCCCCTTTATGGCAAAAAAATACCCCAAAAAGTACCTAGTTATTATTTTTTTTATAAAAAAACGGCTCTAACGATTTTGATAAAATTTGGCTTATTTGTAACCTTTTATGTAGCCTACCATATGCAAAAAACAGCATCTTTCTAAAAATTCTCGTTTAGCTAATAATAATAATAATAACTGATTTTTGGGGGTTTTTTGGTCATAAAGGGGGTTGTTTTTCAAAATGTTTCAAAACCTTTTTTCATGCCTCTATAGGCCTACAGGCCTAATTGACGTGTTTGGTGCAAATTTGTTCGAAATCGATCAAATAGTTTTCTCTCTAGATAATAATAATATTTATTAGTTCATCTCCTACTTTAATAAATCATCTCTCCTACCCCACCTTCAAAATTATGAAGTCACAGTGAATCTGTTTAATAATTTAAATATGTTTGTGAGAAAGTATGTGTCAGTTCCTGGTACCTACCATTTATTTAATTTTGTTTAGGGTGAATTTATTTTTCTGGGCCTTTATTAATGTTAATTTGTTGGAAGAATACATAAATACAAAACATATCTCAATACGGAAAGATTTGCTTCTGACAAAGTAAAAGTAAACTAATTACCAAATGCATCTCAGGAAATATTCCTGCCTTCCGGTTGTCTTTATCCGTTGATTCCAATAATATATTTTCTATATAATTTTAAAATATCCTCAAAAGATTTGTCAATCCGGGGTTTACATATTTCCCGCATAAAGTGTTAACTTGGTAGGCTAATTTCAGGATTTATATTGAGGTTATGAAAAGAACAAAATAAGGGGATTGCGACTAACCTAATCTGATCTTATATAGGCTAGAGCGCCAAGGTTTTTTTGTGATACCCTGAATATATTTATTAATAAAACAACTAATTTTTACTCAGTTCACTAAGAAAAATGCATTCATCTCTTTTATATAAAAAGCATGTCACTGGTTATGCAGTAAAGTAACAGAGGTCTGAAGTTTTGTATTGTGGTCGAACTGCGGATGTCAGATACAACA
>JAGFPH010000412.1:576496-586898 GCA_018207615.1 Philaenus spumarius | reverse complement strand
GTCTGAAGTTTTGTATTGTGGTCGAACTGCGGATGTCAGATACAACAGATAAAGCATGGGGAAGTTTGCTGGTAATGATTTGCTTATTTTATTTGGTAAATTGTTTTTCATTTTACAATCATGCATATTATGTTTTCAGAAAAAGCGAACTCCCTTGCAAGTACTGGAACAAATTGAGAGCGTAAGTTAATTATTTTAAATATATTCTATAAATGTAGCATAATTTTTTGTAGGCCTGCTATAACTTAACTTTTAGCCTTCGGCCTGCATATTTACTTCGGTATGTTACTGATTAGTTTCAGTTATTACATGGCTTTTACATTGCTATTAGGTTGTTTAAAACGTTTTTTAGGCAAAGTCAGCCGGGCCTTTGCCTCGAAGAATGAAATAAATTTGTTTATAGTTGTTTAAATACATAAAAAATACAATAAAAATACTTAAAAAATAATTATGCAAATAAAAAATTATAAATTTAAGATAATTACATCTAAATATAATGTACAAAATAAACTTTGTAAAGTAAATATGTTCCCATTTCTCTTCAGAAAGTAAATCCTACTAAAGTATATTAGTATCAATTAACCCTTTTAGTGCCAGACATTTCCTCTTTAGGGTGCAAAAAGTGCCAGGTATCATGAAGAACCAAGTCATAATTGGCATTGTTTAAGCTGTTTTAAAAAACTATCATAGCTACGTTATTTATTGATTAAACCTCTTTTTTTCCGTAAAATGCACTGTAAATTATTTTAAAAAACTTACCTACTTTACCTAACACGCAAAAAAAAAAAAAGTAGTAAAAATGTTTACTTAGATAAAATTATTTGATGAATTTTCCTGTTTGATGTAAAAATTTTATCAGTAAAAAATTCCTTACACAGTAAATGGTAGGTATATTATAAAAATTAAAAAAACTATATAGTTATGTACACACACATATTAAATAAAACATATATCTTCAAAAATGAAGTTTTTATGTTATTTTTCTAAATATTGTAAGGGGTAGATTTTCGTTCATGTCACCAAAAACTATGATCTAGACTAATGTTCACTTCAGATGAAATTTCACTAGGCCTATGTTGTAGCCTAAATAAAACTTGTTATTAGCTTAAAAAAACAAAATTAGAAATGACATAGCCTAGGGGAGAGGGGGGTACATTTGAACGTGGGGTGGATTTGAACAGTCTTCATAGTATGATAATTACATTATTTAGGAAGAGGAATTATTTTTTCCTAGGTTGGCAACACTCCTTCTAAACACCTGCATCAGTTTCCCTCCATTTTCTTAGTTGTTTTGTTTACTCATTTTCAGCGTGCCATTTTTAGGTTACATTTCTAAACTTTTGATCTTGAAGTTCTAAGCTTATTGCAGTTTTGTATCACATCATTTTGGATCAAACATTTTTCCATGGGTAAGTACATTTCTTAAGCTTTTATTTGATACTATAAAGTAAGTTCCTACTAATGTGACACATTTATTTATTAACCTAGAAAAAAATGTTGTCACCTGGGGTGGATTTGAACAAAATTCATGGGGCACATTTGAACACTTCTTATTTTCTATTAAACGTCTGTTTTTGAAAAATTATGATGACTTTGTGACATTATATGATGTAATAATAGAAATGTACATTAAATTTAGGCTAAGTTTACAATTACATTCGAACCAGTTTAGGCCTAGACCTATTAGGTTATAATTAGCGACTTTCTTTTTGATTTGATAAAGCCTAGCCTATACAACAGTCTATATTTTGTTAATTTTTTTCAGGATTTTACCAGGATGGTGCGGACGTATCCTGGTGAAGAAAACATCCTGAAGCCTATACAACAGTCTATATTTGAGTCAGAATCTGAAGATGAGTCTATTGCTGAAAATGAAAAGATATCAATTTTGCTTGAGAAGTACTATGCGATCTACTATGATCTAAATTGGTATTTAGGGCATGTCCTAGATTTCCCTAATGAAGGCTACACAAAAATTAAGTTCCTTAAGCAAGGCCTAGGAGAAAGCTATGAATGGCCAAAACACAATGATATACAAACCATTCAAAATAAATTTATCTTCTACGGGCCTCTTAAGATCATCGGAAATGGACCTTTCTTAATTGACGAGCGGTGCAAAAGGAGAATAATAGTAAAATAAAGAAGTATCAAGAATAAACAAATTTGAAAATGGGTTGAATTGCATTGTAAATAGTACTTATTGTGAATTTGTATCATTAAAACGTATTCATTCCTTTCATTTTTTGTTATTTAAACTAAAAATACCCTTATGTTCAAACCCGCCCCAGCCTCGTTCAAATCTACCCCGGAAGGGGGCAGTTTTGAACACTTTGCAAGGCATACAAATTTTTTTTTTTAGCAAACCAAAAACTATTATATTGAATTTCATATCATGTTTTTACATGATCAACATATCAATAATTAATAAGCATCTATTATCAACAAAACAACTTACAAGGAAAAAATTACAAAAATACAAGTTTAAAAACTGTTCAAATGTACCCCCCTCTCCCCTACTCTTAAGTTTTTTTGGGCACAAAATGTTAAGCCTACCTCAGTATTGTATGTTCATTTAATGGTGATCAAGAACATACAAAACAAAAAACAATTGCTGTGGCGCGAAACTGTTCTGGGAGGTGAAAGTAAACAACAGATGATAACGGACTAAAACTACAAATGCTCACAGCCAGTTGTATTAAATTTCTTTTGGACACTATCATGATAAAAATACACTATAGGCCTAACTAGTTATTTCTGTAAAAATTGTTTCTTTCTAAATAAAATTATCCCACAAGTTTAGATAAATGAACTAAATACTTAAATTATTATTGTTTTGCTCATTTTAAAAGGGGAGGGGGTGGTTTAGTGGATGTTGGCACTGAAAGGGATACAAATTACATATTTATGCTTCATAAAAGGAAATAAATTTGTATTACTAAGAAGAAAAGATTATATATGAAACCCATTTTCACGTTAAAAAACACGCTTTCAAGAATATCCTCCAAAACTGCCTTAGCGTCCAAAACACCCAAAATACGCCTTAGCGTCCAAAACGGATCGCAAAACTAACAACCTAAAGTTTTTTTTTAATCTTTTGATGCTTTACAAACTTTCCAGCAAGAACTTCCAAAGGCTACATGCTGTCACAGTGAGTAGGCCTATGTTAGATAAAACTTTCTCCCAGATACTGTGGAAAGCCAGTGAGCCATAGCTAAATGTGATAAATGATAATTTTGAAAAAATATTTTTGGAATTGTAATTTGTTTATAATAAATGATTTTGTAACTTTATAATCAAGTTTTAACACGTTTGCTGACGCCATAGTAAACATTTTTCTTGGGTATGGCTCATACGTTCGCTGGTTAGTCTTTATCCATAGACAAGCCTCCCATATTTGGGCTACTGTTTTCTTCGTTCAAAGGTGTGTTACGTAATAGCCTACTGTGGTTTTTTATTGGCTTCATCTTTCCAATCCGTCTGTAGGGCATTGTAATGTGGATGTGGGACGCTTAGTTCTTTAATATGTGTGTTCATAGTAGCCTAGAGTTGCAAATTTGATACATGTTTGTTTACGTTTTCTATTTCTTGCTACCTCACTGTAGTTGTTTTAAATCATTCTCCCAATATCCTTAGTTGTCCTGCAAAACATTTTAGGTTATATTAACCCTTTGAACCCAAAGCGACAATATATCGCCGTCGATAAAACCTTAGGACGGCGATATCTCGTCGTCATAGAATGTACAAGAAACCCTAGGTGCCGATATATTGTTGCCGTAGGTTTAGTGTTTTTAAACATGTATAAATAAATATTTGACAACTACCAGCGATTGTTTTATGCAGTATTTATTATTTCTATTGAGTTATTAAAATTTTTATTATTTTCATGTTTGCTAAGCAAACTAGAAACATTCTTTGGAACTCTATGGAACTGTTTGACAACACTGCTCGCTTAGCTGCGGGTTTCTGTGGTGTTGTCTAACACGCTTACCTTTCCTTGTGTTTATATTATTCTGAGTTTTGGTTTTTGAGTGTGATATTATTTGTTATTGGGGTAGTTTTGTTAAATTTTTAATTAAAGTAGGGCTTATGTCTTCCAGAATGCTTTTTGAACCATGTGGTAGAGGTGGAAATATAAGCCCAACTGCCCAGGGTTCAAAATGATGGATCACTAAGGTTCAGGGATTATAATAATAGAAATCAACCAATTCATATACAGTACCTTGCAATTCTTATATTTTATATTCAAGTGGTTCAGTGATAGAATGACACTATTTTGACAATTAACAAACAACTACAGCACCTAACCGACTTTACATTAAATAACATCTACTGATTCTATAATTACTATTAATTAACTATGTCACGAATTGCTAATAGGCTTTTACTTTGACAATGACCAAAACACAGTTCTTTAAATATGAATATTAGAGCATCTGTTTGCCTACCTTCTCTACCAGTACTTCCCAAGTATGTCTCACCTGGATCCGCCGAACACTAGAGGCTTCGGCCTACCCCGTATATCTCTTCCAAAACACTGCCCTGTTCAACCAACAGGGCTCCCGGCCATCTTCCAAAACTCTGGCCTTGTATCTAGGTCAGTAGGACCCTTTTATAGGGTACTGGGTTGACATAACTATGTTTCTAAAGTATGCCTAGCTTCTGTCAGCACTTACACAATATTTGACAGTCTTACCAAACCTTGTTCTATACCCCGTGTTCTCGCCTTGGGACTTATAAATCTTAAACTACTCTTTATTACATAAGATAAAGATAATTATATAATTCCTAATCCTACACTATTAATCCTAACAAATGTCAGTAATAAGGCCTAGGCCTAGTAATTTTTCATTTACAGAAAGTTAACTTTATGTGTAGATGTAAGTGTAAATATAAACATTTCTGCGTTGATATCAGAAGACAAATATGTATAAATGGATACCACAATATAAATTAAATATTTTCTTATTTATTTATTTGGTAAGCTATATCTCATTTTACCTGTTTTTTACATGTAGCATACAATTATATAAAAAGTTTTTAAAAGTTTGATATTTGATTTAGAAAGACAATTTCCTTTATATGCAGAAAATAATATTTAGAATGAAATGATATAGCTTTCCATGTATACATGTGTACCTACATTTTTTATTTATTTCTTTTGTAAAGTTTCCCAAAAAAGTTTTTATATTATTTTTATTATTATTATTTTTGTAGGAAGTGTGCGTTAAAAAACTTTCAATATTTATAAATACTTGTTTATTTTGTAATACATTTTATTACAAACATTTTGAGACCTCACTTATAACAATAGCACACATATTAAGCAATGTGAATAATGGTGAGAGGGCTCTCATGAGTGGGCACTCCAAACGAAGGTGAGTGTCGACTCGGGTAGCGAGTAGGCTCTCGGAAATCATGTGAATAAAGATTTGGAGAAAACCAGCGAGTGCCCTCTCGCCTAGTCAATTGTTTGCGAGTGGGCTCTCGCTGTTCATGAACAAGTAGCAACTTGAAACCTGGGTCGGTTTTACCACAGGAATATGTGTACAATCTATGGCTCCTTTAGCTGAAGGAAAATTGTATTTTTTCCGCCATTTTCCCATGTCTACTTCCATTTTCATTTATAAAAGCATATCTGCCTGTACGAGTGCAGCGGCAGGTTTACTTTGCATTTGTTCATTCTAAGTTGGCATATGGTTTATCTATTTGGGGGGGTACTTATAATTCACACTTAACTCCATTGATTAGGCTCCAAAAAACATTCGCTAGATTGATGTGCAAAAAAGGACGGCTTCAAAGTTCCTTCCCATGTTTTATTGCAAAAAGAATTCTTCCTCTTCGGTATCTATATGTTTTTAAAGTGTTAGAACTATTTTATAGGGTAAGTGGCAATGAAGGGGCTCGGATAAATCACGGTGTACCCACAAGGCAGGTAAGCAAGGGATTTGTAAAGTTAACCAAATGTAATAAAACGTTTATTCAAAAAACCTTCTTCTTTCTTGGGCCAAAATTCTTTAACATATTGCCTTTATATTTAAGGAATATGTCCGATATGAGGGCTTTTAAGGACAAACTTAGACACTGGTTATTTTCTCTTTCTCCTGAGGCTTTGGAAAATATGTTTATATCTCTTCAATGATGAAACAGAGGTGCAAGGTCTGACTATATAGTGTGACTGAACCTAAATATATGATTTAGTATGTATAGGCCAAGGAAATGTATTTTAATGTAGAGTCAAAAACTTGTTTTTTTTTATAAAATCATAGTCCGTCCGTCTGTTTGTGTGTCTGGATGTATGAATGTATGCATGAATGAATAGTAATTAATATTTAAGATAACTCCCGCACACATTTAAGGGTATTTTATTGCCTTTCTGTGTGCGTGTATGTTTTCCACAGTATTTTAGTTTAGTTTTGAATATATAATTGAATGTTATGTTAATATTATTTTATAATTATTGTAAATTCATTATTTTGTAAGAAATCTTAATTTCATTGTTTTATAAGTATGGTAATTTCATTATATAAAGATTGATTTTTAGTTTTGTTTTTAAGTGTAATATTTTATATGTTAATGAAGTTATGTCATGTGTCTGTGGAAAATAAAAATAAATAAATAAATAAATAAAAAATTTCATCATCGTTGGAGGGAAATTTTATCCAAACATTGTTCTTCCTAACAATAGCTATAGCATTCATAACATTTTGGATAGTTTTTGTTTCCGTTGTCCTGTGACACCCTATGTCCTCGCCCACGCCTGATTGGAATCCAGGATCACCTTAAAAATACCTTAGGAAAGTCTTCATTTTTTCAAACTTACTTAAAAATCGCTCCACCACGATTGGTCTCTTCACCGTTCAAAAAGTGCTCACTCATCCAATCAACATTCTGCGAACTGAACCTGTATAAAGTCTTAAAGACATCTTCACTGGTTTCGCGACGGGCTACATAAATTTTGCGCCTCCTAATCGGTATAAACTCGGCCATTGCTACTCACTCAACAAGGGCGAGTGTGCTACTGATGAGACTCGCAAATCTTAGAAAGGGCACTCAGGCAGCTGAGTGTACACTCGGTATTATTCACCTGATAACTGGAGAGCCCACTCGCAGGTCAATAGTTTACTCGAGGTGGTGAGAGCCCTCTCGTCGTTGGAGCCGAGTCTGTTCTTATTATTCACCTGAACCTGAGTGGCCACTCGGAAAAAACGATAATTAAGTGCCCACTCACGATTATTCACATCACTTATTAACAAAGTTATGCATTTTTTTACCAAACTCTGCAAATAGCCTCTCAAGGCTCTGGTATTTTTTGACATTTTTGTGCTACTGATGTGTACGTACAGATTTTGTAATTGCAATTTTTTTGGACCGGGGTTTAAAGGGTTAAATGTGTTATACAACTTTTCTGATGATGCTTAACGGCGAAACAGCTCTAACAATTATAGCCTATTGTTGTTTTTGTGAAAGTTTTATTTTTTACCTTATTTTAGGTTATGTTTTAGCTATTTATGTTGGTAGTGTTTATTATAATAGAGCACGGTAGAAAATGAAAGTTCATGTGCAATATTAGTGGTAGTAATTTTAATGCAGGTGTTGTTTAGTTTTCTGCCAGAGAAAATGAACACTATCTCTCTGTAACCATTACAAATACAGTGGAACATGGCTAATTCGAACTTCTGTAATTCAAAATTTTCTTTAATTCGAATATTTTTCCTGGTCCATAGCATTTCATATACAATCAATGCTAAATAATCGTGGTTAATTCGAATTTTATTTTGGTTAATTCGAAGTTCCTACGTGAAAAAGATGATTGAAATTCAAACCGTTGGGTACGGAATTCCGGAAAAACGACTTTGTATCATTGGCATGTGGTCAAAATCCCTCGCCAGCCCTTTAGCGCAGGCCGTATAGCTTCAAGGTCGTCCCCACCCCTTCCCTCGTCCTACTCCACAGTTTGGCCGACTGGACCCACGTCTGCGGCCCGCACTCGTTTCGAAGTGATTGCCGAACCCCTCCCACCCTTCTATTGTTTTGCAACGCTCCACTTCTCATAACTCATAAAAGTGTCATCCCTTACACCTGTCTGGTAGTGCGTGCTGTCACTGTCTGCTACAGTATTGTGAGTTGTTTGCACTTGTGGGCTAAGTTCGGTTTCGCCACACGTTTTAAAGTGTTTGCACAGATCGAAGATGTCGTTATCAAAGCCTCGGATTTCCTACAAAACGTTGACTTTAGCGGAGAAAATAGCAGCGATTAAAGAAGTAGAGAAGGGGATGAAGAAAAAATCCGAGATTGCCAAGGAATTTGGAATTCCTCCTAACACGTTGTCCACCTACTTAAAAAATAAAGAGAAAATTCTCAGTAGTGAAAGTGAGTGCTCTAAAGGCTGAAAAAGGTTAAGGAACCGGAAAACCCTCAATTGGATCGTTGCGTTTTGAAATGGTTCAAGCAAACAAGAGATAAGAAAATTCCTGTGAGTGGTACTCTTGTAAGGAGCAAAACAGAACAATTTGCGACTGAACTAGGAAAACACGATTTTAAGGCGAGCGAGTACAGGATGGTTAGACGGCTTCAAAGAACGCAACAAAATTACATTCAAATCCATTTGCGGTGAAAGTGGGGCCGTTAATCAGCATGGAAGCCAACCAATGGAAAAAAGATTTAGAGGAGATGATCCAGGACAGGGACGAAAAAACATCTTTAATGTTGATGAAACGGGTCTTTTTTTTAAATGCACCCTTGACAAAACACTCTATTTTAAAGATGAAAATGTCACGGAGGAGAAAATTAAGCAAAGAGAGAGTCACACTGCTGGTGGGCGCAAACATGGACGGATCAGAAAAGCTGCCTTTATTGATGATTGGCAAGTCGGCTAATCTACGTTGTTTTAAAAACGTAAGATCGAAACCAGTAGAGTATGTCAACAGTGCAAGAGCTTGGATGACCGGTAATCTTTTTGAGAAGTTGCTATTGAAGTTGGACAAAAAGTTTAAGAAAGAAAAATGAAAAGTGATCTTGTTCATTGACAATTGTACAGCACACAACACAATCCCACTAATGGAAAATGTGGAAGTAATTTTTTTACCTGCCAACATGACTTCGGTTATCCAGCCTATGGACTAGAGGATCATAAAAAATCTCAAACACTTTTACAGACGTTTATTGGTTAAGAACATCCTGACGGAAGATTTCGACGCCCTTAAAATAAAGTTAGACATTCTTCAAGCCTCAAGAATGTGTAAGCAAGTTTGGGACCATAACGCCCGAAACGATCAAGAACTGTTTTAAAAAAGCTGGTTTTATAAAAAAAGAGGATGACACAGAAAATGCTATTGACATTGTAGCGGAAGCGGTGCCTTCAGTTGACGGGTGGGAGGACATCATTTCTGATCCTGCCATTTCGTATGAAGATTTTGTCAACGTCGATGAAGATGTCACAGTTTGTGGGGAAGTAACCGACGCAGAGATCATCGCTGAAGTGCTCGACGGCAAGAATGAAAAACTAGATGGCGACGAGGCATCAGAAGACGGCGAGTCATCAGTTGCGGAGGAATACATTCCAAGTGTAGTCGAAACAACAAGTCACCTCAAAGAACTTAGACGTTTTTTTGAAAGTAAAAATGACGTAAGTGAATCTATTTTCCATTCTCTGAATGTGTTAGAATCTTTTGTCATGATTGACAGAAAACAAGTCAAGATTTCTGATTATTTTGGGAAACATTAGGTCTATTGCTTAACATAACAGTACGTACTGAGACGAACGGACGCAACTCACAGTCCGGATCTCAAGACCATACCGTTACCCTCCACCCTTCTAACCCTGTCTCTTACCTGAGTTCTCCTGGAGGATATGCGGCTGGTTTGAATAATTCTTTAACTTGACAATTTTAGCTACTTTATTGGATTTTAATTTGAAATGACTCTTCTCGAAGTCGTGCCGTCTTGGGACGGTTATAAAGAATAAAATTTTATGATTGCAAAATCACAGATACTTTAAACTTGCTAACTCGGTCAGAGCACTTGACCATTTATTTTTAATTAATTTGCTTTTACTCTTAGCTTGATTTATGCTGTTCAATGAAATGCATTTAATTTTAATTTTGCGCTTATATTTCAAAATCCAATCAGTTGGTTTTGTTGAAATTAAAACTCAATCTCTGTTATACTAAAAAGTTTCTTCTTTTATTTTTCTTAACAAAACGCAAATTATATTATTTTAAATATATTCTTACTTGCTAACATCTTCATGTATATATACCAAACATATATCAATCCTTATCATGAATTTTCATTTTAGATTTCCATCGTATATTTTATATAAATTTCCTTTTATTCTCTTTTCGGCAATGAAAAACAAGGTGAGTGTACCCGTTAAAATTACTATATCATAATAAAATTATTT
>JAGFPH010000412.1:554262-564977 GCA_018207615.1 Philaenus spumarius | reverse complement strand
CACAATACAAACAAAGCTTTGATCATGTATGAATTGCTTACTTATTTTATTTGCCTATAAAACCTCTATGATTAATTTATTACAAAAATGCCCGTACTCGCATAACATTTTTCATCTTAGCATCAACCATTGCAGAAAGATAAAACACATTCTGCTTTGGGCAGGGTTCATACGCGTCCTGGAAAACCTGGAATTTCATCTGTTGTCCTGGAGAACCTGGAATTATCCTAGAATTTTGTGTGATGTCCTTTAAAATTAGGTTTCTGTCCTGGAGTTTTCCCCTTTATTCCAAAATACCGATTTCATTTCTAAATTTTATTGACTGATCTGAGTATGTATACAATGCGTACATGTAACTAGTTTCAACCATTCAAACCTAATAAATATTTAAGCTGAGAGAATGCAGGTTGTTGAAAATTCATTTTCTGGTATAGGCCTACTATAGTCATTTTGAAATTGAAATTTAACTTTCTCCTTCGTTAAATTTTAACCATTTATGGGAGGATGGTTGGGCGTACAATAGAATCAAAGAAGCTGGTTTGTCAAAATGTTACAAGTTGTTTTAAGTTTTTACAAAAGAAACAATCAACAATTTTTGACAAATTAACTCAATTACATTCTGTTGTTGTGGTGGTAACTATTTCGTAATGTTTAGGTTATCTCAACATGTTAGTTGACAACCTAAAGATTACAAAAATTTTCTCTAGCTATCCCTGATTAATATACTTTGAGAACAGGTTAGTGGGAATAATACTCACATTTTAACCTTTTTCAAAGTAGTACAGTAGACTCCCGATTATCCGCGATAATGGGTGGCTGAACTTCCGTGTATAATCGAAATCGCGGATAATCCGAAACTAACCTAAAATGCCCTAGAAACTGTTCAAAATGACCGTAAAACTAAAATAAGTGCTTAATTAATCTTTACAAAAGGTTCAGGTAATAACAATTAATTTAAATATTTACAGTATTACGCACCTTTATATGTTGGAAAAATTACATAGTTTCACACACACACTATTTACATATTTACAAAGAACAAAAACAAAACAAACACAGTCCAGTACATAACTACTACAGTACTACTGTTAAGGCTAAACAGTACAAAAAAAGTTGTGTTTTTAGCCCAATAGATAGCAGCACTGTCGTGGCCAAATTAATTTTACTGATTACTCATTTATTTTTTATCCGATTTGAAAAAATAAAACTGTTTTGTAATCAGTATAAAGTTGTTAAAGGCGCTATGCTTTCTAATTTTCGAAAACATTTCTTAATAAATTTTTACAATTAATAACTTTTAAAATAAGTCAAAATTTGACTAAAACAGGTAGTCATTTTTAGGGCAAAATTTTTTGAATAATTTTAAAGTTTATTTCAAACAAATCGGTTGAACGGTTTTGTCAGAAACGCGTTTTTAGTTCCAACGTTGTGTCACTCGTTGAACAGCTAACTGACATGCGCACGCACCGACGCGACGTAGCGCCTTCTCTCTCTCTCTCTCTCTCTCTCTCCTCACAGGCACATACAACCCATCCTCGCTGCTCGCAGCTCCCAGCTCTCAAACAACACACAGCCCAAGACGTTTATGATCCGTTTACGTTTTTGTGCGAAATGATGAAAACGAACAAATAAAGCAATGTAATTCAAATGCTCACCAATAGTTAAAGAGTGTATCTCCTCTGTTGATGTAAACATATTTATGTAGCCAATTTCATCTAACTTATGTTTAATTTAATTATAAGGTGTGTTAAACGTTTTTAATCTGTGTATTTAATTTAATGTGTCTACAACTGTTTAAAATTAATTAATTAAAATGAATTAATCCTGGGATCGAGACAAATAAATTTCACAATACAAAACTTGGTCTACTGTACTTTGTCGTCTGACTGTCTGTATGTGTTTTTTACAAAACAATTCATATCTACCGAACGGATTGACCGATTGAGTTCAAACTTGACATGAAGTTGACCTAGCAATGATCTATTTAAAATAAATAATGCGTTTTAAAATGGCGACTGTTTCAAAATTTCAAACCCAAATTACCCAAAAACGGTACATTTTAACAAAAAAATGTCAAGACATCTTTTTTATAGCCCTTTTGATTTATCATCGGATAGTGTTACTGTAAAAACAATCGGATGACGGATAATAGTTATGTTAAAGAGCCGATACAGAATAAAAAGGACTACAAAAAAGATGACTTGAAACTTTTTATAAAAATGTATGGTTTTTGGGTAATTCAGGTTTGCAATTTTTTAACAGTCACCATTTTAAAACGCATTAATGGATATAATCGCTTATTTTACTTAAAATATATCATTGTTAGGTAAACTTTATGTCAAGTTTTAAGTCAATCGGTCAAACCGTTCTCTAGATACAAATTATTTAGTGAAAAAACAAAATGGCCGCTATGGAGAAAACCAGGGCTCTATAACAAGGGCTAAACCGTTTCTTTGATCTCGGCACTGTGCCGCCAGTTTCACTCTGACGTCACAATGCTGATACACTCTAGCTGGTAATATTTGAGGAGTGCGTGCGCAGTCGCTCGCTGTTTTAACTCGATGGAAAGGCTTCAGTAAAATAAAATTTGGATATTCTTAATCTACATAAAGTACGGATTCTAACAGTATAAAAAACTTTTATTTTAACAGGTATTTCGAATTTTAATAATTAAAAATATTTGATAATTATCACAGACTGACATGAAAAAGTCACTAAGCGAGGAAATTTTTTATTTTTGGGTTACAAACAAACTTCCAGCGGGAAAGTTGTAGCCATTGAATTGATCTAAACTATCCAATTCACCGATTTGTGATAAAATGATTACATCATTATGAAATCGTTTTTTAAATGAGCGCTAGGAGGTGCCGCGCCACGACTCCGGAAGTACAGTTGTTTGATACGGGAATAACGTTTATGTACATATTGTTATTTTAAGTAAATCACTTGTCCCCAGGAAAAAAAAGTAAGCATTTTATTTTAACATAAACTAATTATGATGTATAATTAATATTTGATATTATTGAAGAAACATTTAAGTACTCCGCAAATTAGACAACAATGAACAAATTATTTAAAAGACAGCATATTTCTTTGTTATAAAGAAATTCTTTAAATTAAATATGAAGCTAATTTTTTTACGTAATTACGATTTTCTTTTTCCATCATTGATCTCTAATTTTATTTCTTTGAATGTACGTAATAATGATATTATTTTTTAAACGTTAACCTCCAACTTAACTTTTTGTGTCCACTTCAATAATATCAAATTTTAATTATAAATTATAATTAGTTTATGTTAAAATAAAATGCTTACTTTTTTTCTAGCTGGCATAATTACCTGGGGACAAGTGATTTACTATATTACCTTAAATAACAATATGTACGTAAACGTTATTCCCGTATCAAACAACTGTACTTCGGGAGTCGCGGCGAGGCACCTCCTCGCGCTCATTTAAAAAACGATTTCATAATGATGTAATCATTTTATCACAAATCGGTGAATTGGATAGTTTAGATCAATTCATTGGCTACAACTCTCCCGCTGGAAGTTTGTTTATAACCCAAAAATAAAAAATTTCCTCGCTTAGTAACTTTTTCATGTCAGTCTGTGATAATTCTCAAATATTTTCAATTATTAAAATTCGAAATACCTGTTAAAATAAAAGTTTTTTATACTGTTAGAATCCGTACTTTATGTAGATTAAGAATATCAAAATTTTATTTTACTGAAGCCTTTCCATCGAGTTAAAACAGCGAGTTAACGACTGCGCACGCACTACTCAAATATTACCAGCTAGCGTGTATCAGCATGGGACGTTATAGGCGATCGATACTGGGTCACAGTAAATGATCAAAATGGTATAGCCCTTGTTATAGAGCCCTGGGAGAAAACAAATCGTTTCCAGACACATGTCCAATTGATGTGTTTCCTAATTCTTATGTGCTGAATCATATCCTAAAATATTACATAGTCATTACGAAACATCTTGTATATACAAGAAACATATCTTAGTAAAAGTATGCAAAACATACCAATATTGTGGTTACGTATGCTGAATTAATATTTTATAACAACCAAGTGGGACGAGCAGGAAAAACAATACATGTAATGCTCTTCAACAATATATGGGAAACGGAAGCATTTCCCGGTGCAAGTCGTCACTGAGCGAGCGCGTGGCGTGATGAATTTTTTTGAGGGCGGGGGGTTGGGGGGGGGGGAATACGCGCGAAAAAATACTAGAGATAAACCTTGCAAAATCGATTCCGACGGAACCACTGGTTCGATCTTCAGTCTGAAAAATTATTAATTCATTTCTCCATCAAATCTTCAAAATGACTACCTGTTTTTCTTTAAAAAAAATTCCTTTTAGCAGTTACAAAGTAATTTTTTTTACTAAATAAAAAATAAAAAAAATCGTTAGCATAGCGACTTAAAGATACATATTAGAAGTACAAATCAGTTTTCAAACCAATTTTTACTCAAACGGTAAGCGAGTAATCAGTAAAATGAATTTTCATAATTTTGAAGCGCTACGTGGCGGCAGTATTTGGAACTACTGCCGGGGTGTTTAGCCTTAATAAAATGCACTTTCAATATTGATCTCTATCAGCATGGAGTAAGAAAGTCCTTTATTGATTTTTGTTTCTTTGCATTTGACTCCTTTTTTACAATAATAAAGTCTAGCGCGAGATAATGAGCCTTCACTCGTTAAACTTCGTTCGCCGTAGTATCGCTTTTGGGTTATTTTACGTATTTAATTTGTATTTTTTTGGCGATCGTGGTATTTTTTGGCATCGCGGTTAAGCCGCAATGCGGGTAATCCACTCGTGGATAATCGGGGTTCTACTGTATGCCTGAATCCATACTTATATGACTATTTAAAATAATTATAGCCCTGAAAGCACAGAAGTTGTGTCTGTGCTTTTAGGGATATAAATTAAAAATTGCATAGCATTACTAAGTGCTAGTAACAAAACATTGTGATTTTAATGTCATCACTTTTATGACATGTATTTTTTGTTCAAGAGCTTTATCTAAAAAAAATTACTGTTTACCGTAGAATTGTATGGTTTAAGTGTCCTGGAAAATTAAGATCTTGTCCTGGAATTGTACTGGAAATTCTTTTTGAAAAACCTGTATGAACCCTGTTGGGGCTATGACAACTATTGTTGAAATGATTAGATGGCAAAGACAAATGTTAAACTTGTCCAACTTACCGTCCAATAGTCCAATTTTAACGTCCAACGACAGCCGTTTCGGTTATTCAGCCAATCTCAAGTTAAGGACCACTGTCCTTCGTCATTATTAAAAATAAAGACACATATTACACTTAAAAACAATTATACACACGTGTCCACAATTACAAATTACATGGTCCTTAACTTGAGAATGGCTGAATGGCCGAAACGGCCATCTTTGGATTTTTAAATTGTACCAATGGACGGTAAGTTCAACAAGTTTACTTAATAAACAACAAGGCAAATGTTGTATGATCATAAGTTTCAGTCTTGTTTGTTTTGGGCCATACGGTATATAACAAGCGCTGTTAAAGTTACTTATTTATATCCACATATGTTTTCAGCCTACTACAGTTATCCCTAGTACTACTGTTCAGCCAAATAAGCCAGTCCCTTCCACGCCGCTGATCAAGAAAGCCATAACGCCATCAACACTTTTGTTACCTCAAAACTCATTTCCTAAAGTATCTCCTGACCTAGGAAGAAATACGATCAACGGTGGACATTTACCTCAAAGTTAGTACAGTATTTTATAGGTGTATAACATATAGTACAGTTAGATGTTGATAATCCGAAACAATTTGGAATCGCTGTCATTCAAATTGTCGATTTGTTAGATTTTTTAATATATCGTATGTGATGTTTAATTCATAAGATTTTAACAAATTATAGCAAAAAATTTATGTCACCTTTTGACTTTCACGCTCAAATATACATGTGAGCAACATCAAGTCTTTCTAGTTAGTTGTCCTTGCTCGCATATACACATGTGCCAAAGCATGTTTTATTTCAGCTAAAGTTTTTAATGACTCTATCATGGAATATAAAGCCATGAATTATTTTCCCACACATGTGCCAAAGCATGTTTTATTTCAGCTAAAGTTTTTAATGACTCTATCATGGAATATAAAGCCATGAATTATTTTCCTTCATGGGTGAAATTTTTATTGCAGGCCTAAAAAAATAAAATTTAATATTTTTGTAAGGGCAAGAAATCTTGGCGGTTGTCGTCCCCAATAACAATTTTACTAGTTTTAACAATTTTAATAAAAACTAGTTAAAACTAAATAAAACTTTTGAATTCATGTGATTTTGTTTTATGATGTGATGTTTTTTGGTATTTTGTCGTTATCTTTTACTCTTAGAGTTTATCTTTATTGAAGTTTTATATTATAACTAAAGTTTATAGTTATTATTTGTTATTCATTCTAAGTTTATGGTGCCATTGGTTTTTTCTTGATGTCTAATTTTAAAAAGTTATTTCGTTTGTTAATTATTTTTAGTCTTAGCTAAAAATAATATGTTAACTAGTTTTAATTGCCATTAAAATATGGTTTTCATGTTACGTAAGTTTTCTTTCTTCAAATTACAGTGTCATATTTTTCCAAGATATATTTTGGGGGTGGGAGTTGTTTTTGAAGAAATTTAAAATGAAAACATAGTTCGAGAATTTCATAATTTTAAGTAAGAGCTAAACTTTTGAAAGTAAAAATTTTGAAAAAGAAAACATGATTTTTACCTAATACCATGTTTAAGATGACAGACCAAACGTACAAGACTTAGATTTTTTGTGTTTTTATTTACCATCATTACATGTTTCTAGAACTTAAATTGTCTGGGACTAAAATCCTACTGGAATTGTGCTACAGGACCCCCAAGATTGGATTTTTATCTATATTTGAGGATACTCTTTTGGATCTTATACCATCCTAAGGACATTTGACTCAACCTACTTGACTAATATGTTTTATACCTGTAACATGACCATACTACCTTTACAAGCGACTCATTTTACAAACACCTCTGCTACGCTATTAGATTTAATAGCTGTAAGTGACTTAACATAGGTAATACAACATGGTCAAATTCCTCTTTCTGGGCTTTCTTCTCATGACTTCAACACTCATGTATATTTAACTCATATAGAGAGATTTTTAAAACACTAACTGTGACGCTTAACCGATGATGCTTCTAAGCCTTAGGAGGCAATGCACAATGTTGGTCGAGTTGTTTGAATTTTTAAATGAGTTTAATAATAATATTCTAGACATTTATAATAAACATGTTCCAGTTGTAAAAAAGTGTGTTGTAAGACCTCCGGCTCCTTGGATTTCAAATGAGATCCGTCAAAGCAAGGAAAACAAAATGTGTTGAACTGTACCGCAGCCTTAGAAATCGTGTAAAACAGCAAATACGAAATTATAAAGTCCGTTATTCGCATTCTTTATTTAATAATAACAAATCTTTTTCTGTGTTGTGGAAATGTGTTAAACGATTGGGCATCGGCAAAAAGCAACGCTCTCGGTCAGTAAAATAGTTTCTTTGTAACCCTTCCTCTAGTTGATGACGTTTCTGTGAATAATGACATAATGATGTTCCAAAAATAATACTTTTTTTTTTTTAGTCACGGATGTAGTTAAAGATCTTTGTAGATTATCCTCTAATGCTGTGGGTGCTGACTTTATTCCAGTTAGTTTTATTAAGGGTACTATTGCTTCTACTTTGCCAACGATTACGAAGCTGTTTATTGCTTCATTAACATCTGGAGTGTACTCGCTTATATATAAGCCCGCTTTGGTCTGTCCCATTTTTAAAACGTCTCATCTCTCACGTCCTGCAGATATTAGACCTATCAGTATTCTGCCAGCATTATCAAAATGTTTCGAACGAATTGTCCACCAACAATTAACATCTTTCCTTGAGCAAAATAATATTTTTATTCCATTTCAATCAGTTTTTCGTTCTGGCAATAGTATCACTACAGTTCTTCTTCATGTAACCGATGATGTAAGAATGGCAATGGAACGCAGAGAAATAACTATCCTAACTCTATTTGATTTCCCTAAAGCCTTTGATTCTATTAATCATTCGTTGCTGCTAGCTAAATTAAAAAATATTGAACTGGAGCCAGTGTGTTTATCATGAATTCAGTCATATCTCTCTGAACGAACGCAGTGTGTCAGTATTGGAGAAAGTAGGTCTAGCTGGACAGATGTTAGCGTGGGAGTTCCGCAGAGTTCTGTCTTAGGACCTTTATTATTTAGCATTTTCATAAACGTTATTTCTACAATATTGAAATACTGTTAATTTCATTTATTTGCCAATGTTTTTAAAATATATTTAAACTTTAAAATAGAGGATTCCGGTAGAGCTGTGGAATGCATGAACCATGATATCTCAAATATTTCTCTGTGGTCTAGAAAAAACGGATTAAAAATCAACAAGGCTAAAACGAAGCTTATTATTTTTGGTTACTCTCGACTGTTGAACAAAATTGACTTGGACAGCTTTCCCAGACTTCAGTTTGATAACGACTTCTACTGTAACAAAGTTAAGGTCCTTGGACTGTGTGACCGAGACGTGTAAAAGAGTTTTGGCAGGGATGCATACCTTTTATAAAATATGCAAGATCTCTTGCCGTTCCACGTCAGAGTGCTCCTTGTAAAATCTCTTATATTTCTGTATTTTATTTACTGTAACACCGTAGTCAGTGACATGTCCGTGGTGTTGGCTAACAGATTGCAGCGAGCACAGAATTACTGTATACGTTTTTTATTTAAAACTCGATGCTCATGTTTCTCTTTATTATAAAACTCTTATTCATAACTTAATGAACTACGGACATGTCATACTCTGATGATGTTATATTCTATTCCAAAAACTGGAGTGCCGACTTACCTGGCAGAAAAGTTTGTCTATACCTCTAAGTGCAAGGAGCACTAGAAGTGGTGGCACTACTCTTGCCATACCTTTGCACCGGACTAAGAAGTATAATAAATCATTTACTGTGTTCGCTCGCCGTCTGAGACAGTAACTACCGGATGCAATTAAGTCTGCTGACAGCCGTGTCCAGTTTTCAAAGCTGTTGATGTCATACTTATTGTACAAAGTGGATGATGTATCCCAGTTTTGAGATGTACATTAGAAGTGTTTATTGTTCAGTTGTATGAATGTTTAATTATGATTGTTCACCGGTAAGCATATCAATTGACTTGATGTGGAGTGGTATTTCGTTGCATCCGTCACTTTGAGACTGGATTCAAATAGAGCTTCGAAAAGTAGAATAGGGATGTAAGGGTCTGGGAGGCCTCATTATTTTGGAAGAGGGTCAAACTGGCTAAAAACCCCCAAAATTAAAAATTTTTGTTATATACCTGAATCGACGCAGAATTCAAAGTGTGTGACCGTAAGAAACCTAAGAGTGTAAAGTCGGGTTTTAATATGTTTCGTAATCATGGGTTTTTTCCAATGAGTCATCACTGAACTCTGGGTTTTACTGGACTGAATTTTATACAGCCGACTCCATAAATTACATTTAATCAAATTTCTATTTTCATACACAATATAATATTCGTTTTGTCATTAATTTTGTACATATTGTCATATTGAAAAATTTAAATTTAAAATAAAAAATTTCAAATTATATTTTGTTTATATTCATGTAAATTACATTAACCAACTAAGAATATTTTTTTGAACAAAACTTAACTTTTATATATTACATTAGCACGTGGCATTGATGTGCTTACCGGCCTGCCATCCCTCTTGTTGTAATAAGTATTTAACCTGCAAGTATTAATTACTGTTAATGTTTTTATAAATTGTATAAGCTACATATTTATTTTTTTCAGTTAAAGAAATATTTATTTTTAGGAATGTTATTTTCTAAATGTTTGTAATTTTGTATTGGGGTTTGGTGGAAGAGAGGGCTAAAAAGTCCTCACCTCGCCCCCAAAAAATAAATTCAGTATCTATCTATCATTAATTTTCAAAATAATATACATACAATAAATTTACAAAAAAAAAAAGAATATTTCCAAAATAATTAATTCTAAAAAAAAGAAAACAGAATATGCTATTGACGCATATAACTGAAAAGTTACTTGATTTGAAAGAGAAAATTCCACTGCCAATATAATCTGTAACTGCCCACTAAACAGTAGCAACAACATTTAAGTCTCATTAGATCGAAAGACACAGATTTTAAACAAATTTAGGACATATAGGGTTCTTACAGTTAGGGAGGTCGGAGAATATTGTTTCATATTCTTGAGCCCCTAGGAGTCTTTCTTTGCTCCGGCTTGCTGTAACATCTCCAGCAGTGTGTTAAAAGTCTATAAATTGCTTACTTTTAAAAAGCACTAAACAAGTACTCTTTACTCAAAAAGTACTAAACAATCCCATGTGTTTTTAAAGAATATTTTTGTAGCCAATTTTTAAGTTACCAAATGGGGGATTCTAAAATTTGAGTTTTAAAAATAAAACGTTACTTATAATAATCTTTATTTTATATTCAAGTGTGCCTAGTTTGTTCTGGTAAAATATAAAACTTGAATTTTTTTGATTGAATGAGGCTGCTGATTATAGGAATTGTAGTGCAAGTTCAGTTAAATGAACTCGGGGAATTTAAACACTGAAAAGTTGAACGTGTAGGAATTGTAGTGCAAGTTCAGTTAAATAAACTAGGGGAATTT
>JAGFPH010000412.1:474093-489702 GCA_018207615.1 Philaenus spumarius | reverse complement strand
TTTAAATAGGCTATTTTAAGTATTTGAGAATTAACGGTTAGCAAAGTGGAATGATTTTGTAAGAAATGGGTAGAGTAAAATTGTGCTATGTTAAAGGGTGCTTAAATGCTCAAACTAATAACAGAAGAAGCACTTTTTTCAATTTCCCATTGCAAAGTAAAAGAAATCGGTCACTGTAAGTATGATTTGTATACTAATAGCACAGGAATTAATTTGTATAGACCTAGCATTTTAATCTAGGCTGTGTTAAAAAGTACAGTATTTTTACATTTTAGACTACCCTATAATGCCACATTACTACAATAATGTAAATTGATTATTTAAATGTAAGTTCAAACGACTTGTAATAATTAGGCTACCTTCAGGTATTAATATAAACTTATTCTTGTTTTAATAACCATAACAGTGGATAATCTCTAAATATAATAGCCTAGGGCCTATGTAGGTCTACCTATAATTTTAGCACCAGGTTGATACTTACATGTTTTAGATAAGGCCAAAATAGCCTATGTACCTATAATTTTAGCACCAGGTTGGTACTTACCTACATGTTTTAGATAAGGATAATTTATGGTTATGTTGTCTGAGTGTTACATTATTGGGTGCAAGTTTACTATTCGACCCTAGGCTAACCTATGGAAACGTAAATACAAGAATAGGCCTACTGATTTTTAAAAAAACCTGAAAGGTTCCAACCTATGAGTATTTAGTCACAGTATGTTTACCTGTATCCAACATTTAACAGTAGAATGTAAAACAACGTCGTTGTCTGCAAACATAGGCCACAACTTTACTATTCAACTCTAGGATAAACTATGGCAACAGAGATGCAAAAATAATAATACAAAAAATACCAAAAAGGTTTTAACCTTACCTATTTAGTCACATTATGTTTATCTGTATTCAACATTTAACAGTAGAATGTAAAACAACGTCGTTGTCTGCAAAAATATTAGGCTATAGTCGAATAGTAAAGTTACGCGAAAAAATATTATACTAGGGTCGAATAGTAAACTTACGCCCATTATTGTTATAGATGATGCCTTATACTTGATGCACATATATACAAGTTGTAGAGTATACAAGATACACTATAATAAATAGCATTGTCTTTTCATATGACAATAGAAAAATATATATTTGTATGTAGAATATACACTGTAAAGGTTATAATGATACCTACAGAAAGATTGTAGGGTCAATCCATATGAAATGAACACATGAAGTATTTGTTTTCAACCTGACCTCTTCAGAACTTCATGAAATGTTTTAGTACACTAGTTATTCTAGTCCATAAAGTAGGGTTATTTCCAAAATTTAAATTTTTTTGTCAAGTATATTTTGAGATATAAAATTACAAAGTTTGGGAAAAAACGCTAATTTTGGTAAACGTCAATACCTTTAAATTGGATTTTTTCAGCTCTTAATTGAGATAGAATGTTTTAATTTAAGAAGATATATTTAGCCTACTCAATTTTGTTTATTTAGGCTTATAGAATATAAACCAGCAGTTTCAGCTACAGCTACTGATTGTTCTAAACATTGTGTTTTTGGTTATGCTATGTATAAAATAAAGGCTCAAATTTACTATACGAATGTACACCATATTGCGGCAGAGTTGATGTATACACAAGAAAATGCTCTAGTACGTAATTGTAATGTTCAAATCTATTTCTAAAAGTCTTAAGTTATTAAAAGTTCTAAGTCTTAAAATATGATTTAAAAACAAGTTTTACTTAATTTATATCCTAACAATAAAATAATGAAAAAGCATTAGCCCAATTTATATTGTAGGTAGGCTAATTAAATAGCCTACCGTACCGCTAAATAAAAAATATACAACATGTATGAAAAGTGTATTAACTAAACGAAATTTGAACGGAATATCTCTATATACTATTTTATTTTATTTTAGATGTCAACAATGGATTTCGTTTACTCAGAACAACTCCATTAATCTGGAAGCGAAACGTCCATTTGGCTATATTTGTGACCAGCATTTCAAAAATGAAGATTTTTTGGATGAGACAAGGCAGACGTTACACTGCGGAGCCATTCTATCCTTATTGCCACCCTTGACTACTGTACAGCATCTATCTTGGCAATCCTATCTTCACCATTTACGATCTTCCTCATCTGCTCAAATCTACAAGAAATATGTTGCTGAAGCACGTGAAATGTAGAGTTACTTCAGGTAAGGACAAAGTTGTGGTGTCTTATATTTTATTGCAGTATTTGAAGTATAGTATGTGTATAAAATTATGTAATTATAAACAAATTTGTTAAAGCATCCCGGGTTCAATTATGTCACCACCTTCTCTTGGCCTTTATTTCATCCAATCAAGTTTTCTATATACACATGGATTGTTTTTTAATTTCAAATAGGCTGTATTTTTTTTTTTTAATTTATAATATGTTGTTCTGAATATTTTAATAATTATAATTCTGTGTTTATTTCATTTTAAAATTGCTGGAAATATAGTTTTATGTACAGTTTATTCTGTAATTTAGCCAGCATTTTACATTAGCCAGCAACAGAACCTTAGGCTATAACATTTTACTATTTAATTGTGTATAATTGTGTTACATTTGACTTTAGGCTTGGCCTAATTTATGAATTCAATATAGCCTAACAAAAAACAAAAACAAATTGTTCAACTCACTATAATTAAAGCATGGTTATACAATAATTTGTTATTTCTGAGCAAAAAGTCCCATGGTTAACAATAATTGCAATTTTATTTCATTTTAAAATTTATGACATACATGTACAAAAAATCATTTTGCTAGAAGCCCTACTGGAGTTAAGTTTACTTTCAGAACTAATATAAAAAATATTAATGTAGCACATATAAATCAATAATTTTTACATTGTCTGTATTTTTCACTAATTACAGGTAGTCTGGACTTTGATGGAGTTGGCAGATGAGATGACATTAGAACTGCATACGATTTGGATAAATATTCAGCAGAGTTCCGTATGCTACATAAGCTGAAAGATTCTCATTTGGAGCCTATAGGAACCCAAAAAATGAAAGTCGCCAAAGCAGCTCAGGTTTTAAGTCACTCTGTAGCATCTACTATTATGTATGCAGTTCGACTTGGTAAGTTAGTTATAATTATTTAGGTTTTTGTATGTTAAACATGTGTAAGAGAAAGTATATATTATAATGAATTGATTAATTTTATTTTTTGCGACAGAATTTTCTATTATTACAGTAAGACCTCGATAGTTCGGCATCAATCATCTTGAAAATTTGCACTCGTTAAAAATAGCAGTTTTTGTAATCATTGAGTGATTTAAGCCCGGTCTACACTGTCAGATGGCTCCGCATCCGTTAAAAACAGTGTGTAAAAATCTACTGCTCAATAAACTTGTCCAAAACAAACATTTCAATCAAAATTTCTCTTAAAAATAGAACCGATTCAAAACAATGTGCTCTCATTGTTTAAAATTATTTTAAACCTTTAAAATTATTTTAAAGGCTAGATATGTCTTATAAAAAATTAATCAGGTTATTATAGGAAAAATATTTCATCATCTTGAAGCATGGTGCTATGATCAAAATTATAACATCAGCGAGTCACTCGCACGATATTTATGTACAAAATGATTTTGTTTTAGGCTTTTAAAATTTATTAGTTAGCGGCAATTTCTCTACGTAGTTAATGTTACGTTGTTTCAACGTGTAATTTACCTGTTCATATACAGTACATGTGCGTTTATTTATAGTTTATTCCCTGTCTAAACCATTTTAAAGGAAGACCTCGATAATCTGGCATTGTCGATAATCCGGCATCACCGGATTCCCGAGGGTGCCGGATTGTCGAGGTCTTACTGTATTAGTTTTATTTTGCAATAATTTTTTCACTTGTAATGTAGTTAGAATTTTCTAGTTAAGAAAGTAGTCAAACTATTTATAAAAGCAAGGCTATCTATATCTAAAATTCAAATAAATATGGCCATATATATAATTCAAACTACAGTAGAGTCCCGGTTATCCGCCATAAACGGGCCGGTGGAAGGGCGGATAATAGGGAGGGTTGAACAAATAATAGACGTTTTACACCATTAATACTTTTTATTGTAAATTTAATGAGTAAATACGATATTTTGCAGTAATACTATATAATAGAAAAGAAAAATAATGGAATACAGTTATTTTCAATGAAATTACGAAATTGAATGACAAGATTGTTAGGATAAATACAGTAAAGGCACAATATAATACTGTACATAAAAAGTCCCGAAACTAATTACAGTTCGAATAAATTTAATGCAGAATTATCTGTACAAACAGAAAATTCAGATCAAGATTAAATAACACAACATAAACTACTGTACTTTCACCATATCATACTCAAAAACTTAATGTTAACGAATAACCTCACTGCACGCACTAAACACTTAGAGAGACACAGTTGTTTACAAAACGAGTTCGTACGAGCTGACAGTAAGCGGGTCGGGCCAGTGGTAGTGGGGGAATTCTCATGGTACAGTCAGACACAGAGCACGTACACTAACACCCGCAAGCTATCGCAGTCACGTACGCTCACTGACGCTTGCAAGTTATCGCAGACACGTACCGCTACAATCACTGTCGCCTACATTTAAATTAAATAAGTGCCGCTGGTGTGGCGGTTAACACGGAATGGCTGATAACCGAATGGCGAATAACCGGGACTCTACTGTATTATTAAGTATGACATATACAGGCAATAAACAATGTCAAGATTAAGATACAAACACTACGTTCAAGGTATTGAAACATTTTAAGTCATGAGAAATCATAAAAGGGGTTAATTTTTATGTATATATTGAAACATAAGATTCTGTTTTTTTTTTTTTTTAAAGAACGGTGAAATGTAAGAGTCACAAAATTTGTTAAATAGCCTAGAAGATAACATTGCACTTTCTAACTATCAAATTTTAATGAATGCAAACTAAAGGTTTATTTACAACTCAGGAAGGCGACTTAGTTCCTTATATTTATTCAAAGCCAAATTGTCACATCATTCTACTTTTTTATCATTTTGTTAAATTAAGCTTCTAACAACATTTTACATTATGTAATACCTTGTTTGAAAAAATTCTAATTGGCTGGTATGTTTGTTACAGGTTCTCTACCGTCATCGGCTCCTATAAACCTTTCAAGAAAATTTAATGTGAATATTATTGATTATATATCTAGGTGATATAATGTTTTAATAAATTTATATTATCTAAAAAAATGTTATTATTTGTTTACTATCCTTCTAGTGAGTGCTTTCTTTACTGACAACAAAAATAATGCATTCTCTTTTATTTTTATAAAGACAAAATTATGATTAAAAATGTCTAAAACCATTATTAATTAAAACCATTGTGCATCCACTTAATTTGAGTGTACTAACAAATAAGATTTCTTTATCTACAAGTGGTCAAATATATTTCAATAATACTTTTACCAAAGCTATTTTCAAATAATAATATGTTAATTTATAAGTGTTATAAATTTAAATAAATATTACATTATTTTAATTTTTACAGCCTAATATTATGTGATTACTTTTGAAATTAAGTATTTTTCTTAGATTACTACTGTGTTTTAAATTATAGACAAAATGTATTATTAAATGACAATTTATTCTAGAGTCATTTAATAAACTTTTGTTTAACAAAATAAATTTCACAGTTAGTAGCCAAAGAATAATGCTTAAATATGCAAAAGTAATGATTTAATAGTAGGCCTATAAATTATAATTATATACTACAATACCGGTTAAAATAGATACAACGTACTACGTTTAGTAAAACTTTGTTTGTTAGTCCACTACATTTCCACCAGAAGCGCTGAAGATAGTTTCAACTTATAACATTGAGTTGCCTATCTCCTCTTGGTAATATTATCTCTGGTCCATATCACAATGAAACGAATCTTGTGTAGCCTTTAATGAAATCCGGTACATTCAAAGAAAAATATTAAAAATCCCGATGTATGTTTCATGTATGAAGAAAGAACATACATTTTAAAATGAAAAAGAGAAATGCGTGTGTAGTGTGTATAAATGATCCGAACGAACAGGTTCTTTTAATGAATGAATCCAAACAATCCGAATCTTTGAAATTATCCGTTTTGTCCATCACTATTTGTATAATTCGTAGTATGGTAGGTTTCTTATCTTCCATTGCATATTTTGTTTTTTTTTTATATGTAAACCACTTCAATAAAATAATAACGTAAACACAAATTAATTTTTGTTAGAATATTGACCATTTTATACAGCAAGTTTCTTCCAATTCCATAACTAGGTGTAGTTTGCGAATAAACGTTATTCGAATGTCTGATCTATATACTGTAGTCAATGTATACTTCGCCTACATATCAGGAATCAGGATGACATAAGTCAGCTGTTTATCCAATGGATTCGTGGTTTTTGTAATTTGAGTTCGATGGCCATCCTAAATTTTATGTTCATATTTTAGGTTTACATTGGTGATTGGTTTGAATTTGAAGGTGACGATTTAAATGTTTAGGTTTTAGATGATACAAATTATTGGTTTAAGCTAGTTGGTTGAACAGATAAATTTATTCAGAATAAAACTTAAATTTACTGAATGTGTTTCTTTATTTTACAGTATTTAACATGTCTTTTTATTGTAACATTATTATGCATATTTGTTATAAACTTATTTTTAACAACTCTAAGTTTATTTTGTTTGGATTTATAATTTCTATTAAATCTGGAAAAATATTTTGAGATCAAGAATAATTTTTTCAATTTATTTGAAGTTTAATGTTAAAGTTAAACATTACAAATATAGCTCATTAGGCTTATTCAATGTTTATGGCAATTAAAATCAGGGAAATTTACAAAGATTCAGTATAAGTTGTATATCATGGACTGGGCGTAAGTTTACTATTCGACCTTAGTCTAATATTTTTGCAGACAACGACCTTGTTTTACATTCTACTGTTAAATGTTGAATACAGGTAAACATACTATGACTAAATACTATAGGTTAGAACCTTTTAGGTTTTTTTTAGGTTCTTGCATTTCTGTTGCCATAGGTTAGCCTAGAGTCGAATAGTAAATTTGCGCCCATGGACTGTATTAACTATATGATAATGTGGTGACTGGTGGATCTAAAACTAAACATTAATAAAGAAAATAACTGTTAAAATTTGTATTAGGTTAAAATTTCAGAATAGGCCTATCTACAACCCTGTAGGTCAGACAAAATTTCAGTCTATTAACGAAAGTATTACTATCTGAATAATTTAGATTATTGGTTATTTAGTAGGCCTAGACTTAGGTGTGAATAGTTACTGTACCCGGAGAAATATGGGTTCTAGTGGAGGACGTCGTGACTACAGGTTTTAATAGAATTACACTATATATCACTTTTTCCTATATATATAATGAAATTAGACACTTCACTGATCGCGGGAAATCAATTATAAACATTCTAAAACAAATATAACAACAAATTAACAAACCAAAAATCGCTTATGGGATTTAACACAGACAATGAACAGCCATTTTAATACGTGATAGGAACAGGGTTGCCAGATTGGTTGCAATTAGATTTGAGTGGGTTTATCAGTGCCTCCTATATTGCCTAAAATTAGAAAATAATAACTGTTTAAGTTAGAACCATAAGTCTGGTTTTTTTTTTAATTCTAATTATATAATGTGATAATAAGGACGAAATATTATAATTATACTGTTATCGTTAATATACTGTGACTAAACAGTATAGGTCAGTACCTCTAGTTTTTTTTTTAAATTCTAATTATATAATGTGATAATAACGAAGAAATATTATACTTATACTGTTATCGGCAACATACTGTGACTAAATAGTATAGGTCAGTACCTCTAGTTTTTTTTTTTATTCTAATTATATAATGGGATAATAACGACGAAATATTATAATTATACTGTTATCGGCAACATACTGTGACTAAACAGTATAGGTCAGTAGGCCTACCTCTAGTTTTTTTTAATTCTAATTATATAATGGGATAATAACGACGAAATATTATAATTATACTGTTATCGGCAACATTCTGTGACTAAACAGTATAGGTCAGTACCTCTAGTTTTTTTTTATTCTATTAAACGCTTGGCTAATTAATTACAAAACCAATGAGATTCAAATGTTGCGGTCAGCTGTTTAGTAGTACACAGGTTTCAAATAGAGATTTATACACAAGGTCACTAGATAGTAAGTAAAGGTTGCCTCATAGTCATGTAAACAAACTCAAACCTCCACTTCAGTGCCTGTTTAACCGTGCATGAGAGTGAATCGAAATTTTCTGTATCGTTTCTCGTTACAACCGTAGACACGCAAGTTGATCGCAGTTATAAATTAATACCTACCTGTAGTTGTTTAAATGTAGTTTCCTAACCTTCATTAATTGTTTTAAATAAGTAACTAACCCAATAATCTATATTCAAGGCAAATAATAACACATAGCCTAATATCTAACCTAATTTTAACACGGCTGGACCTGTCTTTCAGGTCTGGCCATGGACGACCCACCCTCCGATACGGAGACAGAAAGGGCAATACAATCTATTCTAAAAATCAATGAACAATTATCTAAAGAAAACTCATCAGTAGTTATTAAAAGAAAACACAATAGTTATTCCTTCAAACTCTTCTAATGAATTTACTCACCAGAACAGTAGTAGTCAATTAATTCCACCACCACCAAAAAAAAAAAACCCACAAATAAAAAAATTATATGAGTTAAATAATGAAGGTCCATATGAAGTAATCATCCAACCTAAAAATAATATTAAAATTCTTCCTATAAAAATAGGAAAAATAATAGAAAGTTCCAAAGAAAACATAGAATATATAGTTAGAAAAGGCAACAGCCTATCAGTCATTTCCGGTTCCCCAATGGATGCAAACAATTTAATTGATAATCACATATTAAATGAGTATAATAATGTATTTATCCCTTCCCACAGAGTGGAAGAAATAATAGGGTTAGTTTTTATAGAAAAGGACGTAAACGAAATAATAGAAGAAAGTTATAGCTCTATAAAAATAGTTTCAGCATTAAGAATCACCAAAAAAGGTGTAGATGGAACAATATATGATTCTAATGCAGTAAAGGTAACATTCCAAGGTAACATTTTACCAAAAGAGATTAGGCTAAATTACATAATAATACCAGTTAGGCAATACTTCGCCCCGGTCATGCAATGTTTCTCTTGTTTCTTATATGGGCACCGAGCAAGTGCGGATGTAAGAAAGACAGAATATGTAGGGTTTGCGGAGAAAAATTTCATGGTCAATGTGATAAGGAACCCAAATGTATTCATTGTGATGGGAATCACACAAGCAATAGTAAATCATGCCCCGAATATGAGAGACAAATCGCAATCAAATCACGAATTACATTATTCAAGGAAGATTTTTTTACAGCCTCCAAATTATTTCCTATAAATTATAAACCAGCAAAAAAATATAGTAAATACAATCATAAATCTTTTGCAGATACTGCAAGAACGCCTTACAGCTTGAAAAACAATATAGAATTCCCTGAAATAAGGACAATCAACAATAATTGTAAGAATTGTAATAAAGCACGGCCAAGTAGGAAAATCCCACATAATTATAATAAATATGATATTCTCAGTGACAATGAAGAAATACAAGACAGCCCAACAGACAGCACATTGACAATAAATAGTACCGTTACAAACTCAAAAAGACATTTTTTTCTAAAAATAGTTACCAAAATCACAAAAACAACCCAAGAATCCAGAACCGGCCAATAACATTAAGTTATGATAGGGCATCAAAACAAGACAAACAATTGGATACAGAATTAAGTAAATATACAGATGGAACAAATATGATAAATCCAGAAAACAATCCAGTAAATAATAAACCTAACAAAGAAACAATCAGACCAAATTTCCCAAAAAATGAACCACATGTCAACTTGTTTAAAAACATAAAATTCAGAAAACAATTACAAACATGGCTAAAAAACATCTACTTAAAAAAAGAATACATCAATCCACAGGATAATGTGTTCAAAGAACTAATAAAAATAATAAAAAACAATAGCACCTTAAATGAAAATACAACTATCCTACAAAAAAAAAAAAAAAAACAGAATCTTATGACACGTAAAAACACATCAAACTATATAATAAAAAACATTTAATAAAATAAAAATAATAATAAATAAAAAAAAAGAGCAAGGAATGCTCTAATTGTAGTAACCAAATCAATTTGAAGTATATGCTTAATATTTAAAATGATAAAAGAGATAAACAAAGAAATTTAAAAAAACTATATCAAATCTAAATATCACTATAAATAAACAACATAAATAATCAGACATATAAATTTAAGTATAAAAATAATAAATTAAACATATATTTATATATTAAATAAACAAATACACAATCACCCAAATTACATACATAAATGTTATATCCTGGTTCAAGGGTCTTGATTCCAAGGTCCAATCCGTTTCGGAGTAGGAAAAGCCAGACGGACCTCTGGCGAGAAGATATCCACATCACAACCCACATCCTAATTCCCACTATAAGGAAATCATCAAAATTCCTATCTATTCAGTAATTAACAAAACCATACAAACAATACTTTTATTACTTTAGGAACATACATGGAAAATCCTACTAACTTTACAGATAAATAAATATAACGGAAACTATTAAAAATTTTAAAGAAAAAAAAAAAAGAATTAAGAAGATAAACCGATAAAAATAGTATAGAAAAGAATCACGGATAAAAGTGTAACATTACAATGATTATAAACATCCAAAGAAAATAGTGAATTTTATAAGGGCTTCATGATAATCTCAAGCCTGCCTTTAAATTAGGCAAAAAGAAGGAGAAAAAAAAAGAAAAACCTCCACTTTTTTTTGATATTTCTCGAATGAGGCAACCTTTACTATTTAGTTACCTTGATTTATACACACCTTATTCAGTGCAATAACCTATTGTTCCATTTGGCAACGTTGATGAATTTCCATTTTAAATATGCAGTTATACTGTACTTTCTATTGTTCGATGTATTTGTTTCCGTAATTTACGTTTTGTTACATTATTTTCACATTTTCTTGCTTTGTGGATACTTTTGGGGTTAATATTGTTTAGTTTATTTGATTCTTACATGTTTGGTGTATGTGAAGTGATTTATTTTGTTATAATTACGTCAAATATCGCGGTAAAGTCGAAACTTAACCTATACAATTTTTATTTTTATTTCTTTCATAACTCCTACAAATATTATTTCCCGGGAAAATTTTTGTTGTTTTTATAATCAGTTTAACGTGTTCTTTCATAATATGAAGAAATTTTTTAAAAACCTCTGGTCACGCCGTTCTCCATCTTTACCGAAATATGTTTGGGGGTAACATTGCATTTCCGTGCTAAATTCCTCACCTTTTACATACCTCCAGGGTACATTTATTCCAAAAGGGAAAAGACATTTTAATTTATAAAATAAAGATGGAAAATAAGCTGAAAGTTGTTTTCTACAACTTTTAAACATTTCTCAGCACATTTTGTAATATAAACACACTAATGTAACGGGGTCCGCTTCTCCAGCTCGGCTCCTGCGCGTCCGGCTGCTGGTAGCGGCGTCCTCCCTGGTCGGGCTAAGCTTTTCTGCTCTCTTGCGAGCGTACGAGCGGTTGTCAGGATGGTGGCGTTTGGAAGTGGATCTCTTCAATAATCGGTACTCAGGTGTTAAGTTATATTATGTTTATTAATTCGGTAATAACATATATAACTCCGTTGGTTCCGTATACAAAACTAAACTATATTACGCCTTGAGGCAAAAGCAAGATTAACCCCCCCCCATTTACGAATCAACGCGATCACGCCCAGGCTTAGACTCAATCTACTTTGTGTTACTTGTGATGCGCTGGACCAATGCCCCACCCCCCCTTAGTTAACTATGAACTGATTCCTCAGCATTGAACCTTTTAGCCAATACTATACTATGTCCAGTGTTAAGTTAGTGGATCCTTTATTACTATTTATTATTTTAATTATTAATACGAGGTGAGGGGTACCCGTGACACTAAGCCTATGTATAAATTTAACTTCACAAAAGTAAGATAAGTCAAAGTAATACCGGTAATTTAAGAAGATATTATGAAAGTAGAAAACATGTGACCTATGATCATAGATCTTTGTTAGAGCTTTAAGGTGGAAAGATATAAAATTTACAATTTGCCTCTTCTCCGTATTGCGACAGAGACGCCAATACGGTATCTATTTTGATTTATATTATAGGCCTATTGTTTGTTTGTGACATTTTTTCCAAAGTCACCTTACATTCAATGTAAACTCTGCACAATAATAATTAAGTACAAATTATAGCTGTAGCTTATCTGTAACAAAAAAGTTAAAACAAAATACAAGTAGGCCTTTTATATTTGAAAAAATCCCTTTGTAAGTGTATTAAGTTCAGACATTTAAAATCGATGTTGCAATTATTAAAAACTCTAGAAGTTTACGATTGATGCTAATGTAAATTAAACAATTTCATATTTCAAAAGAAAACTTCTTACAAGTATATTCCAACGATGTATATTATATATATATTTTTTAAACCTAGTCTAAACAAAATTTAACTCTTCTTTTTGTGTCGTACATCCGTTCATTCTTTAATTCTAAAAAATATTTTCATTGATACGGTATATATATCCAAGGGATATATAATTTCATTTTTATTAATTCTAAAAAAATATTTTCACAGATATATATATTCAAGCGATTTATAATTTCATTTTTATTAAAACATATTATTGTTTCTTGCTCAATTATTACATTTAGTATTGCTACAATCACTTTATCATTTCATATGCTAAATGCTCATATGTAGCCTATGGCATTTGCACTAATGTCATCTTACGTGCATACTTTCTAAATATTTCTTTTCATTTTTTCTTTTTTCCTAGATCATTATATTATTTAATCGGTGTTGTGTAGTATTTCCTATTTAGAACTACTGTTCTTAAAAATTGGTCAACGTCTCTGACGATGTCAACATAGAAATCTATTTTTTAGTATTAAAACCAAACAAAAATTTACAAAACATTGTTATGGCAAACGTAATAAATCTAGATTATTTTTATTCAAGGTTTTTATCTTAAATTATCAGAAATAAAATAATTTAGGCTTAAATTAGTTGTATAAACTTAAATATAAAATTTTACTTGACCAAACCTGTTATGAAGCATAGTGAAAGGTATGTGTAGATTTATGTGCAACACTAATTAAAGAATGTTGAACATTTTTGACATTAAGGGTCGGCTCTAGCTGTCGGCCATGTTGGCTGACACTCCATAAGACCAATGTTAAATTAAAATCCAAATTTTTCCTTTATTTTTGATCGGAAAATTATAAACGATATGCAATTTTAAAGCTATGGTCAATATGCATGCAAATGGCTTTTTAAAAATTAAGAAAAATATTTTGTTTAATATTTATTGACAATTTAAAACATTGATTTTTAATATTTTTTTATGTTGTCACTATTAATTATAGCGATAAACTACCAAGCCATTCGCCTGAAGAATTTCGTCCCCAAGATTTTGGTATTTTTTAAAAATCGCTATTTGAACAATTGCGGGTTTTAAATGGATTTAGGCTGAGCAATGTCCGTATAATCTACCGCCTCTATAGGGTGATTTTAAATATTTTTTACGTTGTAACTATTAATTATAGCGAAAAATTATCAAGCCATTCGGATGAAGAATTTTGTCCCCAAGAGTTTGGTATTTTAAAAAAAACGCTATTTGAATAATTACGGGTTTTAAATGGATTTAGAATTAGCAATGTCCGCATAACCTACCGCCGCTATAGGGAGTCGCAGGTTGCTTTATGTTTTACTAGAGCCGACCCTTAATTGAATTAGCAGATTAAGGGTCTGCTGTAGTGGTGGCCATCTTGGATTTTTATCCCATAAGAGCAATGTTAAATTTCAAACCATTTATTTCGTTTACTTTTTATCATAAAATTGTTTGCAAGGTCTCATTTTAAGCAGTCACAATACGCATCCGTCTTGCAATTCACATTTAAAAAAAATTTGTTATGTAATTGACATTTTGTGAGTACAAAGTTTGAATTTTTTTCCAAACACAATAAAAAAATAATAATGAAAAATAATTTGCAAGCCGGATCCGAAATTTTATAAACAATATTCAGTTTTTTTTTTCAACACTCAATTACAAAAGGTAGACTTATAAAATGGTTTGAAATGAGGCAATGTCAGCGCAAGAAATTGCACTGTTTAGATAGGGATATAGTGAGAGGCGCTAGCGTTTCCTGTTGATTTCTCGTTTACTGGAGCAGACCCTTAATATCGTATGTTGGAAGTTGATGTAGCTAATGAAGTAAATATTAGAACCAGGCTACTAATAACACTGTTGTCGGATTCATGTAGTTGTTGTTTTTATTTTTATATGTAATTTATCCAATATTTTCTTTTAGGCTTTTGATCAAACCAAGAGTTTAAAAAAAATACACAAGCATAAGTGAAAAGGTTGTTTTTATTTTTTCAAATGTGTAAGCTTTTTTTATTATAATCTCCAAAGATTTTTAGTTTAATTGTAAGAATAAACATCTATCCAAGTGTCAGGATGGCTGCCAGATAACTATTAGTTTTTATGATTTTATTGTAATTTTGTCTTAGGCCTTATAAATTAAAATACAAAGTCAAATTTAAATTTAAGGGCTTATTTTTAGTTTCTACATATATGATTCGAATGCTGAAGAACTAATTACCGGTATCGAAAAAATTATTAACATTCAACATTTTCAAGAATTTTTAATAATAAGTTAACATATACCTTATATATATGTGTATATATTGTCAAGATCATAATGATCGCCTTCTAAACAACAAATAATTGACATTTGGTAAATTGGATATCTGTGTTTAGTATGTTAATGATTATGGTATTGAGAGAATTAATCTGCTGACATAGGGGCTTAGTTGCACAATAGGCTACAGAAGCCAAGGTGCTAGGGGCTAATATTCTACCCCCATTACTTTAAAATTTAATCTTAATAGATTGTGGTTGATATGATTGTTTTACTCAACAACATTTAAAAGTAATGGCTGGTATTGTTTGTTCTATAGTTCAATTTAAAAGGTCAAGTTGTTGGGCTAATGTAGTTACTTCAAAGGACTTGTACAAAATATTTATTAGTTATATGACTTACCGTCAACAATATTCTAATTTTGCCGCTTATCGACGGCCGTTTCGGCTATTCAGCCATTATCAAGATATTCAGGTTTCCCCACGTCATATACATAAACACTTACACATAGTTACACTTAACACACACAATAAATAAGTACAAACACTTAAACGCCCGTATTAACTTTCACGTGACTCATGAGTCGTCTGTACTCGACAATGTCCGAGCGCGTACTCATTGTTGACGGTAAGTCATATAACTAATAAATAGTTATCAATATTCGGAATGGCGACTAACAATTATTATACAAAATATTTTTTTACATGTGGTTTACAAATATTGTTGGTCGCTTTAAAATATTTTCTATGTCTCTAGTGCTTCTGACATCAGATTAGCTAAATAGTAAT
>JAGFPH010000412.1:463100-473693 GCA_018207615.1 Philaenus spumarius | reverse complement strand
TGGGTTCAAATCCCGGTCTTGGTCCATGTTTTTTCACTTGTAATTTAGTTAATTTAACCCTTGCTGAGGAAGCGTGTAAGCAGGTAATTTATTACAAATTAAAAAAAATAATATATTTTTAACAATTGGTTTTAGGTGTACATTACTGGTGGATAACTATTTAAAGGAAATATAATGAACCGCACCTAAGGAAATTTAAAATGGGAGAGATAGGATCAGCGAGCTTTTTGCATCTGGGGGACATTGTTTCTCTATTTGCAGAAGGCAATGTTTGTGGATTTCTTAGCACTCTTGGGTAAGTACAACTACTTTAACCGATTTGTAACACTAAAAAAACCTGCACAAACAATTTAATAACTTCTTCTCAAATTTTGTTAGATTGAGTGAAAAAAGAGTTTAGTTGTAGTCAAAACCTCAAAATGTGTTGCTTTTTCCACTGTAGAGCTCTGTTGATTTCCAATGGGGTCTAGGCCAAATATTGCTGTAGAGTTAAAAAAAAAAAAAAAAAAAAATGAAATTAAGAAATGAATTCATGACAAAATTATGTATATAATTTATTTGTTAGTTAATTCTCTATCATGATGAAAATGAAAGTAATTTACAAAAATGTATTTGGAGAGGCCAATAGACAAACGGAGGTGGAGTTATGGCTGTGGAGGGTATATCGATCAATAGTTGTGTACATGTCGTTTCAGTCAGCACAATGCCTTAGCTTCACGCTTTAATTGTGGAGGAATTTATTCGTAATGGTGGTTTTGTGATTACTACCAGCATGCATTTCGTATTCGGTTCGCACTTGGCCGACTTGAGTCTGTTCCGTATAAAAAAACAATAAATTCATGTTTGTATCAAATTTTAGAGCAACAGGTTCAGCATTGAAAATAAAATCTCCTGGCCGCACAGGAACCCGCAGAGTTTTGTGTGAAGACATGCTTTACAACATTCCCGTTACAACTGTTGTGGGGTTCTGACGAGGCTCACTTACACTTGGCAGACACTATTAATAAAGAAAATTTTTGGTACTGAAGATAACCCTCGAGAACTTCACCAGCAACAACTTCATATCCCTCATGTTACTGTTTCGTGTGTCGTTGCATAATTTGGTGTGTGGGGTTCATACTGTTTTGAAGAAGATGGCCAGACAGTAACTAACTGTTAATTCCAATCGCTACTTTCACATGTTAGAGACTTTCCTGTACCCCTAGAATAACCACTTCATTGATCACAATGGAGGAGGGTCTCGTTCCAACAATACGGAGCTACAGCCTACATTTCTCAGCATTCATGAGAAATTCTCAGCGAATGTTTGCCTCGGCGTCTGCTCTCCTTGCACGGTGACATTGCCCTGCCCAAAGGACACCATATTTGATGCATTGTTATTATTTTCTTTTGGGATATTTAAAGGCAGAAGTGTACAAACATCGCCCAATGACCCTGGAATCTCTTAAGAATGTAATCGTCCAGGTATCTGCTAACGTTCCACCAGAAATGACATGAAGAGCTATGGAAAACTTCCGGGAATGGTTCTGCCAGAGTGTCAATAATGGAGGCTGCCATTTAATGAACTTAATTTTTTTAAACTGGTAATGTAAAATGGCATAGTATTTGTTTTTCATAAATACAAGATTTCTTCTGTATCTTTGCTTGTTTGTAATTACCTATTTAAATAGGGGAGGTATTTATGTCGGATCCTGTATAAATAACTGTTTTAGACTTACGTAGACCAGCGCAAGGGGTGCGGACTAGGTGCTCCAATTGAGAGGGGTTTGCCATCCCTCACAGTCCCCAGTCAAACAACACACTTTATTTACAACACATATGAAAAAAACCTACACGATGATACTCGCACATAAAACATTATTCACCAATGTACAAGTATTTCAACTGCTCTTACTATTCAGATAGTGCAATACAAGAAGACTATTAAAACTGAAAAATAAATGTTTATTTTCTTGTTTTAGTGCCATAATTTTATTTATATTTTATGTAGTTTTTGATCAGTTACTGAAAGTTAATCTAAAATCCGTAATGTTATTTAGTTGAAATCTCTTTTAAATTGTACCTATATTAAAGCCCACTAAATAATACCGTTGAGGGACGGGCTTGTGTTCACCAAGACCTTGAACGCTCCAATCGCCGTAGTGCGACGTTGTCACGTTCTTCCCACGCTTCTAACTGACTGCGGCTCACTCAACGCATTTATAATTCTTTAAACTGTGCGATCAAGCCTTGAGCAGTAAATACCAGGAGTGTTCGAGGCTAGTAGATATGGCAACGCTGCGCGCCCATCCTATTGGCCGCCTCGCAACGGTATTCTTTAGTGGGCTTTGATATAGTCTTTGTTAACTGGTTTCAGAAATGTTTTCATTCATTAGACATCCCAATACTTTTATTCTAATTTTGTTAACTAATGTTAGTGTTACTTTAATAATTTGTATAGGGCCTGTGTACAACCATACAAAATAATGTGCCTAGTTATAAATGGACTTTTTTTTTTTCTTTTAGGTTAATTTTAGTTTAATTTCTTTTTTTTTAAATAATTTTTTGTCTCAAATTTAATTATTAATTATGTTCATTTCTTATTGTAGAAGCATTTCCTACTCCCAGAAAATTCAGGCGATGATAACCATCTAAGTTTTTTACCTAAATAAGTATGTCTGATATATTTTTGAGTAATCCAAGTTTCAAATATTTTTTTTCCATTAAAGCAACATTTAAGTTATCATCATAGATTGTAGACATCGAGTCCTTCGCTAATAAAGAACTCAACTTTTTAAGTTTGACTTAATCGTTTCATTCCACAGGACACATTTTTAGAGATTGTAATATAAATAGGAATTGAGTGCATAATTACAAATTAAAACCCTTTAATTTCACTTCCCACAAACACTGCTGTGCTTTTTTCTTTAATAGGCGAAAAATGGTCTATTATAGCCTGATACACCGACAATTGTAACCTAAATTAAAAAAGAAGAAACAAAATCCAAAGCCTAGTTTACATTGGTTAAGTAGTGGCATAAATTAGTGAGAAAGTGCATTACAAGATTGTTAAAACTGTACTTGTTACATAAGTTGTGAGTGAGGAACTAAACAAAATAGATTGTAATGGGTAAGTTGCTGGCTCGGAAGAAAAGAGTGCATCTGCACTGCTGTTGAGAGAACTGGGTGCGGAAGACTGGTATGTACTCATTATCCTACGTCAGTTAAAAATCACAATCAGCATGAATTTGGTTTTACTTCACACTATATTGCTTTTTTCAATGATGATGACTAATGTTTTTATTGTAAAAACAAGACTATTGTTTCTAGGCTGTACGTACGTACACATGACTCCTCACCAGTTTTCACAGTCAGAAAACTAGTCTTCATTTTATGCAGCAATCATGTCCAGCGAATGTTCAAAACAGAGCTGGCTCTGCGCTATGATTTTTTTGCACAAACTTTGCACATATTTTTCAAAACTATATTGTCTGTCAAAACCAATGCTTGTACTGAATGCTTATTACTTACAACTTCTGTTGCTGACTCTCAGACAGTCCTCTTTGACCAAAGTTTTGTCATTATCCCTATCCAGAATGCGGTCAGCTTTCTACTAACCGGCAGCTATCTCTGAAGCGATTATACCGCTCCTTGATTTGTGCGACTGTCATCATTTACAAATGCTTGCTGAATTTCACGAACAATTTCCGCTTAATACAGTACCGCTGCAACAGTTCATCTGTCATTTTAAAACTTATAATATTTGACACGTACTCGGTAAACTTGCTCGGTCAAAGGCCTAAATACAGTGAAGGTAGCAGTCTGCGCATGAACGGTAGGGTCTAGTGAATTACTACGTTGAAGGTCATCACCCGTACTACATGTTTTCATGCTTGGAACAAAATGTTGCAAACTTTGTAAACAGATTTTGTATATTGCAGTGTCTCTATAAAGTCTAAAAATCCTTAAATAAGGTGAACATGTAAGTAATGGTTTAAGTATGCTACGTGAATTTAAATTCATAAAATATGTGTTTTGTTTAGCAGTTGTAAGTTTTTATTTGTTTGACTCGGGACTGCGAGGTGCGTTAAAACGTTCTCAGTAGTTGCTACTAAACACTACCTTATAGTAGACTAAATTGACAATAACTGAAGGCTTAACATCTCTGTAAACATGCCTTACATACTAAACTGGAAACTTTTCAACGTAATCCTTTTATCACCACGTTTATAATCTTATAGAAGTCCTGTAAGAGTTTGCATTTGAAATGGTTGGAGACAATCAAGTATTCTTAGCCCAGCCTAATTGCAAATGCTCATATTCATAGTACAACATTGTTTGTATTGTAAATTATAATTTGTAAACACTATGTTCATATCATAACAGAATAAACATTGTTTGTATTGTAAATTATAATTTGTAAACACTATATTCATATCATAACAGAATATTTACTGAGAGTTATGATAGAATTTCGGCTTACCGAAGTTTTGTATTTTGTGTACTTTTGTTGATCATGTAACTCACCTTTTTGCGGTAGGTAGCCTGTTCTATGCTGTTTTGAAAATATTGTTAGAAAGTCTCATTTGAACTTAAATAACAACAGGGTAAAGTAACTGGCAAAACTCAATTGACTTAAGTCGTTTGTACACAGACACGTTATCTAAAGTCGTAAAATTTATGTTTTTGGTGCTGTACCCATATTTGAGACTGCAGCTTAATTGACTTGGTTTATACAATTATTTCAGATATTTTTTTAAATTTATTTGAACTTTTACTCTTATTTGTATTTTAAAGTTGTTACTATAATTTTACATTTTTTACTCATATTTTTTGTTGTTTGATATGAAAACAGCCCAAAATTGTATGGTAAACCCGTCTACAGTTTAGGATTCAACTAGATTTGGTCTTTGAGTACTGCCAAAACTTGTATGACAGGTCGAATTTAAACAAACCTGAAACTACCTTGAAAAACTCTAGATTTTCTTGAGGCCAATTTTTTTCAAAAGACGATACATTGTACTGAGCTTCCTGTCTGTGGATGCTCCAGGAACTAAAGATTTCTTTGATTTTCAGGCTTGTTGATGATAGAACAGTTGTGTGTCCCGAGGCTGGGGACTTGAACAATCCACCCAAGAAATTTCGAGGTAAGAGTATTAAGCCAATTTTATATATTGGTTCTCTTTAATTTTACATTTGGTTATGTCATATTAAGTGTGCTAGAAAAATTTCCAAAAAACAAAATTTTGTACACATTATTATTTTGTTATTTCAATTAAAGTGTCTAAAGTTGCCAGTGATAAACTTCCTTTCACTCAGTAAAGTAGCCCTCTCTGATTTCCCTTACCTTTATTTTTGTTAGGATCACTGTAAATGTAGCACGGAAAAGTAGTCCCATTCATTACAGGTCCAATACTATAGATTGCCAGTTTTGGGTATTTTGTAATGATTTTAATTGTTAACGTTGTATCGCTTTATTGTTAACTTTAGTTATGCAAAACAGTTATTTTATAACCAAACATTCTCATAACGGCTTATGTTACAACATTTTTAGTGCACAAGTCGTACATGTAGTCGTCGTTATATGCGGTAGATGCGTTCCGGCAAAGTGCCGTGTAAAACGAAACCGCGTATAAGGGGACTATTTATAGACTGGCGCGATAGCAGAAAATAGAACGTAATACAGCTTAGTATTGATATTGATCAAGTAGACTTACATTAAAATGGATTCTTATAGATGACTCTGGAAGACCCATTACACTGCTACATTACAGGAAGATATTACATTGCTGAATATCTACAACACGTTCACCTTTATCAAAACGTTTTAAAACTTCCGGTTTAATCTCTAACAAAAGAGGAGAATTTCTCGCACGTTTTTTAATACTCGCACTTGATTGTTCCTTTCAAAAGCGTTTTTTAGACATTTTAAATAACACTGAAAAATATTATAAAAATAAAATACTAATAAATAAATAATATGTAACACCACTCAGTGAAATGCTAACAGGAAATACGCTTGCTAGAAGATACACAGCACACGCTACTGACAGCGAAAGATAGTTTGATACTGTACGTAACTTGATGTGTCTAAGTTCTAAAAATAGACAAACCCAGACAGTGACACAGAAAGTAGGGGTGAGGAGGGGTACTCTTATGAGATTACTGACCTTTGAGGGGAGAATGAGATGACAAATAGCGCGCCAATAACTTATAAAATTATCAATTAATTGTAGCCTACACTCCAAAAAACTCAGCTCAACCGCGTGAAAGCGAAATTGTGTAAATCGGGACCGCATATAACGGGGACTACCTGTACTCACTTTTACAGTTTATTTTAGTATCAAATAATAATATTCTAATTTAACTTCATTAATAGGCTCTATTTAACTTTATTAACTTCATGTTAACTAAGGTTTTAAAATTATATTAAAAGTTTCAAAAATTTTAATGCCAGATATGATCTTACAACACGGTGTCCAGCTGCCTTGAATTCCACAAAAATCGGGAAATATACATACATTTTTGCTGTCAGGAGAAAAAAAAATCAATTATGCTTGAAAAAGAATGACAGCCATCAGAAATTTTGATTTGAATTGATATTATAGAGACGAGATAATTTTTTACCATGCCGAATCTCAAACTGGATATCTGAACGCCAAAACGCAGAAAATTGAAACACTCAAAATTAGAGAGAATTATGGGAATATAAAATTGGAGTTGAGGGCAAAGTTGAGTTGATTGTATGTTGGATCAGCTCCGGCTAGTTAGGAGATTTAAGTGGTTGAAGTTTTAAGTTTTTTGGTGTCTGTGTGTGTGTAGTTGTGGGAGTGAAATTTGTAAGTAATTGATTAATGAAGGACATAGCTTGTGTAGCTAAAACAAATATTATATAACTTACCAATCTGGCATAAAACTGCATGTTGTGACAATAGCAAATATTTTGCTGATAAAAAGTTTGCATAGGATTACCTCTCTTCAAAGCTATCTGAGTATTTTGGACTTTTGGACCAGAGTATTCGCTTAGTACAAACAATTGACATGTCTGAACTTTATTTGAGTTCAAATGACTGTTGTACACATTATCTGTTTCCATTGTTGAATAAGTGTATTTAATCTATGTTCACCATTGCCAAGACTTCATAAACTTTAAAATGGTTTGTAATAATGAAATATGTCCTGATTGTTTCAAGATGGTGAGAACTTCAGGGATTAAATACTGTAAATGTGTAAACTGGTACCACATTAAATACTAATAATTATAGATTTCTGATTGTATAAAGAGCTGCAACATATATCTTTGTATAAATTGTTTTCAGTCAATAAATATTCAGGTGCAAGGAAATGAAAAAAGGTTTCTATATGAAGAGTATAACAGTGACTTAGGGATACCAGAACAAGCTTTTGTGTTTAGAAATAGATAATTTGAACAAAATAATTCATGACCAAGGTGAAGAACTAAATGAGTTATGATGCCAAAATAGAAATTTGACTTTAAAAGATGGAAAAGGAAGAAATAATAATCAAAATGGAAGGGAAAACAGAAGATCAGCCCAATCAGACTTCTATAGCACATTAAGGCCGTAGAAACACGTTGCATCCACAAAAAAATTACCCTTGTGTCACTTCATATATAATAGATTTCAACCTTTGGGTGTGGAAGAAGATTTGTTATCTACGTCAGATATCAAAGAGCCTCGGAATTTTACCTTTCCCCCTTCTTGCAAACAACAGAATAAAAAGAGAAAGGACATATTAAATTATGGAAATCGTCCGGAAAATCATGTAATTAATAAAAATAGGCCCAACTTTAAAAACAGTACTAAAAAGAAAGTAAAAACAGAAAGGAGAAAACCATAGTTGCTGGTGATATGCAAGAAAGGTAGAAAATAAGCTAGAAAATATTGGAATAAATGGGTATAAAGTTTTGGGATATGTATAACCAGGTGCTCCTATGCTTACATTGCTGAAAAAGCAAAAAACAAAATTGCAAATAATCTTAACTCTGAAGACTTTTAAATCTTCTTGGGAGGGGCAAATGATATTGTACCTGGGAAAGAATATGAAAAAACTACTAAAGAGTCATTGGCTAGGATTCTACCTGTTACTTTTCATACTAATTTAATAGTAAACACTATTCCAGATTATCCAAACAGTCTACTAAAAAAACACGTGATAAACAATGCAAATATTATTATACGTAACCACATAAATTCCAGTTGCATTAGAGACATTAAAAAGATTTGTATACATTTTGTAAATAGCAGGATCTTCCCATTTCATTATTCATGAAGTGAACATTTAAATGGGGTGGGGGGGGATCAATGATCAGTAATAGACTATATGATCTGATAAATTGACAAATGTGGGGAAAACACATTTCTTGAAAAGTGGCTGGAAACTGCAAAGAGCTACAAGGAGAATGAACGGTGTAACATGAAAGTTGTAAAGGATGAAGTTCAACTCACTAGGAAGGCAACACCTCTGGAACAATGGTTGAAGGTAGGGAAAATGGATTTAAAAAAAGTGGTCAGACAGAACTTTTTAGTGGGTGTTTTTTATGGGTTTGAATTTGGAAAAACCGGAGTCTTGTGATGACTTTTAGTTTTGTAACTATAATCAGGTACGGTTAAGTGTACAGCAGGGTACAGGAGAGAAATTTGACGGGAACCACTCTGTTTTTTGTAGAAATTTAATCAAAAATTGTGAAGAGGAGGTTAGTGATCACTTGTTGTGTTTGGGTGAAAGTGTGCGTGCTTTAACATGGCTTATGCACTTGAATATTCAGGGAGGTCTTATTTCAAGAAAGAATGATCTTATATTTGTTTGGATAATAGCCCAGTCAATAAAGGTTTCGTGTCGCAACTAATTAGTGGAAAGCTGAATTTTTGCAAAAAGTTAGTATACCAAGTATGCACTAAAAAAACACAAAGTCCCGACCCCTACCCCTCTTGCTTTCCCCCCAACCCCCTCCGCAACCTTGCAAGAGTAGTACTCGAATAGAGTAAACGATGGCTTCATAGAGAGCGAAGAAGCACTAGTGGACACCGCACTGCCGGTCCTTCTCAATTTTCAAATTTCCCCAATATATAAGAAAGGAAGTAGGACAGACATAAACAATTACCGACCAGTGGCTATACTGTGTAACTTTTCAAAGATTTTTGAAAGAATTATAAATGATAGATTAATAAAATACTTTAATTATAATAAATTATTTCATGATAAACAATTTGGTTTTAGGAAGAATTTTAGTACGGAGACTGCACTGGTTCAGTTTGTGAATGAGGTGACCGAGGCAATGGATGAGTCGTGGGCCACGGTGGGTGTGTTCTGTGACTTGTCCAAGGCCTTTGACTGCGTAAATCATACCGTGTTGCTGGCAAAGCTGGTCGACTACGGAATCGGTGGTAGTTGCCTCTCCCTTATTGAGTCTTACCTTGCCAATAGAAAGCAAAGAACAATAATTTATAAATATAATATTAAATACACTTCGGACTGGAAGGCCACCACAATCGGGGTACCTCAAGGGTCAGTATTGGGGCCCTTATTTTTTTTACTTTATATAAATGATCTACCGAAAGCTATAAATAAGGATCTTATTTTATTTGCTGACGATACTACAGCAATTATAAAGGATAAAATAGTCACTGAATTACCATTATCTCTCAAAAATACTTTGGATGAAATGGAATCATGGTTTCATCAAAACGGGCTAAAATTAAATATTGATAAAACACAGATTATAAAATTTTCCGCTAGTAATTATAACCAACAAACATTTGAAATATTAAATTCTGTAAAAAGTCATAAATTTCTGGGGGTTTTAGTGGATGAGAGACTTAATTGGAAAGACCATATGGATTACATTAAGCATAAATTAAGATCAATTTCATATGCATTTTTACGATTAAGAGATAGTGTTTCGCTTGATGCTTGTAGAATTGTGTATCATGGTTATGTAGAGTCTATCCTAAGATATGGAATAATTCTTTGGGGCATTGCGTCGGGAGTGAATTCAATATTTATCTTACAGAAAAAAATAATTAGAACAATGACAAATTCTAGCCCACTAAAGTCATGTAAAAATCTTTTCCGAATGCTAAAAATTCATACACTTGCTGGACTGTACTTATATGAAATATTGAGTTGGGTTCATGATACTAAAAATGAATTACCGGCAAAATCTAAATTTGACCACAGCTATAATACAAGAAATGCAAATGATTTTAAACTTCCCAAACATCACCTGACTTTATTTGAAAGAAGTCCACAGTATTCTGGTTTGAAATTATATAATAGGCTACCAAAGGAGTATAAGGAATTAAATGTTAGGCACTTTAGGAATAAATTAAAAGTTGCCATTATGGATAGAGCATATTACTCAGTTAAGGAATTTTTAGTAAGCCCTGTAATTAGTTTATAGTTAATTTTAATAAGTATTTTATGTTGAAAAGCCGGACTATATTTCATCATGTTTTTATTGTTCAGTAAATTTTATATTCTGAGAAGGCACCTGTACTGATATATTCATATAAAAAACAAAAATGTATTGAATTATTATAATTGTTGTAGCACTTATGTCCATGTCACAGAGAAATAAATAAAATAAGATAT
>JAGFPH010000412.1:429232-451352 GCA_018207615.1 Philaenus spumarius | reverse complement strand
CTTTGGGAATTTACACTGTATATGAAACTGGCTCAGTATTTTTTGAACAAAATGACCCAACTTTTCATTCAACATTGTCATACATTTATTTCTGTGTAAAATAATAAGAAAAAAATACCATTTATCAAATAAATCCTGTAGAGTCTACGTATAGTATAGTATAGTATAGAGTCTGTATAGTTACGATTTTTAATTAAAATGAATCAGACTATAAAAAAAAACTTTATACAGGAATTTAAAAAAAATGCTCACAAAATATCAATTTAAATGAAAGCAAAATAAATAATAAAACAAATCACCAATTTATGTTAATATTCACTTGTTTTATTGAAAATTAATTAAAACTAATATTGAAAGAACTGATGACATTAAACTAAAATTAAGGCTATAGAAATAATTTGGATGATTGAACTGGCTAAAAACACGCACAAAGAATCATGTAGCGTACAACGTATCCTTTAAAACTGTTTGCAATAATCTGTGAGCTCTTATTCAATTTGAACTTTGAAATATCTAAATGAATCGTTGTAGAATTGTTCCTCTTATCATTGTGAATAAAATTATCATAAAGTAACACCATCTGGCAAAGAAAAAAAGAACTGCATACAGTTTCCTAGAGTACCGATAGATTGTTATCCTGCCGTTAAAGGTTTAATAAATATGAGACGTATATGGTGTTTTTGTTTTTAACAGTTACTGCATCTTAAATCAAACAAGTACCTGACTGTAAATAAGAGACTACCTGCACTTCTAGAGAAGAATGCAATGCGAGTATACCTCGATGCTAATGGCAATGAAGGATCCTGGTTTTACATAATGCCTTACTACAAACTGCGTTCTACTGGTGACAATGTTGTAGTGGGAGACAAAGTCATCATGAATCCGGTGAACGCAGGTCAACAAGTGTTACACGTAGCTGCAAACTGTGAACTTCCTGATAACATAGGGTGCAAAGAGGTTAGTCAATATGTTGTTAGAATTAGGTTGTCTGCTACTTTGTTTTCTTTAGATTTGAGTAGAAGACATTCAGTTTTTGGTTTTTTAATATCATTTGAGGATTACAGGCCTATCTACTGTTTTTTTTTTTTTTTTTTTTTTTACAGATACCTGACTTTGCAACTCTGTAGGAGGAATTTCAGACCCCTGATTTTTATTACTCTAGGAAGCATTACAGACCCTTAACTTTGCAACGCTGTAGCAGACATTACAGACCCCTGACTTTGCAACTCTGTAGTAGGTATTACAGACCCCTATACTTTGCAACACTGAAGGATACATTGCAGACCCCTGACTTTGCAACACTGTAGGAGGCATTACAGACACCTGGCTTTGCAACACTTTAACAGGCATTACAGAGCCCCTGACTTTGCAATGCTGTAGCAGACATTACAGACCCCTGACTTTGCAACTCTGTAGTAAGCATTACAGACCCCTGACTTTGCAACACTGTAGGAGGCATTACAGACACCTGGCTTTGCAACGCTTTAACAGGCATTATAGAGCCCCTGACTTTGCAACATTGTTGTAGGCATTACAAACCCCCTGACTTTGCAACCCTGTAGTAGGCATTACAGACCCCTGAATTTTTAACCCTGTAGTAGGAATTACATACCCCCAGACTTTGCAATGCTGAAGGAGTTATACAAAAATGTTTAAATAATAATAATAAAATAATTTGTTATTTTGTTCTGCTTTGGTTATGTTAACAAAAATTGTTTACCTTTTTCTATGCACAGTTGTATAAAGTAAAAAACAGAGTTTTCCACCAGCTTCTCTAAAACGTTCGACTTCATTATTTTTCTGAGTAAAAGCTGTGCTGTTCCCTGTAACCAAAAAAAGAAGTAGAAAGGGCAAATCAAGGATTTCAATTAAAAATATTGACTGACACATCTCAATGTGGCTCATTTAAGCAATGTGCAGATAAATTAGCGAAGCCCTTTTGTGCTCTGATCAATGCTTCTTTTGAGAGTGAAGAATTCCCAAGAAGGTTGAAGACTGCTAAAGTCATCCAACTATTCAAAAAAGGAGATCCTAATAACATTAAGAACTATAGTTAATATTGTTACCAGTTTTTAGCAAGGTGGTCGAGAAGCATTCATTTACTAGACTATAGGAGCCTACTACCACACGCATAATATCTTAGACAGTAGTTGAAATATTTTTATCTTGTCTCAAGATTCTTACTTTTCTTGATCTTGGTAACTTAACTCTTAGTTTTTTCTCAAACTTGATAATTTGTATTTTCCGCCCATTCCTTAGTAGTCTCTATCAATGATATGATTTGTCAAGTGTTGATATAACTATACAGTTTGTTGATGGCCGGATGATGTTTAGGTGAACGTCGTCAATACAAGTACACCGTGGAAGGTAACGCTATTCTTAGAGCACAGGGAAAATCAGGAGGAAATTTTGAAAGGAGGAGATGTCGTGAGGTTGTTTCATGCGGAACAAGAAAAGTTTCTAACAATGGACGAACACCGTAAAAAACAGCATGTATTTCTCAGAACTACCGGGCGCACGTCAGCGACTTCCGCCACAAGCAGCAAAGCACTTTGGGAAGTTGAGGTAGTTCAGAAATAATTTTATTGTTTTATGAATATTATAAAATATAGTTTTAAAATCGTCGGTTAAATTGTAATACAACTCTTGGTTTTTAGGTTGTACAACATGACCCTTGTCGCGGAGGCGCTGGACACTGGAATTCATTATTTCGTTTCAAACATCTCGCAACAGGACATTATTTAGCAGCTGAAATAGATGATGACAATACAATCGACCAGATGCGTTCTAAACTTAGAGGTGAATATTATAGACAAACATTCTGTGTTGTCAAATATTGGTTTTTATTTTAAAATAATACCCTCGCACGGGGGGTGGAGACTAGCTGCACCTACTAAGAGGGGTTTGGCATCCCTCGCGGTACCCGATTCAATCAACGCCCAACACATTCAACACATACATCCAATTACATACACACGTACAACAAACAATACATACATTCCTATTCTCACCTTCTTTTAGGATTTTGACTGTGCAGAGCCATTGCGCTTTGGGAGTGCTGAACCTGCCAGAGTTTTGACAACCTCTGGTTTGTTAAGGCTGATGTGAGCTTGCTCTGCCGAGACGTATGCGTGGTTTCTGTTCTGGAGCCAGCCACTTCGGTTCTTGGTCAGGAAGTGTTCGCGGTGTTGAAGAAAGTCGGATTCTTCCTCACAGTAGTTTCGGGTTCCAGACTGATGTCCATCCAGACTGGCAAAAAGAGTGCTCGGGATCCTCACGGAACTGGAGGTTCGGAAGTGATCGCAATGTGATCTGATGGGCACGCCCTTACCGAGTTCGCCCGATTCCGCCTAACACGATGCGCTGAACAAAAAAACCCATGGTAAACAAAACCGTCAAAGATTTAGGAACAAAGAGACTTCATTCAGATTTGTCTGATGCGTCTGTAAACAAAGAACTGTTTAAAAAGACAAAGGAGAGGGCTGCTCAACAACCATCTGAGTTGCCAGCTCCCAAATTTTTAGTTTTTTCGAATGCGGAAAAGGATTCTGATTTATCAAAGGTATCGCCCTTTCTAATCAACAAAGCAATTACTGGAACAGCGGGCCCTGTACTTTCCATTAGGAAATTACAGAATGGCACCATTTTAGTTGAAACTAACAGCGGGAAACAAAGTTTGTCGCTGTTAAAGATGACTTCTTTTTACGACAAAGTCAAGGTATCTGTAGAACCTCACAGATCCTTGAATTATTCAAAAGGTGTCATTACCTGTAGAGACTTGATCCCCATTAGTTTGGAGGAAATAAAAAGTGAATTAGCTAGCCAGTCAGTTCTTGAAGTCACCCGCATAATGCGTAATGAAAATGGAGAGAAAAAAGCCACGGCTTCTTTAATTCTAAAATTTGGTTCACCCACACTGCCAGAGTATATCTATGCAGGTTTCTACCGCCTTTCTGTTAGACCTTACGTCCCAAACCCTCGACGTTGTTTTAAGTGTCAAGGGTTTGGACATGTGAGTTCTACTTGCACAAAGCAAGAAACATGCGGTCAATGCGGCAAAAAAATTGAGGGCTGCAATGATGACGCCAAGTGTCCCAACTGTGGCGGCGATCATCCTGCACGGTCCTTTAACTGTGAAAAGTTTAAAGAAGAAAAAGCAGTTCTTACTATTATGGCTAAGGATAAAATATCTTTCAATGCCGCAAAGAAATTATATAAAACCTCTAGGCCTGCTCTAGAAGGCAAATCATTTGCTGCTGTTGTTTCAAACAAGAGCAACACTCCATGCGCAACAAACTGTGGACAGTTGGCTAAGACAGTCAAAATCTTGCTGACCAAGACTGACCAAGTTGCTCAGCTAGTCGCTCTATTCTCAAAAGTGTCTCCTTCCGCTCCCGCTTCTGCTTTAGTTGATTCAAATTCTGTTCTGTATCACAAACAGAAATAGAACCATCTATCCCTGCTCTTGATCTGAGAACAAAGACGCAGGAAAAAAACATTATAAAAAAGAAAATTACTCCAGTATCTGGGGTAAAGCAATTTTTAAAGAAATCCTATACTTGTCCATCTGTAGTAACAGGAAGAAGTTCTGGACCCGTTCCAGGAAAGAAACCTGTTGCTATAAAAAGTAAAAATATAAAAAATGTAAAAAGTAGTAAAAAAGAAAATGAAAAAGGACGTTCCCCTACAAATCCTCCTAAAATCCCCGATCCCTGTCCTTCTCCACCCTCAACATCTTCCAAGATGTGTGAGGGAACTATGGAAGTGGACAAGGACACTCAACAAAAAAACCATCCTGTCACTACTGGACAGGAAAATGAAAAGGTTACAAAGGGACCATGTCCCTTCTAATATTTAATTATTTTAATGTGAATATTATATATTTATCTCAATATATAATATATACCGTCAAAATATATTTATTCATTAATTATCTATGTCCACGATCCCAAATATGAATGTTGTTCAGTGGAATTTAAACACAGTTAGGAGTCACATGGAAGATCTGAAAGTTCTTGTGTGAGACTCGTCGCCTCTATTCGTTTGTCTCCAGGAGACACATCTTCATAATACAAATTCTTTATACTTAAGAGGGTATTCTGACTTCAGATCGGATTTTGTTACAGAGGAGAGAGCAAGAGGTGGCATAGCCATACTTGCTCACAACTCTCTTGATGGTGTTCCCATAAATCTGGATATACCAATACAAGCAGTAGCAATTCGAGTCACTGTTCCCATAAAACTAACAATATACAGCCTATACCTGCCACCAAGCTATACCGTCCAATCAAACGACTTGATGGATTTAATATATCAATTACCTGCTCCGATTCTTTTGCTTGGCGATTTCAATGCACATCACTATTCGTGGGGATCCTCAACCTGCAACCCAAGGAGTATCCGCATAGAGAGGATACGATCCGATTTGGATTTGTTTTTACTTAATGATGGATCGTTAACACACTTAGCAGTTTCGACAGGAGGTTGGACGGTCGTAGACTTGTCATTTTATAGTCCTTCGATAGCTACAAGATTTGAGTGGACAGTGATGTCAGATTTGTATGGCAGCGACCATGCCCCTATACAAATTTCCTTTAATGACTCCTCTTTTCTGAACAACCGAACACCTCGATGGATAATAAATAAAGCCTTCTGGAATGATTTTACAAATCAATTTGCATTGCCAGAAAATAATCAACATATTTCTATAAATGAAACAGTTGATATATTTACAGATTCCATTATTTCAGCAGCAGAAAATACTATACCAAAATCTTCATCACGACTAAAACGTCCATCAGTTTCTTGGTGGAATGACAAATGTAAAGAAGCTCTGCGCTTACGAAGAAAAGCGTTAAGAACCTTTAATCGAATACCAACAGGAGAAAATCTAGAAAATTATAAAATCTTGCATGCCAAAGCTCGCAGAGTATTCAGGCAGAGCAGGAAAGATTCTTGGACCCATTATATCGGTACAATAACCAGAACGACTCCCACATCAACAGTTTGGAAGAAGCTACGTTCTGTGTGTGGCCATGTTCCCTCTGCTCCTTTGGTGGGACTGATGCAGCAGGATGGGATATTGACTACAGACAGCCATAAAATTGTAAGCATTTTGGGCTCATCCTTTTCTAGGTTCTCTTCAACTGCCGTGTATTATGATGCTTTTCGCACTTATAAAGCTGTTCAAGAGGCCATGCCATTCACTATCGGCATATCACAGGATTCTCCGTTGAATGACCCATTTACAATGGATGAATTGGAATCTGCCTTATCCGGATTCAGCTCCCGGACCCGATAGTATCGTATATTCTATGATTAAACACCTTCCAGAGTCGGGTAGAACAGCTCTTCTCCAAATATACAATCGTATATGGGATGAGCATATCTTTCCTGATTCTTGGTTGGAGGCCATAGTAATTCCTCTATTAAAACCAGGGAAAGACAAAACTGATCCAAGTAGCTATCGTCCTATCTCTCTCACCAGCGTTCTATGTGAACTGGTGGAGAAGATGGTCAATCGGCGACTTGTATGGTACCTTGAAAGTAACCAACTGATCTGTAAAGAACAGTGTGGTTTCCGACAGGGAAGATCATCTATCGATCAGCTGGTTTTGTTATAGTCGACCATTCAAAATGTCTTTCTTCTTCGTCAGACACTCGTTGCAGTGTTTTTCGATCTTGAAAAGTCATATGATACGGCTTGGAGAAGAGGAATTCTAAATATATTACAATCTTGGGGTATTCATAGGAGAATCCTAGCATTTATTAAACATTTCCTGTCTAATCGATATTTTAGGGTGCGTCTTGGATCTACCTTATCAGATCGATTTTATTTAGAGAATGGTGTCCCTCAAGGCAGCGTACTTAGCGTCACATTATTTGCAGTTGTTATTAATAGCATCACTGCTAATGTCCGATTACCTGTCCACTTTTCTCTTTTTGTTGATGATTTTGCCATTTACGTTGCAATCAGAAACACGGCAACAGCAGAAAGAACATTGCAATTAACGATCAACAAATTACAAACATGGTCAAATCAGACAGGATTTAAGTTTTCCTAGAAGTTTGCTAATACTAGATGCATCGCTTTTACTCGTCGCAGACAACATTTTAGTCCCATTTTATACCTAAACGGAACTCAACTTCATTTCGATAACACTGTCACATTTCTAGGTCTTATATTCGACCATAGACTCTCTTGGAACTCTCATGTGACAAATTTAAAATCATGCTGCATCAAGATCTTAGATATGTTACGGGTTTTAAGCGGTTCTCATTGGGGAGCCGATAGAACCTACATGCTGCTTTTTTACCGAGCTCTTATTCGATCATGAATTGACTATGGGTCCATAGTCTATTCGTCAGCTATGTTATCGGTTCTTAAAAAGATTGATTCCGTTCATAACACTGCTCTCCGTCTAGCATCCGGAACTTTTCGTTCTAGGCCCATTAGTAGTCTGCTTGTTGAAACGGCTGAGCCATCGCTCGCGCGACGTAGACAAGAGCTACAATTGTCATATATGTGTAATATGCGCTCCAAACCTTTACACCCTTCATATGATATTATTTTTAACAATTCATTATTTGCACAGTACGAATTTTGTAAACAATCCACTGCTCCCTATGGGATCAGAACTATCCGTATCCTCAATAATCTTGGTGTAGCACTACCTCCTATATATGAAAATACACCATGTTTTGTCGCTCCATGGTTAATTAGAAAGCCTCATGTTGATCTCTCACTGTCTAGATATCTAAAACAAACTACACCCGATGTTGTTTACTGTCAGGAATTTATATCCATATGTAAACTCTACCCATCAAGTCATATTATATTCACTGATGGTTCTAAACTGGACAATAGAGTCGGATGCGCATTTTTTCTGTCAGGAAACAGCTTCACTTTTGTGTTACCCATCTTCCTTTTCTGTATACACAGCAGAACTTTTTGCATTACTCAAGGCACTCAATGTTGTGCTAGCAACACCGGTGCACCTTCTTACATGTTCAGACTCAAGAAGTGCACTTGAGTCCATTCAAGATATGTACTCTCCTAACCCTTTGGTCAAAGATATTCTGTGCTCCATGCACAGACTTTGGCTACGGGGCGTGGGAGTGTCGTTTTGCTGGGTTCCGGGTCACGCCGGTATACATGGAAACACTAAAGCAGAGCTAGCTGCTAAGGAAGCCACTTCATTACAGCCTAGCGTGAGTAGAGTAATGTCGTCCGACTTTATGTCCTCTTTAAAACAAGCCCTGTTTAGACGGTGGGAAGAAGAGTGGGTAGCAGTACAAGGAAATAAACTCCGCCAAATTAAAGATACCGTTCGGCCATGGATATCGTCAAACCCGTCGAGAGGAAGTGGTGGTTTCTCGCCTATGCATTGGCCATTCTGGGTTAAACCACGGGTTTCTGATGCGTCGGGGGGATCCGCCGCTTTGTCCTTACTGCTTAAATCTCCCTTCAATTAAACATCTACTTTTAGATTGTGAAAAGCTGAAATATGTTCGGAAGAGGTTTGCCTATCAAATTGCATTTAGAGGATGCTGGGTGATGACGCCCAAACCATTAATATGGTGTTAGCATTCCTCCATCGGTTGAATGTAATGGGAAAAATTTGAAAACAATATACATTTACTTACGAAACTTAAATACCATGTTTAGATTTATTACTTGTTATTTTAATTACAGTTTTATTCATTGTTATGTAACAGGGCCCTTTACAGCCCTGTGACAAGATGTTATTGTGTAATTATTGTTGTTATCGTTATTTTATCGTGTAGTGTCTTTAGTGTGTGTAAATTAAAAGTTTAATTTTATACCTGTGTGTGATAGTATAAGCATTGTACGAATGCTCTTCGTTATCCAGGCGATGATAACCAGCCAGGTTTTTCGCCTTTAAAAACAAAAAAAAATTTTTTTTTAAATAATACTGATTTTTGTAAACCACTATTACTATTTAGAAACGTTAAACTCTTACAGCACTGGATATTTTCATTCTTTTGAGAAAACTAATTATTGTAAGCTGTATAGTGACAAACAGGGTGTCTACCAACCGGGAAAACCGGGGAAACCGGGGAAACCGGGAAATAGTCGGGAATATGAATTAACCTTGAAAATTCCGGGAGAAAGCCGTGATTTTGATGTGTAACCGGGAATTTTATTCCTTCACTTGAGTTATTTTCGTTTTGTAAACGCGATCGCGGGAGTTCGGCATGAGCAAGCACCGATTCCCTAAAATCGATTCCATTGATTCTTAGTGCGGTAATCGGTACCGAGAATCGATCGCAAAAGTCGATTCCAATTACAGTACCTCAATTCCAAACACAAACAACACATTCGATGTGTACTGAATTATTAAATCATATAAATTTACAAGCATAATCTATTTTAAACATTGTAACATTTAAATTTGGGATGGGCCGATTCACGATACCACCGATACTTTGTATTTAATATCGGTAACAAGAATCTGTAGCCGAAACTCGATACTGATAATGAGAGATAATCAGTTCAGTTCATATTATTGTCAAACTAGCCAGTTCTCCGTATTTTGAATGTAATCTCCAGTATTTGCAATCACATTCACTGTATTTAAACTTAACTCCAACTAATCATTTAACAATAAATTATCAGTAGGAAAAATGTAAAACTCTCTTACTTTGATGTACGTAGGTATTTTCCCTAGTAAAATGTTTAGGCAATTGTTTCGTTTGTAAACGCATTCATGCGTATGCTTGGTTTTTTGTACACAGAAAGGTAAAGTAGGCTCAAGGTCAACCACTTATGGATTCTTTTCTTATCGTGTCTATTTATAGAATTAGGGTGAATACTGTGAAGATAAGTTACAAATCTTATAGATCTGTAACAAAAGTATAATAGTTCTATTTGTTTTTAGTTCGGGTAAAACATTTTGGACATTTTCGGGATTTACGTTACCCGGTATTTATGTTTTTTGTAGGAATCCCGACTAAGTGCCTTTGTTTTACTTGTTATTCATTCCCGCAAATAGCGATATTTAATTCCACCTTTTCCGAATTTTACAAGTGTCATCTAAATAACCTTTTCGCGGACCTTAGCCATTGTAATTTAAAGTAAGTTTTAACGCCGGTATTTTATAGAAACAAGAACTAATTATTGCTCTCAGAAGTAGAGGTTTTCGCGAATGTACGCTGTTGTGTATTGCGTTTTATAAAATTAGCGCTAATAATATTCGGATGTCGTATTCTTTTGCGGACATTTGACATTGTATTTTAAATAATATTTCAATAATGGTAGTTCATACAATTTTCATAAATTGTATTCAGGCATCAACTTTTTTGCGGTCATACGCTGTTGTATATTAAATTGCGTTTTAATGCTGACGTTTTAAAAAATTAGCATTAATAATATTCGGACGTCGTATTCTTTTGCGGATATTTTGTCATTGTATTTTAAAATAATATTTCAATAATGGTAAGACATACAATTTTCACAAATTGTATTCGGGCATCGATTTTTCGCGGACATACGTTGTTCTATTTTAAATTGCGTTTTAATGCTGACGTTTTATAAAATTAGCGCTAATAATATTCGGACGTCGTATTCTTTTGCAGATATTTTGTCATTGTATTTTAAATAATATTTCAATAATGGTAGTTCATACAATTTTCACAAATTGTATTCGGGCATCGATTTTTCGTGGACATACGCTGTTCTATATTAAATTGCGTTTTAATGCTGATGTTTTAAAAATTAGCGTTAATAATATTCGGAAGTCGTATTCTTTTGGGGACATTTTGTCATTGTATTTTAAATAATATTTTAACAATGGTAAATCATACAATTTTCATAAATTGTATTCGGGCATTAATTTTTCGCGGACATACGCTGTTGTATACAAATTGCGTTTTAATGCCGACGTTTTATGAAATTAGCGCTAATAATATTCGGACGTCGTATTCTTTTGCGGACATTTTGTCGCTATATTTTAAATAATATTTCAACAATGGTATTTCATACAATTTTCACAAATTGTATTCGGGCATTGATTTTTTGCGGACATACGCTGTTGTCATATACTAAACAGCTTTCTTTTTATCCAATTATAAAAATAATCGTATGCAGCCTAGATATTTTTGGCTTATACAAATAGTGTTTAGCAAATAAATTTTATATTTTTATATGTGTTAAGGTTGGTGAATTACTCTTTATTTGTGTTATTTTATTATATTTGATGATTTTATTTAGATTTTTACAAAGGCTTGGTCATAGACGTAACCAGGGGGGGGTTTTGGGGGTTATAACCCCCCCCCATTGAAAAAATATTTCGGACTTTGTTTATATTAAAATACCTAACTTGTTTTCAACACCTATGCAAATGTTAAGCTACAATAAATTATCAGTATATTGCTGACATTATCTTTGGTTGAATTGGGCACTGACATTTTATTTTATATAGATGCAGTGTAGTTATAAAAGTATAGTGATCTAAAGGCAGCACACTTTCCGCCACAGATTAATTGCCGTCGTCATATCAACAGTGGTGCGAAGGAGAGTATTAGAGCATACACATTCGTCGGAAAATAAACGAACTGTTTATTTGCCGCTGACGTTAGCTGTGCAGCCGCTCGCTTCCATTACAATCGATGGATTTTCCATCATCTCCGCCGAAACAGTGGCGAATGTGACCAAATGCACGCCAATTTTCCTTATTTTAGTACTTTTTTCGTAGAATACTATCCTTCAGCAGCGTGTGCAGTTCGTCAAATGACGAAACCGACATTCTTATATAATTTTAAAATGTTTCTTCTAGTTCCTCAAATTGGGAAACATAGTGTAAAATGCTACAAAATTTTCTTTTCTTTTATTGATTGGACGAACGAAAATAAGTATATTTGTTGCTTCCTATTTAATCGGCGATAGAATAACAATAAAGCGAGAGTTGTTCTCTGTTCATATCAATAAAACATTAAAAGATAATATATTACATAACACACTTCGTGATTAATGAACTAGACACTTCAGTTTTCAGTTTAATGAATCCCACTGGCTCTTTTTATGAGCGGGGACGGTAGCCCAACTAATCCGTAGTCGGCAAAAAAAAAAACTCCGTGTGTTCAAAGCCTATGAGGTTAGAGGCAGCGTACGGGATTATTTGGCGGAGGATGAGTTATGGTTGCTATTCTAAATTATTCTAAAGTAGGCCTGAATTACAATTAGAAGTGGAAAGTTATACATAGGCCTACCTGTATCGTTTTAAAGTACTTTTGGGAAGCCTAAAACGTGTTATTTTGCATCTTAATTTAACCCTAGAATCGGCAATGTTAACAAAAATGGATTTTTTTGGCGTTTGCAAGTATTTTTTCCAAAAGTCGCCAAAAATAGTAAATGAACTATAATCCAAAAGTGTTTCACAGCTTTTTTGTAGAGAAAGGTTCAAAGAATTATATATGCTAGTAAAAAAATGATAGATGTAAAAGTTCTAAATTAGAACTGTACAAAAATATTTATCAATTTCATATTTCTTATTTTGAAAACACAAGTTTTTATGTTCCTACTACAAGACTGCTATAAAAAATATGCCAAGTTTGAAACGTAATTTAGGAATATATACTTTGCCCAAAAATGAAATATTATTATAACAAAGTGTAAAGAATAAATCAAAGAATTGAACTGTATACTTATAAATTATCTTTTAATAAAAGTGTTTGACTTAGAACTATTTGAATAATAAAAGCGAGGAGAAATATAGAAACATCCCACTCATGCTTAGTATACAACGGTTGGATATAAAGCTGCATATAAAATTACAGCCTTGGTTTGAGAACGTCAAAACGATCTCATTCCCACACCATAGACAACAAACCTTTCGAGCAAAACATATTTGGTTCACAGGAAATGTTAGCTTGAAGCATTCTCTACACATACATATCAAAATATGTCTAAAAATAGACTTCTATCACACAGATATCACTTGTAGTTAGTAAGGCTGTTTATTGGTTGGAAAACTGACCAATGCAAGGGTCTACAAAACGCCCCACAACTTTAGAACTATTTATGCGATTTTTGATTGGATGACAATTTTAGATAGGGGAAAGTGTGATGCATCCATTAGTATATAGATATAATTTAGAAAAAATACTGGGCGGGCTGTAGGGAGGCACATAGAAACTGGAAATGAACGGTCATTTCGGCCTACTTAATTCGCGTGACATTTGCTTTTAGAAAATTCAAAATTAAAACGATGATTAAGTATGTAAATATACGTTTTAGAAAGAAATTGTAAATACAAAAATTAAGGTTTGAAACATTACCTTTCCAATGGTGTATGTCGTTTTTAAATTGGAAAATTTTTAGTGAGTCAAATATTCGATACAATCACGCGTTACAAATGTGTTGTCGTACGAAACGTGCGATCTTCCGGTTCTAGGGTAAAAAATCCCCCCCAGTGGTTGTAATAACCCCCCCCCCATTCGGTCATCCTGGTTACGCCTATGGGCTTGGTAATTTAGTAAAATATTTTATTACAAGTTGTGTTTTCATATTTACTCCACAAATCCCAAACTTGATTAAAATTTTGTAGCTTGTTTTTAGAAATTTTATATTTTTTGTAACTGTTGAAATTTAATCACCAATGTACTTTATATTGTTATTTGTTTAACTTTTATTATTGTAAAAATAATAATATTAAGTGTATTGGCGATTTAATTTCAACAGTTATATGAATTAGGAGGCAATCACCATTTTGGTGATGGGTTAAAAGATTTTTGATAAATTTCAGTTCTCTAATAGTAACCCCTAGTCTATTTAACAACGCTCAAGTAATGAAGATCAGTACAAACATGTTTAAGAAAACAAAAAAAGTTAGAATTATCAATCTGAAATAAAATGCACAGTTCAAGAGTCTTCAAGAAGTATACATAGGTATGTCTTATAAAATTGTTCACTTATCTTAAAAATAATATATTTTAATAGAAACATGTGAATCCAAACGTTATGATCATTGTCTTTTCTAACTTTCATGAAACAAGTTTTGGTTGAGGAATTTGTTATTTTGTTGAAATACTTATTTTACTTACTCTCAGTTGACCACTTTAATATTAAACATATTAATATTTAATATTAGTTGAGCACCGAATGGCTTGTAATATGCATATAAGGATAACCAGGAAAATCATTGAGAAACCTGGAAAAAACCTGGAAATAACCAGGAATTTCAAAAATAACTTTTGGTAGACACCCTGACAAAGCTGGTCATTGTTTATATTAATAAAGTGTTTGTCTGCGATGCCTCGCCAAATGTGCAGAGATTTTACATTTTTAACATAGGTGGACAGAAGGGGCCTGAATGCACCTCAGGACTTGTAATATTTGTATTTGTTTGATAGTTATGTGCAAAAACTGGTTAAAAACATGATTATTTTCTCATACCGATGCAGAGCTGATCATTTCATTATATGGCGGTTAAATTATATTTAATTTTTATAAAAGATTCACAGCATATTTTAACTGTTCAATTTAAATTTTGAGTTTTAGACATTCAAGGAGGTCCTGTTTATCATTTGGTGTCGGTGCCACATTCCAACGAGATATCTTCTCTTTTTGAATTGGATCCCACTACCCTAACGAGAGGTGATTCTTTAGTGCCTCAATCCTCTTACGTGAGGTTGCACCACCTCTGCACAAACACTTGGGTTCATAGCACTTCAATACCTATCGACAAAGATGAGGAAAAGCCAGTTATGTCGAAGGTAAAACTCATCCACCGTCTTATGATTCTCTTTAGTTTTATGAACTTTAATTAGTCAAGGTATTATAATAAATATAGAACACACTTAAGGTAAATATTTTAATTGCTATCTTGTGTGTTTCACAGAACTCTTTATGTGCATATGTGTTTCATCTTAATATAAACGTATTAAACTTCTGATGTAGGAATGTGTTACGGGAGGAAAGGTTTAATTGCTTTGTATATAAGATTTGAAATTTTTGCTAGTATTACTAAAACCTTAATAAACTACTTGTAAAACCCTCCATCATTTTGGGAAAGAAAAATATAATCTGGACTACTCCCTAGCAGAACAACAAACCTAAGTTCCCGATTGCTCCAGCCTTGTCTGTTTTAGCAACAAATATACCCCCCCTCCTACTGCTCCAGCAACAGAGCAGCATACCTAATCCACCCTGCCTGTGTAACGGACCATCGCTGCCAGTCTGGCTTACCTGCGTCCGGCTCCTCCAGCGATGGCGTTTTCCCAGGTCGGGTTGTACCTTTCTGTCCTCTTGCGGACGTACGGGCGTTGTCAGGATGGTTGGTGGTGAGAAGGTTTGTTAAAAAAGCGGTAAACGGGTAGTTGATTTAACATTCTTTATTAAATCAACTCTCTGCTGGTCCCGTACTAAACTAAACTAACTCTAAACACACAAGGCAAAGGCAAGCATAATTCCCCCCATTTATGAGTCTACTCACGGACGCGATTGCTCTCAGACTGACTACTGCATCTCTTGATGCTTCCAACTAACACCCCCCCCTCCTTACTTTACTCTAAACCTCGATCCCAGCAATATAATAAGCCTGCATCTCTACCTAATCTATTCTATTACTTTATATTACATTATTATTATTATTAAATATTACAATTTGGAGGGTACCTGCCACATCACCCCTCCACGTCACCAGAGTCGGCCCCTTCGACTCCATTACCACTCTTTACAACCTATGTCACATGAATGTTTTTTTTCCCTCGACCACCAGAACCTGCCTGGGGTTGGTCTCGACTTTTACCACTTTTTATCCACTATTTGTTTTCACCTGACCTGTTTTTTTCCTTCAGCTACCATTTTAACCTTAAAACAACACCATGGCTCTGCATGATGGTCGGAAAACCTCTCTGGTAAGTGTGGGATGACAACTCCGTACGCCTCAACTTGCATCATCAAAGAAGTTAACAAAAAATAAAATTATGCATGGCCTTTCCATTGTATCAACAAACACAGTATTTATTAAGAAACTTTACTAGCTGAGCCGGCGTGTAGAGTAGTATGAATTTAATTTATTGCTTTCATTTTAAATATTTCTTTTTTTTTGCATTTGCCTTCTTAATTGTATTTTAATTGATACAAAATTATTCTGGTACCTCATTTAAAAATGTGATATAAAAATCCTTTTTTCTTTATCAAAATCAATTACAAACATCAAAAGATCAACTTGACACATATCTCAACTAAACATTTCTTTCTTTAACAATTAAAAAAACATAATGAAAACTTATATCTACGAAGCCAGCAGAGATCATTAACATAAAATACATTTAATACTTGTTCAATTTTTCAAACATTGATACATCCATGATGTTTATATTTTTATTCCTTTATCCTTATCAATCTCTTATCATCTTGGTTATAGTGGTAAGAACAAAAAATTCGCCGAACACCTATTATATTTAAAAAAATTACATAAGTTTTATCCATACATGGTATTTAACTATTTCCCATTCACAAATTACTATAGTTTATAAAAATCATCATTGTTAAAAGAAAATTTAAGTTACTTTACTCTTCAATTCATTTCTTTAAAAAAATATTCATTATCTTTTTTTATTTTTATCCGTAAATTTTCTCTAGCAAAACTTTGTTTTTACAAAATTTATCAATGGATTCTTTCTCCAATTGAAAACTGTTTGGAAGGTGGCATCAATGTATGCCTTTTTCGAAAGATTTTAGTAGTCCTATTAATTCACATAAGTCATCTTACTAAATTTTAACATCTCTTAATCAACTTATTACTTACTCCCAAAGTTTTATTTATTTTAACCCTTCCAAAAACTTTCATAGTCCAAGCTAACAATTGCATTGTTACAAAAACTTTCCTTTCTTAAAATTATTCAAACACTAAACAAAAATCTATTATTAGTTACTTTAAGTTCTCTAAATTTATTTACGTTAACAACAAAAAACAAATTACTAAAAAAATTATTGTTACCACTGTTATCATTGCATTTACTAATTAATTGCCAAATTTATTTGTAAGATCTAATTTCATGTATATCAGTTTCAAAATGAACTTCAAAAATTACTCTAAATTCAAACTATTCCTCTCCCTTATGATAAAACACAGACATCATTGTCTTGTTGCAAATTTACTTAGCCTTTCAGCATTTTGTGTTAAAAAATTCCAATTACATTACTTGTTCATTCATAAAGTCTATTTAAACATTAAACAAAATTAACTTAAGTATTACAGAGATAAAACATTATAATTTTCTTTTATATAGGAATAAAAATGGTACTCATGTAGTGGTTTAACGGTTGCTAGTCCCATAGTGCAAGGAAGTCAACATCAATGTTCCATGTTCACCCACATGGTCCTATGTTTCGCAAAGAATGTCTGTCTCTCAATATGTGCTCAAAAATGTATGTACACGCCACCCTTTGCTATTTTAACAAAAAACATTTATCATTAATACAAATTCTCATAAGTTACAACATACTTTATTTTTTTTTAAATCTGTTATTTATTTATACAAAACCATAACAATTCAAATCAACTTTCTGTACATGTATAAAAATGTATCATTCTTTTTATTATAATTACTTATTGTCATATTAAAAAAAAATATATTTTTCTTCATATTTATTACTTATAATTTATTTGAAGGGTATGGCATCTTTTTCATTCAAACGTCCTTCTGCGACAACTAAGTTGGTTCCATTTTGCCGAAGGCTGATTGCTGTATTTCTGTCCTTCATGAATCTGTAAAACATCTCAAAATACCCTTTTTAGACATTTATTTTCAAATTGATGTAAATTAATTGTTATACAATTAAAAATAATACCCCAAACTCTACATTATAATGTTTATTTTACTAAGATTACAAAATAACCAAAAAGAAAAATGTTCTCAGTTCTCATCTTTTTATGATAACACTATTAACTCTCACTTTGCTGATTCTACATCACTCAGTATTATCAAGTTACAATCACTGTACTATTGTGAAGTGTTAATCTTTGTAGCTTTGCTTTCTGATGTCATGTTTACAGCATAAGACTGCAAGTTTGCAAAGTCTAGCAAGTATACAGTTTTCTTGTGAACACGTTTCTAGCTGTAATTCTGCCATGTCTGCATTACCACATCCTGTTTGCTCTGACTCAATAATTATGACAACTACTTTATCCAAGAATTACTGTGAAGATCTTTTATCTAAAAAACTGAATAATAATACTGAACAATATTGAAATATATAAACAACTGTCATTTCCAAATTAAATGAAAAAAATTATCCTAACTTAAACTAATCTTGCCTTATACCTTGTGAGTATATTATTCCAGTCACATTTTTCGTGGCATGTGATAGCCCTGTCCGACAAAGTTTTATAAAGACTTCAAACTTAAAATCAGCTAATGACCTGGCGATTACGTATCCAGTGGCATTGCCTACAACCTCTTTCAGTTTTTAACTGACTCATATTTCCACTTGTAAACATTTTATGCAATTCCTTGCAATAAAATTAACATTTCATACAGTTGGATCAACTGCTATGAAATCTTAAAATTGTTCTGTCTCAAGAACACTTTCCGAAGACATCTTCTTATGTCCTTCTGTGACAACTAAACCTAACCAAATATAATATATAACCTTTCTTCAATATTTCTTATTTCATCGTCGAGAACAAATAGTTCAATACTCCATATTCAATAAAATTATTTCCACTTGTACAATAATAATACATTTTCTTTCACATAAACGCCGATTTCTTCTTCGTAAAAACAACTTCTACGATACTAATACATTTCACTTCGCATAATCGCAGATTTTATTTCGTAAAAACAACTTCTTACATAAATCACGTCGTAAAACCACTTTAATTAATTGTACTCATTTATATAACAAAATACGACCATTTCAACTATTGTCCGTTATCAGCTCTCTTCTTCAACTCTCCCCCCCCGGTGCGTGAGTAGACTCTTTTCTTTATTATTAACGATTTAGCAATTTTCAATATTATTAGTTTTCCGATGACAACAATTTCATTGGTTATTACAATTCATTTATTTATTTCATCGTAGACATTAACTATTATCTAACAATAGGTTACCATTATTCCTTTAAATAATTTGATTTTACTCTTATACATTAGCATTTATTTCATTACAACTACAAACAATTTTTGTTCATATTTTCCTTTTGCAATACATTTTTATTTTACTATTCAATTAAAAACTCTCTTTTACATAACTTTAGATTTCCATGTTATAATAATCTATTTACCCCTTTATAAACTTACAATGTTCTCTCTATTTTTTGGAGAAGCACTAAATTTGTATTTCTTATTTATTAATCCATTCCCTCTATTTTCCATGCTATACAAAAATCTTAACATTCAATTATTTTCTTCATATTAACGATTTATCAATTTTCAACAGTAAGTCTAACAAAGACAACTAACACCCCTGGTTATCATAATTATTACTTCATTTTTATACAAAATCACTTATCTAATTTTATTTATTTTTATTTTTTCATACCATACAAACCTTATTATAAAAATTTGTGTTATATTCAAACTTGTTATCTGGACTATTCATTAATTCAAATTACAATGTCTCCAAGTGTGAAAAGTTTAGGCGGATAGCTGTAAGAAATGGCTTGTGTGCCAGAAATGTGTAAAGAAAGGTATGCATTCCCTTTTTTTTTTAAGACAAAGTTCGAATCACTGTATGTTCTTTCAACAAAATCAAATATCATCCATACTGTTAAACTACGAACAATTCTATTTACTAAAAAAAAAACAATTTATTTTACCATATTTTCTTAACCACTTTTATTATAAATCTGAACTTTTTCAGTTTTACTCGTAAACCATTTTCTTCAATACTCGTTGAATAAAAACTTACAATTTATTATTATTTCACTTAACTGACATTTTATTTGTTTTCAAAATACATTTCCATCTATGTGCATACAAAAATTATCCTTTCTTCAATATTTTATTAATCCCATATTACCATTTTATTTATCTCAACATTTTAAAACTTTATTTTTCTTTTAAATCCAACATTTTCCAACTAAAATAAAATTATTTATTTTCATTGTAATCCAACTATTTCAAAATTAAATATACATACAAAGTTATTAACGAACATCTCGCTTACCTATGCATATCTTATAAACTTTATATATTATTATTAAAAAATGTAATATTTGTTACTAATGCATTTTTAACAAAGTAATTATTATTTATAACTGTTATTTTCGCCCTATAACTAGACTGTTCTAGTCCATATTTCAATCGTGTCCTTCAGATCACCCTTTGAGACACTGATGCCGCCAGAAGAAGTTGCACCTTTACCTTGCCATATAAGCATGTGTTTAAAACCTACTCAATTAAATTTTGAACCCTACATGACAATTCAAGATATGCAAAGTCCCAGTAGCACTGCTCATATCCTTTGATTTTCAAGGCTATAGTTCTCATTTTTATCGTAAACGGCAGTTATTTATAATATATTTTTATTTTTATTGAAAAAATCTCTTACTCTATGCCCAATATTATGTAATAACGTTATGCGAAAGTATTTTCCGTTTATTTAACATCCAAAGTCATTAAAATTCAATTCAATCTCGAAGTTTTTAATTTGATTTATACAATCACAGTTAGTAATGCTTCAAACTGTACATGGCCTGAAACCTTGAACTTGTATTCCTTGTACTCAGTATTCTGACAGAGATAAGGTGATGTCATTCTGCCGGTCATGTACTCCTTTCGCTTATCTAACTTCTAGCTATGATGCTCTAAGTTTTAAATCTTTAAATACGATTCATTTCGTTTCCTTCTTATATGTTATTTAAGTTATATGAAATTATTGTTATTGACTTGATCATATTATTATCTCATACACAGTTTTATATTTAGTAATTAATTTTGTTTTTAAAGAATACCCACTCTATATGTCTCTTACCCCCTTGTGTAATTCAGGTCCCAGTAAACCTTATGTAGATAATCATTCTAAAAGTTTTACTTTATTATTCTTCTCTACTTTGTACAAATTATTTATTTAAATAACTTTTATTGCTTTATTATCATTGGTATTTGTTTAATATTTTTAATATTTATTTTTGAAATTTTAAGTCAAATCATAGTACAGTAGCACTTATCTATATCTTTAAAATTATCTTAACCCAATTTAGAACAAAAGTTTTAAAGTTGTCAATGACACCATACCTCAATATTATTCAGTTTGTTAAATACAAAACCATCTAATTCCAAATATTTTCCTCAGCAAACTTTAAGATTTGTCCAGTAGTATTGGTCCAGTGTGACTCAACCAATACTATGCCTGTCTTTTTATGCGTAGGAAACCTATCGCGTATCATTTACGTCAGAAAATATTTCAAAAAATACCATGCATTATTATTTTAACTTTTTCATTATACTTTATTATTATCCATTTTAATATTCCAATTAATATCCCTCCTTTAAATATTCCAATATTTCAAAAAATTAAAAATTCTGTAATAAAAAAAAATTATTTTAAGACCAACAAAGTTTACCCTACCTATTTTTCGGAAGAAACTTCTTCTTTTAAGACCACTTCTCGACTCCAGTTGTAACGGCATTTTAAAGACCACTTCTGACGCCAGTTGTAACGGCTCACCTGCATCCGGCTCCTCCAGCGAGGGCGTTTACCCTGGTCGGGTTGTACTTTTCTGTCCTCTTGCGGACGTTAGGGCGTTGTCAGGATGGTTGGTGGTGAGAAGGTTCGTTAAAGAAACGGTAAACGGGTAGTTGATTTAACATTCTTTATTAAATCAACTCTCTGCTGGTCCCGTACTAAACTAAACTAACTCTAAACACGCAAGGCAAAGGCAAGCATAATTCCCCCCATTTATGAGTCTACTCATGGTCGCGGTTGCTCTCAGACTGACTACTGCATCTCTTGATGCTTGCAACTAACACCCCCCCCCCCCCTACTTTACTCTAAACCTCGATCTCAGCAATATAATAAGCCTGCATCTCTACCAAATCTATTCTATTACTTTATATTACATTATGATTATTATTAAATATTACAAGGTGGAGGGTACCTGCTTCAGCTGCATAACAGCAAACCTAGGCCTCCTGAGTTTTCTAGC
>JAGFPH010000412.1:411053-429222 GCA_018207615.1 Philaenus spumarius | reverse complement strand
AGAAAATCACAGCATACATAATTCACTCATGACTGCTCCAGCAGCAAGCCTAAGCCTGTTGTCTGCTCCAGTAGCATAGGGGCAAACCTAGGCCCCCTGACTGCCCAACCCGCGGATCAGAAAACATAAGCCCCTGAATACCAGCAGCAGAGCGCAGCAAACATAATCTTCATGACTGCTCCAGCAGCAGAGCAGTAAACTTCACCCTGATTTCTTTCTGGATATCCTGGTTGAGTTGCACAACTATTTATTTAAACATTTACATGCAAATACACACATTATATAATATACAAATCTTATACTTATTTTACATTATATTGTTTACGATTGTGTGCTTACAGGTAGGATGTGCGCCTATTAAAGAAGATAAAGAAGCATTTGCTCTAATATCCGTGTCTCCGATGGAAGTAAGAGATTTGGACTTTGCTAATGATGCTTGTAAAGTCTTAGCTGCAAATTCCTCAAAGTTAGAGAGAGGCACAATTTCTCACAATGAAAGAAGGTAACTGGATTTAGAAATGTAGAGTGTACTTATTAAAGAAGAGGTTTAATACATGAACCCGAGTGTTATTTGGTTGTAGGCTATTATGAACAGTTATTTAGCCCGGCTGTCACTCTGAGCTGCTTATTTAATTGGATTGCTTCTTGTCAACGGGTTTAGTACGATTTACACTATTGACCGAATATGGTAGAACTCCATTTTAATGAAAAAACACACAATATTTAGTAAATTCTAAAATTTGTATTGAGTCTTGCCCACCATGGCAAATATTATAATAGAGAACAGTTAGTTGGAAGGGCGCGGGAGACCTATGGTCATAGGGCAGACAGTGGTTTCAGTATGTCAAACTTGCCTCTACTGAAGCCAAGTAACTAGTTCTCTGTTGTAATATGTATGTCTGTTTTCTATATTTTCCTTGATCTGTGTTAAGCTGCCTTGTCAGTGCCATCACTAGCGATGAACTTTTTCATTAACGGGTTTAGACTTTATGAAATTGTAACTTATAATTTTTGTTTCGTATTCTGTAGCACGATGCTACGGCCAATTTATCTAGTTAAATAACAATAATTTGAAATTGTCATCAAGATTACGTCTAACCCCTGTTGTAGTTCCAATACACTTTTGTTTTTGTGTTATCATGTGTTTAAAAAAAAATTAATTGCGGTTAAGTTAAAAGTGAGTGACAATTTACATGGAAGTGACATTAATGAACTATTTGATAAGTTTGTCATCGCCAATAAATATTTCGATAAAACTAGTTAACAACTGGATATATTTTTAAAATTCATTTTGCTTTGTTTTATTTTGTGTTGTTTTGTGATTTTTTTTATTCTGTTCTAATATTTTACTGTTAAAGTTTTTCTTTATCAGTGTTTTATTTTGAACCCATTGTTGGTTATTCGTTATACATTAGTTTTAAGTTTATGGTGCTGTCTGGTTTTTCTTGTTAACTAATTTTAAGATTTAAAATAGTTACCTCTATTGTAAATTAGTTTTAGTGATGGCCGTTATAAGTGGTTGTTATTTCTTAAGTTTTAATTGACTTACAATTTGATTGTTTTGGTTTTTATGTTACTAGCTGGCCCGATCCGGCTTTGCACAGAGAGACAAATCAAAGTTGAATATGAGGATTTTTAATAATTTTGACACCCCCAAACCCCCCTAAAATTTCGAATTTTTTGAAAACCTTTCTTAGCGAGCACCTAGTGCCCTAGAGGAAGCTACATACCAAATTTCATTCCAATCCGTTCGGTGGTTTTTTTAGTAACTTTGACCCCCAAACCCCCCTAAAATTTCGAATTTTTTGAAAACCTTTCTTAACGAGCACCTGGGGCCCTAGAGGAAGCTACATACCAAATTTCATTCCAATCTGTTTGGTGGTTTTTGAGATTTTGTGATGAGTGAGTGGTATTAGGATTATTTATATATAGATTATGGAGCATTGTATGTACCAGGTGATATAATGACTTGACCAGTTTTTCAGCTCAAAAATAGTTTTGTTATCTTTAGTATAAAGCCTGTAAAATAAAGAAAGAACAAGAAATATTCAAAGTACTAGAAGCAATGCCTTTTATTTGTAGCAATGGTTTTTGCGTATTCTTAATGCTAGAAGCAATTACTTAATTTTTATTCACATGACACAGTGGGTTAATTAAGCAAATTCTAGTAACACCTATGAAACCCTACTTTGATGCATGTACAACAATGCATGTATAATAATGATTTCCTAATCTTTACAGAGCCGTAACAAGTCTACTTCAAGATATTGTGTACTTCATCGCTGGCTTAGAAAATGAGCAAAATAAGTCCGAAGCATTAGATCTGATTGTTACAAATCCTAACAGGCAAGTATATACATTTTTAATTCACTGTATTTAACCCCCTAAACCGCTAAGCTGAAATATGGACTACCAATAATTTTGAGTAACCTAATACAAAAACATTGTATTTCTCCAATGTTCTTTTCTATTTTGGATTCTTAGGGTTAAATTGTGTACACAAAAAATATACAATTAATTGAAAAAAAAGTAATAAAAACTCTGTAGAATTTACTTTTTATTTACAGGTACTTCTTTTTATTTGGAGATTATTTTTTATTATCAACTACAAACTTACATGCAAAAAGTAAAGAAAATACTTTTCCTAATATGTAATAAGGGTTTACTGTGTCTACAAAAACACATTTTCTATATAAAAATCAGTGGAAATTAGCAATACTTATTGATGCTTTAAGATCAAAAATTAAATAATATTGTTTTTATAATTTTGCTTCAAGACTACATAAAACAATTTCAAAAATGGTTACCAGGCAGTATTTAGTAGGTCTAACAATAAAAATAGCTACAAATTAATCAAAATTAGAGTCACCTAGATTGGCCATTAATGTTTTAAAAAAAGTTAAAGGTAATTTGTTTTAAACATAAAAAACAAGTAAAAACTATTACAAAATGGACTACTACTGCATATGAAAAAGAATCACAGTGTGCATTTTGACTTTAGAGTGAGCTACAGCTTACAGTCAAAATAAACAAGGAACAGCTAACTGAAACAGCTTGTGGCACTGAGTAGACCTATGAAAACAAATTTATTTGCTTTGGTGACTGAACACGGATCTGATTAAAGACGCTAGCTACACTTTAAGAGTTAACCTTTTCAGTTTTGGGCTATAAACAATATAGAGTCACATAGTGGAGCGGGTTGAAAAAGAAATTAGTACTTACCTCTGATTTGTTAATTCCTCTTTCTTGATTGTCTTCTTAAGTTTTTATATTTTGTATTTTATTTTATTATTATTGCAACATAACATTCAGTTAAGTAAAAACATTAAATTTGTTAACCTTCTAACTGTCAGACCACTCAAATTAAGTGGTCTCAACGCCCTGCCGTAGTGAATTGTGTAGTCTGTGACAACTCAACTTGACTTGAATATTTCACCCACTAAAAATCATCCAGTTGCAATAAATCAAAAACCGTTGGAAAGGAAATGATCTAAACTTAAATTTTTGCATTTACAAGTTTTTTTCTAAAACGTATATTTACATACGTAATCATCGTTGCAGTTTTTGAGTTTTCTAAAAGCCAATGTCGCGCGAATTTTAATGCACCAAAACTACCTTTAATTCCCGTTTCTATGTCTCTCCCTACAGGACGCCCGTTATTTTTTCTGAGTTATATCTGTATACTGAAGGATTCATCACACTTTTACCTATCTGAAACTGCCATCCAATCAAAAATCGGACAAATAGTTCTAAAGTTGTGGGGTGTTTTGTAGTCCCTCGCAATTGATCACCAATTTTGATCAGCAGTCCAACCAATAAAACAACACATTTTGCGTTCGAGATATCTCTTATAATTCAAATGATTTCAATAGACTTTTTTATATCTATTTATAGACCAAAGTTCAATCTTTCGTTTGGTGTAGAGCAAACTATATTTGACTGGTTAGATGTTATTCAAACAGCAGTTGAAAGTTCATATTTGCACAGAATTCATACTACCGCTTGAGTTTGCAAAACAAGGCTGTTTCCATTGTCTTCAACGGTCATATTTTGAATTTCCTTTGTCCGCACGAGGTTTCATTTGCTTCATCTCACTTTTGTAATTCAATTGATTCTAAGTAAAACACTTTTATGATAAGTTAATATACAAGTATACAGTTCAATTCTTTGATTTATTCTCTACACTTTGTTATAATAATATTTCGTTTTTGGGCAAAGCATATATTAGTAAATTACGTTTCAAACTAGGCGGTTTTGTTAGTAATCGTGTATTTGGAACATAAAAACTGGTGTTTGTGAATAAGAAATTATTCAAAATAGGAAATTTGAAATAGATAAATGTTTTTATACAGTTCTATTTAGAACAAAATTACGAAACTTTTTTACATTTACGAAAAAATTACAAAAAATGTTTACTACTTGTTATGTAGGCCTAAAGTTGAACTTTTTCCTTTCGTTATTGAACATTTTTTGCTTCTTAAGCTAATAACTTGTACAATTTTACATCAATAATTTTTTAATTACATATATGGATTTTTTGAACCTTTCTCTACAAAAATGGTACAGAACACTTTTGGATTGGTAAACAATTACTATATTTGGTGAATTTTTGAAAATATGCTTGCACACGCACCGAAGTGACTTGGCGTTGCAAAACATTAACATTGACAGTTGTAGGGTTAATGTTAAACTAAACATAACTATAGCTAAACAACAACCAAGTACAGAGTTTACAAAATTTTCCCTACTCCATTGATTTGTCAATTTAAAAAATTCATGTACATTATAATTCTCTTCAATTCACATTGTTTTAACAGTATCCCTGAAGTTTTTACATGTATGTACTTATTTATTTGTTTTATTTTTCTTGTTTAAAAAAAAATACTTTTATCAATTTGTATACATTTTAAAAATCTGAAAAAGTCAGTATATCAAATAACTGTAGTTTACAATGTCTCTAAAAATTTAAAATATTATGAAACAATATTTATAAAAATATAATTTATTTTCATAGTTAAATCAAAACTAGAATGGTTATAGGTTATGAACTACCAATCGATATGGTCACTAGGTTATATTCCTATAAAGATAACCAATATTGTTATGTTGTAGCTATTCTCGCTTTTGTTTACCTTATTTGACAGTACATTTATAGCTTATTTACACAAACAATTTGCAAACACAGTCCGACAGTAAAAAAACTAGCTCTCTGTTAGATGTGTGCGAGATTGAATTTTGCGAAAAAACTAATGATGAGGTTTAGAAACAAGCGAGATAAGAGAATTTATTAAATAGGCCTACAATTTAACGACATCAGAAAAACAGACAATAGAGTTTTAGTGGTAATAATGGACCAGAGTAATTATTTTGAGATGAGAGCGAGAAATATTCAAATACCGTTTTAAATCATTGAAAGAAATATAATGTGTGTGGGGTTTAATTTTAAGTTCATCTTCTTTCAATTTGTTATCGCTAGTAAGCTTAGGAAAGTTATGAGAAATATATTATGTGTCACAGGTATCTAATTTAACAGTTGACTATTGATTAATAAATCTGTACTTTACGTATGCAAAATATTAGTTTTTACATAGTTAATGTAAACCTACTTATTGCTTAGTTGATTTATTAATTGGTATTATTTATTTTATTTAAAGCCCTAAGTTGTATAGCATAAACTCAATACCTACTGTGCTATGTTATTTCTCTTCAGTGACAATATAATTTGAATCGCTTCTGTTTATCTCCTTTTCATTCTAATGTAACATTTTACATTTATAAAAAGACTAATAAAACTGAAGATTTTTATATCAAGAAATTTATGTCTTTTTTAAAAAAAAGCACAACCAAGAAATTAATATTATTCTTGACAATGAGATCCAGAGTTATTTCTCATTACAACGCAAGAGTTTGGAGATCTTGCATACCCCTACTCGCGGATAATGAGTTGTGATACTAACAACAGCTGCAAACAATGTTCCAACAGAAGGCCTATTTATTACATCTCCATACGAAATATTTCTGTATATTGATAAATAGTTTAAAAGGTTCAAAACATTTTAATCATATAACAAGTATAAGATTATTCTAAAAGCCAAATAAATTAATTCTGCTGTGCCCTTTTAGCAGAATATTTGAAAAGAAATTAATGCAGGATTGCCCCTAAATACGCCTGTGAGTAATTTATTACTTATAAACACATTCATGACATATATTATTGTGTTATTCACTAACTGTAGACATTGCATTACCATAGCAAAAACCTATCAACAAAAATAGTAATTAATAAACTTTGAGTTTGACGAATGAGGAGGAATTATTTAAGAATAATAACAATAACGCAAATTCTCACACACATACGTTTAGTAGTCAAACATGTTTTAACGACACAGTCATCATCCTCAGTTATACATGAGTTACCAGTTATAATTTGTTAGTTGTAACCCATATATTACTGAGGATGATAACTCTATTATTGAAACGCGTTTGATTATTGCACGTATGTGTGTGAGAAAAAGTGTGTTATTGTTTTTATTATTTGAAAAAGATAGTAATAATAAGTACACCAAAATTTTACTTATAATATGTACTTCTAAACATATAAAGATTTAAAGCACTAAATTAAATTTCCTATTCTCATTCTTGTCTGTGAACGTCTCTCTTTTTTCTCAATTTTGAAAAAGTCTTCTGGCACACCCATACAAATAAATGTTAACAATCAAAATTGTCGTCTAAACAATAAAAAGTGTTAACGATGTGTTTTTATTTAGGGATCGACAAAAGCTGCTGAGAGAACAGTACATTTTAAAACAGCTGTTTAAGATTTTACAAGCTCCATTTCTTGAATCCACAGAAGGAGGTCCTTTCTTAAGGATAGAAGAGCTAAACGACCCGCGGCATGCGCCTTATAAATATATGTTTCGCTTGTGTTATAGGATATTAAGGCTTAGCCAACAGGACTATAGGAAAAATCAGGTAAGCATTTAGAGTACCTGACTAGATTTAGTTATATAAGGTTTTGGGTTTCTTTCTTACTACTTAGTACATGCGCCCTGCTTCAGTCGCTGCTGACAGCACGATGTATCTTCTACATTTGAGCAACAAATTTCAATAGCATTGGAGAAGCAAAGACTGTTAGTGTGTCACTATTCAATTTCTCTCTAAGAGGGTTGTCACCCACAACACATTCCAAAATTATGTGTTCTAAGTTTTTCGCAGTACGCTCACATACCCTTCACAAATGTTGAAATCTTGAATCTGCCAAGTTGAAACGGTGGAGGTATTCCTGTGTTGCTATATGCTCTATCCTGTAACGAGAGACAAATGTTTTGACCTGTCTGATCAGCTTGTATCACTGCAGGTTGTTTGGTCTTTCACAAATTTGACGAAAGCGTGATCTGCCGGTAGTGATTATGCTCCTATTGTCAATCCATTGTGCTTATTTCTTATTTCCTTGTAGCATACGGAGACGTTTTCGTTGCCTGGTATGCTACAATGTTCAGGGATCCAAAGAGGTGTATAGTTTTTGTCTTGACCAATTCTTGTAACAGTTCATGGATAGTCTGGGTATATTTGTGGTAGAAAGAAGATGGTTTTTAAGCTGCAACTGGCCGGAGATGTTTTGGACTCTGTAAGAATGCAAATCCTGTATGTGTTGAGCTCTGCACAGTGTTGAAGTGCAGCTGTGAGATGAGGAGGTATTCATATTCATGTTCAATTTATTATTCCTTTTAGACAAACTCACATTTGTATAAGGCAAGTCACATATATAATACATTGATAATAAAATAAATTTGTGAGTAAGCACTAAATCACAATTAATACACATAATATACAAGCCAATATTATATACAGTAAAACCTCTTATATCCGGATCAATGTGGTGCCGGGCGATCCGGATATCAAAAAATCCGGATTTGAGAGAGGTTTTTTTTAATATGGGTAAATTGGTTGAAATTAGGGATGGGTCGATTCTCGATACCGATTTTCAATACCACCGATACTTTAGCTTTTGTATCGGTATCAAGAATCGATAGCCGAAACTCGATACCGATTACCGATACTAAGAAATACTCAGTTGTCAGAACTGCCCGTTCTCGTATAGACTCCGTGAATGTAATCTCCGGTATTTGCAATCGCATTCTCTGTATTTTAACTCAATTTAGCATTTAACAATAAATATCAGTCGGGAAAATGTAAAACATTATTAATTTTATGTAAGTAGACATTTTCCCTAATAAAATGTTTTAGGCAATTGTTTCCTTTCTTAAGTTAACGCTTCTTGTTTTATTTTTATTCATGCGTAGGCTGTTATTTGTACACAAGAAGTCTAGAGTAGGCTCAAGGTCAAACACTTATTGATTCGTTTGTTATCGTGTCTATAGAATTAGGGTGTCTACTGTGAAGAAAAATAACACATTTTATAGATCGGTAACAAAAGTATTTAAACTTTAAAGTAATAATTTTATTTGTTTGAAATCGGGTAAAACTTGTTGGGACTTACGTTACCCGTGATTTATGATTTTTATGGGAGTCCCGACGGAATTCCTTTGTTTTATTTTTTACAGCCCAACTAAAAAACATCATTCGCTACTGCAGTATTTAGTCAAAAATATTCATTTTTGATAGATATATTTATTATTTTTTACTATGCCGGATATCGGAGGTTTCGGATATGAGAGGTTCGGATTAGAGAGGTTTTACTGTATATACAAAATGCAACTCAAATAATAAAGCATCCACATGAACAAACACAGTTATATACAATTGAATACCTAATAAATACAAATTTTTCAGCTTCTGAGATATCAAATATAATAATTATTTTATTGCTATGGCGGAACATTCTGCAAGATATGCATCGGCAATGTAAAGGAAAATAGATTCATTTATATACTATAAGACATCATACACCAATAGTATGTAAATGATTACTTTTTTCATAAAACATTAAGCAGTTATTACCATTTAAATGTCTAAACTATGTGGGCTATTATCTAGTATAAACACATGATTATCAACAATCAAACACATAATTATTACAGATACCAAATAACACACATGACAAAACAAAACTCATAAAGGCAAAGACATAAACTCAGCCACCGAGTACACGCCCCTCCGGAGTAAAAAAATTTCAGCCCCGATTTAAAACTATTAAGATTAGATATCTGCCTCAAAGACTCTGGAAGTCTGTTAAATAGCGGAATTCCAGCCTGAGCTGGGAGCTTTCTGAAGATGTTCAGTCTATAACTCACATCTGAGATCACCCATTTTCTTGTGTGGTGATTATGAAAATCACAGTTGTAAGCTGTTTGACTCTTAAATCTACAGCATAATATCACCTCCAAAATGTATAAGCCGGGGAATGTAAGGATATTTAAATACTTAAATGCCTCTCTGAAAATCTCTCTAGTTTCAGTTTTAAAACAGCTCTTACGGATTTCTTTTGTAAAGAGAAAACTCTTTGTAAGTGCCGTTTATTAGAATTTCCCCATAAACCAATCCCATAATTTAAATGAGGCTGTATTAGACCATAATAAGCCTGTTTAAATAAATATGTGTCACAATATTTTGATAAATAACCGAGCAAAAACACTCCTGAAGTTAATTTATGACACACTATCTATATGATTGACCCAAGTTAACCTGTTGTCTGTAAATAGATCTAAAAATTTGGTTGTATCTACCAGCAAATTTTTCATCCATAAATATGTTAGGATGAACTCTATTTGTAATATTATTTTGACCAAATAATATTATTTTGACCAAATAGCATAAGTTTGTTTTTTAGAGTTGATTTTTAAGTTATTTTCATCGAAATACTGACAAGTAATGTTAATCTGTATGAAACTTTTAAATTCAATTTCCTCCATTGTTTTTCCCCCAAAGATAAGGTTAGTGTCATCTGCAATTGTATATCATTATTAATTTTTGTGTATGTAAATCATTCATGTAAATCAAGAATAAGACTGGGCCCAAAATCCATGTCCCATTTATAAAATTATAAATTTCAGAAAGAATTTAGTTTGTTAGTCAAGTTTCGATTGACAATAACTTAAAATACATCTGTTACGTCTGAGTTTTTCACTTTTTAAATTAGTGATTATTTTTTAAATATGTAAAAGTTAAAATGTTTAACGTGCAAAGTTGAATGGTTTGGTTAAAAATCACTGGAAATACTAATACCGTGTCACTACAGTTTTCTGAGATTCTGGCCTCTAACATGCCCTTTGTACATTTTCATCAAGAACTGTTCTTTCTTCTTTCCCATCCCCTAACGCCTACTATTGCTTCTATCTTCTCTTTTACTATAGTCCCATCTTCAGGATCTACATGCTAATATTTTCCTCTTTTCTTTAATTTAAATATTATAATACTCACTAAATTTTTTGGCATTTGACCACTATGGCAATATATATCAATAGTATAAAGTGCTTAATTTATAAAATTTTAGGTGCACGAACGCAACCGTATATCCACACTTCGCCCCTTTTTCGACCATATGCCACCTGCCATCCCTCTTTAAGTAACTTAGTTTCGATTTTTGAAAACGTGTGATAAAATTTATGATGAATAATTTTTTACAAAATACTTTTCTGAAAAAATATACATGATATTTTATACACTTTTTATTTACTTGTTTATAGTAGGGCAGTACTATTTAACAACAAATCTATATTATCTTGTATATTTTTATGGTTAAATGTTAATGACATGAGTACGTGTCCTAGGACCCAGGCCTTTAAAAGTTTATGATTACCTAACTCTTGAGACTTCGTGTATCTCTTATTTAAGTCGAGTCGGACAACATTTTTATTTGCAACAATTCTCGGTAGCGGGGCGTTTTCCTTTGAGAACCCGGCAAAGTCATTGATTTGATGCGGTAAAAAAATTTATAACCTAAACAATAATCTTTCTTTTAATCAAAAGTTTGTTTTATGTAGAAAGCGAAAAACATTTTGTCGGACAAATATTATTGGTCATTTCTGCGCGTCCGACACCCTGAACATGGCAAAGTTATGGCATCAAAAAATTTAGTACATAACTGCTGATTTTTTCAGAATTGTTTATAAAATATATATATAACTAAGTGGTAAACTTGTCTGACAAAGTTTTCGGGACATACTTGTTGTCGGACGCCTTAAAGTTAAGGGTTTCATGCAACCCCTATATTTATGACCTTTTGTTGGACATTGTTTCCCGACCATTCTGCTACCATTCTACTCTCTCATATGGTAAGAGATCATCCGTACATCATTGGATTGTTTAGTTTGAAGAATTATCTTTGTTTAAACCCATTAAACAAAAAAATCCGGAACTAAAGAAACCCGCGTGTGCTATTTTAAATCTCGGGTGCTGACTAATTGTTCAAGTGAGTTCCGTTCCGTTAGGCACAGTTTCATTAAAAATACTGTGTTAAAAAAAATCCCTGAACGAAATTATGCGCTGATTGTATATAAAGAGTTATATACGGAAAATGCTTATAGGCAATAAAGTCTTCTTTTTCAGACATTTAATAAAAATTTACCTTTTATTTACATAAATTAAGGTTATCAATGTATGATATGTGTACAACATTTATTATTAAAATTTGAAAAAAAAAAACAAACCAAAAAACATCATAAAATAAAGTAGGCTATTACATCTTAAAACCAACTAATACTCTACCACTGGTGTTTTGCCAGGAAAAATGAAATTTAAAACACAACGGAGAAGCTTGCAAATTGAGAATCATCAATTTTATATATTCTATAATTAGTTAACCTTTTGCACTCCATAGGCGAACTCAGTCCGACATCGCTAATTTGCCCTTGTGCTCCACTGTCGGACTCATTCCGACACACGTTTTAATATGATTTCTATGTTCTAAATTAGTGTTGAATCTGTGGTTTCCGTCTAATGAGACTTCAATGTTTTTAAAACAGTTTAGAAACTAGTGAGAGATTATATTGGCTGTGGAATATATTTTATATTTCTCTGAAGTTGAGCAGCTGTTTGCCAGTCATGGTCGGAAATACAAATAGCATTGTCTGTTGTCTTGTAACTTTTGTTTACGCTTTTTCAAGTGGTATTTATTTTTATTATACGTTAATTTTTGCAGTTTTGTAAAACTCTTTTGTGTAAATTTTGTTTATGTATATAATGTAGTAATCTTGTTTTTGTTTTATTTTGTGTTGAGAAATGGCAACTTTTTAAACTATATATACCATTATTTCACAAAAATGTTATTGTTAAAATAAATTTTTGAATAGATATAAATAAAATTGACATATTTAAACAAACGTATTTACTATAAAAAGTATTTTCTAAGCTCTAATAACTTTTATTACTACTTTTAAAATAATAAAAAAAACATATTTTTTTACTTTTTTGACCTAATATATTCAAAATAGGCCTACCCAATAAAAAAATGTTGTTAAACCTCAAGACTATTTTTTAAATTATTTATAATAGTCACATTTAGTGTAAAAAATTTTTAAAAGCTCTAAACTCTATTATTCTTATTTTTAATTTCATTACAAAACAAAATAATCGATTGATTTTTCTGACGGATTATATTCAAAATACGGGGAGTCTACTAGTCCCTAAAAGTCAAGAAAGTCCCCAAAAAGTTACAAATTGGGTAAAAGGTCACAAAAGTCCTCAAAAAGACACGATTTGTTGTCTAAGGTCACCGTTTTTTCCCTGCCTGAAATTGAATTTCCCACTCCCCACAGTTTGTACTATATCGTACGAATCAACTATGTAAAACATGTGGCAACTCTGATTCAAAGTTCAAATCTATTTAACGGTTTAATTTATCTAGTTCACTTGATAGAGCCATTTGATCGATACTTATAATAAACGGTAGAGGTTCTTAAACTATTACCTAGCGAATAAATATTGAGCTTGAATTGTGAGAACTACACTAATTGTAGCTCGTGCATCACTGAAGATGGCGACTTTGTCGTTGCAATGCGTTTTAGTTAATAGACGTATTAGTTGTGAGATTTTGTGTTCAAAGTTTATTCTATCAAGTACCAGAGAGTGGCGAAACAGATCTTTTGAAACATGGTTCCGGATTATTTGTTCGGTTTCCCAAATTGTTTTAGTTTATATTTATTTAATGGCGTGTTTTCTGTGTTATAATTTCTTATTAAGTAGGCCCACCTAACCAGTATGATTCGTGATTTTTATATTTTACATTTTTGTAAACTGTATCTATATTTTGATTTGCTTGAAAGTAAGGTCACCAAATTTCTATTTGAAGTGTCCTAAAAGTCCCCAAAAAGCCAAGAAATTCAATTTGTATTATGCAGTAGACACCCTGAAATAGGCCTACTCAATGAAAAGATTTTTGTTTAATCTTTCATAAATGTTTTCCTTATTCTCTGGTTTATTCCGAACAAAATGATATATAATAAGTTACGTTAACTAAATAATGTATATTTATAATATTAATATATATATATATATATTGCGACGACAGACGTTTTCTAACGTTGCGAGCGCAAATTTTGCTACGATAGAGCGCGCAAACTTTGCACAATTTGTCTGTCTGTAGGATTTCCCTACTTTGTCACAAAATAAAGAGGTTATACCACCTACTGGAAGTATAAGGCAAATTAATTTTGATAGCCTAGGTGATATAACTCTGGTTAGGATAACTATGCCTATAGTCACCTTAATGAAAACTATTTTATTAAATTTCTTCCAGTTATTGATGTTACTATTAACTTTAAATATGCTCAGCTCAGTAATTAATTTTAATTTTATACGACGATCTCTGAGGAGTGAGAACAGTGGAACTGACCTTAGAATAATTAAATTATTTGTGCTATGTGAACCTTCGATATTGATCATACACTGAAAACAACTTATCATATAGGATACTTAGATAATAGGAATTTCTTGAACAAGGTAAATTATTTATATTATTTTAAATCAAAAGAGAATTTATTCAACAAAAAAACTCAAAATTCTTTGTGGTTCTTTCCACTACAAAAATAAAAATTTTTAAACTAAATTTACTATTTACATCACTTTATTACCTCTTTTAGGTAGAACCATTTATTATTTATTCATACTTAATTATTCCTTCTGTTAATATTTATTATTTAATTATTTAATTATGAAAATGATTTTAAATATTTAATTTACAAGATTGATAGTTGTATATTTTGAAAAACCTAATTTAACTATCTCAACCCAGTATCAATAATTATTTGAATTTAACTCAGGCAATATTTTAATAGGGGACATCGTAACTTTTTTGACAGACCTTTTATTACTGCGACCCTTGACTCTGAACTGCTTTCCCAGGAATGTTGATGGAAATACAGCCTCCCTGAAGTCCGGTTATCGTTGGTGTAGTTGAACGTCTCCCGTGGTTTCAAATTCTGCCTGGTTGAGTTTCTCCTGGTTTGAATTTCCCTGAAGTCTTCCAGCGCCTTCCCTGATTTGGTTTTCGCTTTTTTATTCCAGTAATTCCTCAAAGTCCATTCGGTGTTCCAGTTATCGCCATTACATCCGTCCTGTGATTGTCGTAGACTACGTCATTTACAAAGGTTTAGACGCACCTGCTATATTAACCAATTATAGCCTAATTCACTTAAATTGTTCGACTGTTTTTTCACTGTCTGTAATAATAACCGATATAACACAATCTCCGTTCATTTATTTAAATTGTATATAAGTTCGATGGATTTTTATAGAAACTGTTCGTTGAAATATTATATTTCATAATATTATTATTAATTAAAATGTTCACTGCTCGATTAACACATTTCGTACCGCTGACTTCATAAAACACTGCTTCAACTTAAAAAATACTTGACTTCAGTATCGCAGATTTTTTCTAACACATATCTATTCCAAGAGAAAATTATACACTAGTCCAGCACATCTCTACTCAGAGTAAAATTCTATCGTGACGTACTCTCGAGAAGTCTCCCCGAAAAAATCTATGAACAAAGTATATACGAAAAGTCTATGTGAAAAGTATCCTCCGCAAAGTATCTTCGAAAAGTATATCACCTCTGACGCTGTACTCTCTTTATATCGACTGTTTTGCCGCCTCCGGGGTACCAACTATTTCCCTGCTTTTCTATACCTTATTCGCCATCTCGCCATGCGACTTGTATTTTTTTCTAAAGTTCTTGGGTTGGTACTACCCCCACTAACTTCCTAGTTTGACATCTCATCTTGCTATCAGCTACTCCCTCTACTGGCATATTGTCCCATTGTTTTATTTATATTCCCTGTAGTTTCTCTGGAACTTGTTTTATAGAATTGCGGTTTTCGTAATCTTATTCCTGGTACATTTTCCTTTCTTCTCAAACTTGAGTGATGGTCGTACGACGTTTGGTTTGCTTACGGCGCGACTTCGCGTTTTCCGCGGTTTTTCCTCGCGGAAACTTTTCTGTTTTTGAGGGAAAATCTTTTTTCTTTTTTCTTATCTGTTGGTTATGGTTTTATAGTTTACTAGCCAAAATTTCAATTCTGTCCGATGATTTTTCTTCTGCTTTTGGGACTTGTAAATTTGCCTATTTTAACATTTACTTTTGGATTTGAAAATTTTACTTGAAAAATTGATACTTTAGCTTGAGATTTACAAATGTATTTCATTATTACTTTCTTAACACTAGGTCATTAATTTTACCACCTTTTTCCTTTTATTTTTAGCAAAATATAGGTGTGAACCTTTTCACCTATTATTTTAATTAATTAACAATTTACAAAATTTTATCTTATAAAACTTTTACTCCTTTAATACTTTTTTACTTTTTCATTTTTACTTTTTCATTTTTTCAGGTGCTTTTTCACCTTCAAACTTTAACAATTATCTCTAACTTCTAAAATAACAAAAATTTCTTAATTTGTTATTTAACATTTTTTATTCAACTTCTCTTACTCTTTTCAAAAATATCTTTTTAATTTACTTTTGATCAAATTTGAGAATTTTCTATAACTTTAACCCTTTCTAACTTTACCATTTTTTAATTTACAGAATTGTGATTTTCATGACCAATGTCTACACCTCCCGTGTTTCACATTTACCCATAAAACTCATCAATTTTATAATTTTATTTAACACCTTATTCTTGTATAAAATAACTAATTTTTCTAAGTCTTTTAAACAACTTGAAACAAGCTCCAGGACAAAAGTCCATATCTATTGACTCAGTACATTCGGCCTGGACTTGTCTTCTTTTAATCTATTTAAGTATAGGGTGCACCTCAACTTCTGCTATGAAATCTTGATTTTTGCATTTTATTGCAAAACTCAATTTTTCACACATTGCATAAGGCCCATCCATTGCAATATATATATATACCTTGTTTCCGTCTTGCAACTTATTTTGTGTAGTGTAATACTACGCGCGTTTCAGGAACACGTTCCCATCTTCAGGTTTTATAAAATTTATATAAAATTTTACTCACATGTGAGCACGTCATAATTTAACACAAACACACACATACACACAAACCAAACACGAATTATTGCACATATAATTAAAAACAAAAAACAAAGTTTACAAAATTTAAAAACAGTTGGCTTTAGGCCATGTTGACGTTGCACCGGTCACTGGTCGACTGAGAGATTACATCCGTTATCTCCATCGTCAATACTATTTATAGGCCTACAGGTAGCAATTGCCGTGTTGTACAGGCTATTCGATTTAAAATATAATTGTTCATTGAGGACTAAGCTACTCTGGTGCAAATTAGCTTGGTAAATTTAAAATTCTTCCAATGCATTCATTATGCAACATTTTTTACATGAACTTTTTCACCCTGAATATCTAACTCTCTTATTTCGTGCCTGGATTTAAATCTTTGCAACCAGCCAGTAGTTGCCATGAAATCTGGATTGCCATTTAATCGCTTGTTCATTTCAAGTACTTTTCACATATTATAGGACCACTGATTGGTTGCCCTTGGCATCTCAACTACATAAACCATGCATACATTGCCGATTCAAACTCATGGTTTTCAGCCATTTTCATAGTTTTCCTTTGTAAACTCCCATCTTCACTATCTAGAGCTGAAGCAAACTTTTTGATTGAGTCTCTATTTTTTTTTAAAAATAAACCGATATTGTAGAGGTGCCAACACCATACTCCTCAGCTACACTAGCCCCACTTGCTTCCTTATTTAACCGTTCTAAAATCTTGAGTTTGTCGGCTACATTTTACTGCCAAAATCGGGTTTTGCGTACCCAAAAACATATAAAACGTTATGCCCCACGCAATTTTCAAAATATTTATCCAAAAAACATGACTCCGAAACTCTACGACTTTTTAACTGTCAAAATCGGTTTTCCCGTACCCAAAAACATATAAAACGATACCCCACACTGTATTTTCAAAATTTTGATCCATAAACGTGATCGCGAAGCGCTACGATTTTTTAACTGTCAAAATCGGTTTTCCCGTACCCAAAAACATATAAAACCTTACCCCACACAGAATTTTCAAAATTTTGATTGATAAATGTGACTCCGAAGCGCTACGACTTTTTAACTGTCAAAATCGGTTTCCCATACCCAAAAACATATAAAATGTTACCCCACATAGTATTTTCTAAATGTTGACACAATGAGGTAACTAAATAACAAACTCGTAATCAACCTCGCTTAAAATCTCATAATTATAACTTTAAACAACATTCATACCATAACCTATCAAATAGGAATTACGCGCACAAACATAGTAGAGGCGTGTCGGAAGTACTGTACCCAGTATTATGTATTCGCTAGTAACGGCTCAAAGTAGCGGCTACGGCTACTTCGGCTACTCTATATTGTACTTTAGTGCAGTGTAGATTTGCGGTGCAGTTGCCGGTTGCAGATTGTGGAGTTCTGTTGTTGCTGGGGTAGGGGAGGGTTCAGGTCTATCTCAGTTTAGATTGATTGTTAAGAGCAACTGGAAAGAGTATGTCTTCGTGCTAATATAGTTATTGTTATTCTAATTAATGACATTTAGTAGATATATTTTCATGTTTTATAAAACAGTTTCATAACTATTGCTGGTCTTTTGCATTCATCGAGGGGACTGAAGTTGTGGCTATTTTCTGTTTCATTATTAGAATGTGAAGGTAGTTTTAAGTTTTCTTTTATGCCTTCTATTTATAGCCTAAGCCTTATTTGTTTATGTTTCCCTTTCTATGTATCTTTGAATACATCTTT
>JAGFPH010000412.1:390706-411043 GCA_018207615.1 Philaenus spumarius | reverse complement strand
TTTCTATGTGTCTTTGAATACATCTTTTTTAGAATTGTAAATATTTAAATATTTTGTTGATGGGTACAGTTTAACCCTTTCCACTCGAATTACTTGGGACCTAGTGTTGCAATCAGGTCAGATTAATTTTGAGCAAATATTGCACTGTAACATGTTTACTAAAAAAAAAAAGTATTTCTGTCGGTTCTAAAAGACTGTTTTTTTTTAGTTTCTTCTATGACAAAGTATAGATGGGTATGAAAAAAAAAAACATATATTTTTATTTTCAAGTATATGTTTTTAATTTTAATTTATTGAAAAAAATTTAAATTTGTAAAAAAAAACTGGAATAAACAAGAATTTAAAAAAATTTTCAATGGGAAGGCCTATATTTGTTGCTTGTTTTTTGTTGTCTATATCATTATATACAAAATTAAGTGGTTTACACATGTTTTAGACACAATAATAAATTATTAAAAAAATTTGAATTGAAAAACAAGTTTTTTTGTAAAAAATGAGTTTTTATGAAAACAATTAGTTTTGACACCAACTTGTACAAAATTGCCTCAACTATTTATTATATTGCTTAACAACAGTATTATGTAAATCAAAACTAGTAAGAAAAGCTTTTTTCAAAACTCATTGGTAATATTTTAATCACTCAGGTTCGAAACAAAAGTTCCGTCGCCACTAACGTCATTTTGTAACAACCTGGCGTCGTCTTCGTTCATTTTATTTCACAAAAATCATTATTATTATAAAAAGAACAATATTCAAAAATAAACTGAAATTATACACGATAACCTAGTACAACAAAACTAAACAACGCGTAAGCTCACTAAAACGCTGCGTAGTAAGTATAAACCAAACAACGGCGAGAGCAGACAGCTGTTTACAGACCGGCCAAAGACGGCAAACATTAAATTTTCTAAGATTTATTTACCACAGAAACTGAATTCAAATGGTTCTAAAAAAATTCCACAGATAGCAGCACATCTCAAACTTCAACAAAGTAACTACGTCTGTTCAAATGCAATCAAAGAACGTTATCATAGCGAGTTCGGGGCTCGCCCGACATAGGAGTTCGTGCGGTTTAGTATTGTACGGGGCTGCCCCGACATTCGAGTGGAAAGGATTAAGGGTCTTATAGCCTTGACTTAATTCATTAATCAATCAACATCATTTTCTGTTTCAGGAATACATCGCAAAACATTTTGGATTCATGCAGAAGCAAATAGGCTATGATATATTAGCAGAAGATACGATCACTGCTTTGTTGCACAACAATAGAAAGCTGCTTGAGAAACATATCACTGCTGCTGAAATTGAAACATTCGTTGGGCTAGTTCGAAAAAATATGCACAACTGGGAATCTCGGTTTTTGGATTATCTCTCTGACCTTTGTATTTCGAACAAGAAGGCGATCGCTATCACTCAGGAATTGATCTGTAAAAGTGTTCTTAGTTCTAAGAATGCTGATATACTTATCGAAACAAGGTTAGTAGTCAGATAGTTTTAAGAATGCGGATGTACACATTGAAACAAGGTCAGTAGCCAGAGAGATAGTTCTAAGAATATGGATATACACTTTGAAACAACAAGATTAGTAGTCGGATAGTTTTAAGAATGCGGATATACACATTGAAACAATTTTAGTAGTTAGATAGATTTTAGATTTGAACTGAGGAATCTATTGATATTTTATCACTGTATTGAAAGTCATTTTAAGTCACTAGGTCCATTTATCCCTTCTTGTACTGTTAATACTCACAAATTTTCGGCGAAGGTGAGAATCCAACAAAAAAATCTGAGTTGATAAAGTGGTCTGACCAAAGACCTCACTTCAATTGTACCCTTACATATCAAATTCTTTGAAATTAACTACAATAATGAAACTTATACTGATTTGTTCAGAAAGTTTCTGTAATTCTTATGGATGGTACCTATCAACAGCACTTTTGTTTTCTCGTTTATATTGTTAAAATTAAAGTTTTACTAATTAATTTTAATTCAATTGACCAAAGAAATGAAAATTTTTGACAATACGTGTAAGCGGGAAAGTTTTAGACAAATATTTCAATAATTTTTATTTTCATACGAAGACTTTGCATCCTGTCATTCAGGATGCCGACAGGATCAGGTTGAATGAGCGCATTTCTGCTCTATGATAACGAATAACATTGATTTATTTGTTTTATGCAAACAAATACATTGCAGTAAATGTTGAGAAATAGTGCTCATAGTAAGCAAATGAACTATATTAATTATTTGTGACCTTAATTATAGGCCTAAATATAAATGATTAATTAGTTCTTTCATGCGTTTTAATAATTTGTTTACAATATAATAACTGATGTGGGTAAACATTGTTAGAATTAATAATTGATAATTCATCATAACTTAACTCTAATTTTTTGCAACGCCAAGCCGTTTCGCAAGCGTATTTTCAAAAATTCACCAAATATAGTAATTATACCGCAATCAAAAAGTGTTTTATAGCTTTTTTGTATTAACCGCGTCGCTATTGTCTTCACGTTGAGTACAGTCGACGTTCGGGCACTTTACAGATGTCCATTTTCAAGGCTTAACCCTTGAAGTGTTCATGCTAATTTTTGCAATGCCGAGCAATTTCGGTGCGTTTTGCAAGCATTTTTTCAAAATTTCACCAAATATAGTAATTATAAACCAATCCAAAAGTGTCCCATAGCTTTTTTGTAGAGAAAGATTCAAATAATTCATATATGCCAGTAAAAAATTTATTGATGTAAAATTTACAAAGTTATTAGCTCAAGAAACAAAAAAATGTTCAGTAACGAAAGGAAAAAGTTCAAATTTAGGCCTACATAAAAAGTATTAAAAAATTTTTGTAATTTTTTTCAATATGTACAAAAGGTTTGTAGTTTTTTCTAAATAGAATTGTATAAAAATATTTATCTATTTCAAATTTATTTTTTGAAAACACCAGTTTTTACGTTTCTACTATAAGACTGCTAACAAAACTAGGCCTAGTTTGAATAGTAATTTAGGAATATATGCTTTTCCCAAAAATGAAATATTATTATAACAAAGTGTAGAGAATAAATCAAAGAATTGAACTGTATAATTGTAAATTATTGTTTCATAAAAGTATTTTAATTAACTTTACTTGAATCACAAAATGAGATCAAGTAAATAAACCCCTCGCGCATGAATCCTATACGAGGTTCCGTGTGAAAACCCGTTAGAACTACCACTTCGGAAGCATGAGAAAGTTGAGTTTTGAATTTCCCATTTGCCAGTATTTCTCAGCACTATACGAATAAAACCTTTGAAGTAAATATGGTTTGCTTTACACCAAACGAAAGATTCAACTTTGGTCTAAAAATAGATATAAACAAGCCTATACAAACATTTTGAATTGTAAGAGATATCTAGAATGCAAAATGTGCTGATTTATTGGTTGAAAACTGTCCAGTTGCAAGGGTTTACAGAAACCTTTATATTTTCAAAACTATAAGAGTGATGTCCGATTGGAAGGCAGTTTTAGAAAACTCGAATCTTGACAGCTGTTCTCAAAGCTTCACAGAAAACTACAATTTTAAAACGATGATTACTTATGTAAATATATATTTTAGAACAAATTTGTAAATACAAAAATTAAAGTTTAAATCATTTCCTTTACAACGGTTTATGTTTTATTGTGATTGGATGATTTTCAGTGGGTGAAATATTCAATACAAAGTAGAGCTGTCAATTGAGTAGTGTGAGACCTAGGCCAAGTACTTTGACTGTTCAATTGAGCAGTCAAACACGGATAGGGTTAAGTTGGTAAAGAGGGTTATCTGCCTTTCATCCTACACCCCTGCCACAAGGCTGTGTGGTCAACATTATCATATGGTATGTCCTTATATATGGAAAGCAAAGACTTCTCAGAAGCCAAATATGATTTTACAAAGTAATATGCATTGCCCGTTGCTTTTCAAACAACACGTTATAACATATTTTAAATTTTGAAATAAGCACTAGACGTAATATATAAAAAGTAAAAGCTTTTGAAATATAATACAGTGAAACTTCCAAATAACGGACACTGCTCGGACCGCGTAAAATGTCCGCTATTAGGAGAGATGTTTGTACTGTAGATGTACAATTAGCAGTTAATCTGCTGTGTAACAAAGCAAAAATTCATACTGTATATGGTCAATAATAAAAGTGAAATAAGTATTGTAATTGTTTCATAAGGGCCTACTGTATTACTGTATTAGTGTTGTGTAAACAACAGGAATAATGGTTTTTTCTCACAAAAATGCACAATAAAACACAAATTATTAAATTAAATAACAGTCATTATTTATTAATCATTTACACTAAAAAAATCATTTTTTTTTGTTTGCCTTGTACGATCTTTAGTTATAGTCTTTTCAACATGCTGTTGGAGTTCAAAAATTAAACGTATTCCTTCTGTATCCTGTTTTTTTAAGAAATAATTTTTAAGTTGTATCACCTCCTTTGCAACTTCCTTACTTGTTAGATTTGTAGTTTCCGCCTCTGGAACATCATCATCGTTTTCATCAAGTGTTTCGTTCTCAACAGAAGCTTCCGGGTTAAAATTTGCAACAAGAGTCCTGATGTTGGTTGACTGGTCTTTAATACAAAGTGCATCGTCAATCAATTTGTATTCTTCAACGGATCCTCCAAATTGTTGAATTAAATTATCCAGCTCATTAACTTCAGTGTCACTATTGCTTTCACTAGTATTTTCACTGTTGTTATCGCTATTGACAAACCCCGATTTAATGAAACAGTTTTTAACCGTATTGGATTTCATCTCTTTTAAAGCCGAGCATATCCACAAAACTGCATCTAAAACAACAATATTTTTACACAGTTATCAGCCGACGTAATGACCTCCATTTTCGATAAAATATGTCTGAGAATTCTTTGTCTGTAATAAACTTTAAAATAGTTTATGATTCCTTGATGTAGAGGTTGGCAACAGGAAGTGGTATTCGGGGGAAGTAACACTAATTTCACGTTAGTTAATTTTATGTCGGGGTGCGATGTCGCATTATCTAGAAATAAAATAACATTCCTATTCTGCCGTCCCATTTTACGATCAAACGCCGTTAGCCATTCAGTCATTATATCCCTTGTCATCCATGCTCGTTTGTTTGAGTACCCAAGCGATCCAAATCAATTCCTTTAAAACATCTAGGCTTTGCAGCTTTTCCTATGATTAATGGTTTTTCAAAATCACCTACCATATTTGTACAAAGCATTACAGTAAGTCTTTCCTTTGAAATTTTACCCCCCGTACATTTTTCACCTTTTAAACTCATTGTTTCACTAGGTTAAGCACGAAAAAATTGTCCAGTCTCATCACAATTGAAAATGTTTTTTTCTTTGAAACCCTCGCACATCACTGATAATTTTTTTTCCATTCTTGAACTACAGTTCCATCCACTGATCCCACTTCCCCACACACATTTCTGAATGTAACACTGTGCCTAAAACGGAATTTGTCAAGCCATCCAACCGATGCTTTAAAATCACTAACTCCTAATTCTTGAGCTATCTCTAAAGCTTTTTCCCTAATTAATGGACCAGAGATTGAAATGTTATTGGATCGAGCTCTGCAAAACCATTCGTATGTTAAATTGTCAATCGCAAGGCTTTCTGTTTTCGGAAATGCTCGTTTACTTAATGAATTTTTGATTTCCGACCACGATTTTAGAATTGCCTCTTTATTTTTCAAAATGTCACTAATAGTCCTAGGGCCCAGGCCTTTAAAAGTTTATGATTACCTAAGTCTTGAGACTTCGTATATCTCTTATTTGAGTCGAGTCGGACAACATTTTTATTTAACAATTCTCGGTAGCGGGGCGTTTTCCTTTGAGGACCCGGCAAAGTCATTGATTTGATGCTGTAAAAAAATTTATAACCTAAACAATAATCTTAGTCAAAAGAAAGTTAATCGAAAGTTTGTTTTATGTAGAAAGCGAAAAACATTTTGTTGGACAAATATTATTGGTCATTTCTGCGCGTCTGACACCCCGAACATGGCAAAGTTATGGCATCAAAAAATTTAGTACCTAACTGCTGATTTTTTCAGAATCATTTATAAAATATATATATAACTAAGTGGTAACCTTGTCCGACAAAGTTTTTGGGGCATACTTGTTGTCGGATGCCTTAAAGTTAAGGGTTTTATGCAACCCTTATATTTATGACCTAACATATAATTTTTATTTTATATTGTTTGTAATAATATTTCAAACACATTGAACTATCTGTCCGACAATAATATTGGGGATTTTCGAAAAAAACAAAAACAAAAAAGATTAGAATATATTAAAAGTAGCATACATTAAGTAGTTAAACATATCAAAAATGCAATATTATATGGATATTTGAAAACAAATTATTATGTAGAAACTGAAAAAATTTATTTATATATAATGAATAAATATTTAGTAAATATTGTACTGTATTTACAAATCAATTTAAAAGAATTACATTAATGCAAGCTTATAATTATCAAGTACAGTATTGTTATAAACACATTGTAAACATTTATACAAAGGGTTGTATAGCTGACTACTTCGTTATTAAATTAAAGAATATAAACTCAATATTCTTAATATTAAGCACCATTTAATGTTTATAAAACCAAACTTGCAATCCATTCAAATCGTATGCCAAAGTTACCTTGTACATACCATAGGCCAGGTATATTATGTATCTTTGTACTTTGTTCCTAAAATATCCTCTCAATAAGTGAAAGCGTTTTAGCATGCTTGTAAAATTCCGTTATTAGAGAATTTCCATAGGAAAAATGAGCTATTACAGTGACCCTTATGGTAAGACCTAAGTTCGGGAGAAGCAAATGAGTACCGATCATGGTCCCCAGAACACGTTTTTGGGTGTCATTAAAATTCATATAGGGCCTATGTATATATGTGTTCGCCCTCTAGCGGCCGCACTTTAAGTCCCGTTTGGTCCAAATTTGGTACTCATGTTGGTTGTGTAAATCGCTCGGACGAGTTCGTTAGCCAAAAAAATTCAAGAACCGGAAGCATGTTTTTTGACCGGAAGTAACTATTTTTTTCGATTTTCCTACGAGAATGAATTTTTTTAGACTGGTTTCTAAAGATATAAACTTAGGATATTATTTTGCACATTTTGTTTTTTTACGCGATCTTATAGTTCGCTTGGTTCCCCCAAAATCGATCAAAACGTAAAATACCATATAAGTACCCGCTTCAAAGCCACATGGTAGATTTTATCTTCTCATCCGAGGCCGACAGACGAGTTTTTATGCTGCGAGTGTAATGAAGGCGCGTGAGTAAAAGCTTGAGGCTTAGTAGCAATCAAATTCTACTAATATATTTCGTACACCAAGCAGCTATTCATCACCGTCGTGAGTAGACCTATTTCCCATATTATTGGTTGAGACCCTAAAACATAGGCCTATAAACTTAATTTTGGAAATTTGCTCAACTCACGTCAGCGGTTCAGCTGCGTGGTCGTATTAGTTTGTCATTTTTCTATTCGAATTCCCAATTAAATGAATACCGTGGTTTAACCTCCAAAAATTAGTAGTTTATCAAAGTTAGCTTTTCAAGCATCGGGTTTGTGCTCTAAAAATTTATCAAAATAGATTGTTTTTTGTGTCGTTATTTGAGGGATTCCAATCCTCAATTTAGGCAAAAACGCATACATTTTTATTTATTTTTTTTGGTTGATTGAACATTGCAATAATGTACGCATATAAGAAGAGGATGGTGCGATAGAACATTTTTTGAGTTTTTTCTCCTAAGATAAAAGTTTAGTTTTTTAAATTTTAGTAGTATACTAAGATCGTGTAGAGTTTTTAATAAAATAAAAAAATATTCCACAAGGTTAAAAATTTTCAGCAGAAAATTATTTACAGACTTTTTATAATTTTAAAGAACTATTTGCCCTAAAATTTAACGCAGATGACAAATTTCGCAAACGGGTTTGTTATGCCCTTCTAAATGTTATAAATAATATTTTAATCAATTTTCAGCTTTAGCACTATATAACTAACTGAGAAAAATGCGTTTGAATTGAACTGCGCCTCCCGTTTACAATTTATAGATTTATTTAAAAATTTCACTTTTTTTGTCGGACTAATTATTTGCCCCAATTTTTTTGTCGGACAATTGAATCACTGATCACAAAATAAGACACTTGACATACCCTATTTTTGTCCAACAAAAGGTCATAAATATAGGGGTTGCATGAAACCCTTAACTTTAAGGCGTCCGACAACAAGTATGCCCCGAAAACTTTGTCGGACAAGGTTACCACTTAGTTATATATATATTTTATAAACGATTCTGAAAAAATCAGCAGTTAGGTACTACATTTTTTAACGCCATAACTTTGCCATGTTCGGGGTGTCGGACGCGCAGAAATGACCAATAATATTTGTCCGACAAAATGTTTTTCGCTTTCTACATAAAACAAACTTTCGATTAAAAGAAAGATTATTGTTTAGGTTATAAATTTTTTTACCGCATCAAATCAATGACTTTGCCGGGTTCTAAAAGGAAAACGCCCCGCTACCGAGAATTGTTGCAAATAAAAATGTTGTCCGACTCGACTTAAATAAGAGATATACGAAGTCTCAAGAGTTAGGTAATCATAAACTTTTAAAGGCCTGGGCCCTAGGACTATAACTTGAGTCTTTCCAACTTGAAATGTTGCCGCTAAATCACGCACACTATTTTTTCTTTTTCATATTTACGCACAACTTCAACTTTTTCGCTTAAAGTTAAACGCTTTCGTTTCAGAGACATCGCAATACACACTGTTCTCACGGTAACTTTATTCAAACTGAATTGTAAAAGGTTTTAACCACCACTGTTATTAAATGGTGCAAAGAAAAGAATGAGTACCATCTTAAACAACTGATGCGGTGTGCACACCAATGCTCGAAATAAAAAAGTGCGTGTTTGACTTTAACGATCTCCACACGGAGTGAAATATATGTGTGTTTTTATGTTCCTGTGTTATGTGATATATTTATAAAACCTGATGATGGGTATTTCATGCCCGAAATTGCAATTGTTTTATTAAGAAAAAACAAAAAGGACCAACAGACGTGAGTACTCACATACAATATAATACTAGTAGTTCTGTGAACAGTAGACCTCGCTCGTTGAAATAACAAATGTGGTTTTGAGCTTAGGTTAAAAATAGTGTGCCAGTAAGGAAGAAAGCACAAGGTTTAGCAAGTGAAACATTATTTACAATTCCCGCGATTCTGGGATTTCTAGTTCTCGTTTTTATTTCTTTTCTTGAGCTTTAACTGCTAAAGATTTTCTTTTAGAGGCATTGTGTTTTATTTAGGTTAGATAGCTAAAAATATCGCGTTATAGAGGGACAACATACAATTAAATATTTACATACTTAAATAACTCAAAATTACCAATGTATCAAAGTTAACTTAAGTTCCATATCATATTCCAATATTAGAAATAATGAAAACAAACGATGTTAAAACATCGTGATAGTGATCTCAACCCATGTACCAACACTTCCCACAGTGTCCTACGGTCATTTTTTGTATGTCCTTTATCGCCGCGAGGTTTCATTTGTTTCATCTCATTTTGTAATTCAAGAAAAGCTAAGTCAAATACTTTTATGAAATTTACAATGATAATTTACAGGTATACAGTTCAATTCTTTGATTTATCCTCTACACTTTCTTATAATAATATGTCATTTTTGGGCAAATGATATATTCCTAAATTACTATTCAAAACAGGCCTAGTTTTGTTAGCAGTCTTGTAGTAGGAACATAAAAACTGGTGTTTTCAAAATAAGAAATTTGAAATTGATAAATATTTTTATACAATTCTATTTAGAACTAAATTACGAAAATTTTTACATTTATGAAAAAAATTACAATACTTTTGACTACTTTTTATAGGCCTAAAGTTAAACATTTTCCTTTCGTTACTGAACGTGATTGTTTCTTGAGCTAACAACTTTCTTAATTTTACTTCAATAATTTTTTTACTGGAATATATGAATTCTTTAAACCTTTATCTACAAAAAAGCTATGGAACACTTTTGAATTGGTTTAGAATAAACGTATAAAAACATGGTTGAAATACAAAAACTTGGACGATTTTTAACAAAGTCGAAGTTTACGGCCATTTTGTGAGCTTACCGTTAGAGATACGGAAAAAAATCAAGAATACAATTTTGTTTAAAATTTAATTTGCTTTAAAATGTCATTAGTTTTTAAATTCGACTTACGGTTAAGCCACAAACTGGCTTTGGAAAAAAGCTTACAATGAGAGAAACGGCCCGGCCGCCATTTTTATTTTATTTAAGGGGTTAAAAATGAAAAATGGATAAAAACTGTATATATGCATGGCTCGGCCTAGGAATAAGGAACATTCATGCAAAAAATCATCAAAATCGGTCAAGGCGTTTTGCCGTAATCGTGAGACAGACACACAGACATACAGACACACAGACGAAATGCCGAACGGTCGAGTTAAAACAGAAACCTCGCTTACGCTCGGTCAATAAAGAAAAGAAACCTAGTTTCCTAGAAGTCAAATTCCTGTTAAACAGGACGTCAACTTCCTGGTAAACAGGACGTCAACTTCTTGGTAAATAATGAACAAACATTGCATTGAATGTTTTGAGACATCTACAATTCTTAGGAAAAGGCAACATTTTATACTTCGCTGTCCGTAATTCGGAAGTTTCGACTAATCTATTGACTACCAATTTGCTGTCCGTATCCGTTTTTGGGAATGTCCGTTATTTAGAAACACTACAAAGGCCATAAAAGCATGAGCTCGGTCAGGGAATATAAAAATGTCCGATATTAAGAAGTGTCCGCTAATTAGAAGTTTCCGTTAAGGGAAGCTTCACTGTAATAGTTTAAACTCTCATCTTGTAATTTTTCAACAATTTTGAGTTTAAAACAGTTTAAAAAATAAGATGAAAGCCACATCCGAATATAATTCTTTTTAAAATTTATTTCAGCCTTTTTGTATAAAACAAGTCAGATTAGGTACATAATTTTTAAAACATACAAGCACTTGACACACAACACAATATGAATACCATTAACACCAATAAACATACAATTTACATAAAGTCTATGAGAATATGAAATTAATAAATATGCAAATAGAAAACTACTTGAAATATAAAAGCAACCAAAACATAGCGCACATTTTCTAAGAAAACATAATTTCGGAGATTACATATTTTCTAAAAAATAAGATCACATGCCAAATTCATCCACTGAGTAAAAGCATCCAAACAATAGAAATTGTCCCGTTCATGTTTATATTTGATTTAGTTGGTAGTTTGGTAGTGTGTACATATGTGAAGATGCTAAACTTAAATTTTAGCTGTAAGGTAGAATTTAACCAACTTTAAGTTATTATTTCATTAAAAGTTATTATTTTTAGCTAAAATTGTAGTAATCAAAGGGTAGTATGGTTGCCATTATTGAAGGTTTAAGGTAGTAAATCAATTGATATTTTAAATTTTCTGTTTGTTTTTCCTCCAGAATGATGAAAACCCAGTTAGAAATTGAACATGAAATTGAAATATCGGAAATGGAACCGTTGCTCAATATCGAAACCGAAGAAGAAGTCCTGTTGCTTTGGAACAATAGGGAGGTTCGTGGAGCTATAAGTTTACTATAATTTTAGTTTACTATAATTTTATAAAGTTTAGCTATAATTTTACTTTCTTATTATACCTTCATTTTTACAAAATTGTTCACTGCTCGACACTCGAAGTGGAACACACACAATTGTGGTGATTCTACGATTCTCCTAAATTGTCTGCTCTGTTCATGAAATAAGTTTCATTTTTAGAATGTTTCCCATGATCATTAGTGTAAATGATAAAAAAACAGGAAATGTAGTCAAGTTTAAGAAATAGTGAGATTAGATTTTTTACAAAAATGAAAATACTCTTAAACATTGAAAGAAAATTGAAAAGTGCCACTGTTTTTAACCCTTAAGTACTATGGACGTTTAGAGTAACATAAATACTATGGAGGGGTCTGTGAGACCGCGTACAAAATTTAAAAGTTTCTTAAAAACAAATTTACTTTTTAAATTTGCTCATAGTCTGATTTGTTCCTTGTACATTTAAACTTAACATGGCACTGATTAATCTTAATTTTTTTATGCATTTAGATTATTTTAACCCTTCGCACGCTGAATAAAATTTGCCTTATTTCACCTCAACGCTGAAATAACTTTAAAATTTTTTAGTTTTTTCTTCAAAGTTAATTTTTGTTTTTGTTTTGTATGTGAAAGGGTAATTTAAAAAAAATATCATCATTGCTTTTTGGTTGCATTTAAAATTTGTAATACGTAAAACAAAATAATAGTAAAAAAACTTTTCTTTTAACAAACGCCAACTTTAGTTTTTGATTAGTTTTAAACTCTAGCAGTAATATTATGAAATAATATGTAAAAAATAAAAGTTAATGTTAAAAATACAAAAAAAAAAAAAAAAAAAAAACATATTATTTTACAATTATTAGTATGTCACATCAGACTAGTGTGACTGCGAGTTTAGACGTTAATCGCGCTGTAGAAATTATAGAATGCGCGCGCCGCCGGGCATTTCCAGACATAATAAAGCCTCCTCCACTGCCTTGAGGCGTATAACATTAAACAAAACATATTTCTCTTCGTAAATAGACAGCGGACATGCCTCTGCATTCTACCGGAACTTTAGTGAACTACCTAATTAACCGGAGGTTAAAATATATTTTTGCGACTTTAGACGCGTTTGGGTCAAAGTCTACTGTTGTGGTTATACTCGTTTGCCGCGTGGGAAGGTTTAATTAGTTCCAAGCCATTAACAAAAAGTGCATAGTTTTGGCTTTTATTTTTTTTAATGTAGTTATAATTTGTTTGCACGTTTTTTACATGTACAAACTTTTGTAAGAGTTTCAAAAATTAGAAAAAATGTATATAAATACTGTGTAACACTTATTAACCTTATTTTGAAAGTCTAAAAAAATGAGTTCAACGTATATTATTAAACAAATTACACAAGTACTATGAAGGGGTCTGTCAGACCGCAAAAAATATATTTAGTCACAAATTTACAATTACAAGAAAAACTTTAAAAAATGTTACAACTACTTGAAATTATCAGAAACATAATTTAAAAATTAAAAAAAATTACACATAAAAATTTAAGTTTGAGTACACAACATTATAAGTTCTCAAAAACTCACATGATCGTTCAGTTTTGTCCTTTTTCAGCAGTGAAAACAAGTTCCACACATTTTTTTGGCACATTCAAGGCAGATCGCACGTCCATACTTAGTATGTACATGGGTACTACGTTTTCCTTTTCAAGCGCGGAGGACATGAACTGCAGGTCTTTTTTGTCTCGAAAGCGGAAAACTCTTCAACAGCAAGTAATTGGTTGTCTTGATGAGGGTGAGGTGTGCGGTCGGCAACTCTAGAGTCGTCTTGAGGGAGACAAAGAATGCGTTTCATACAGAAGTTCAATTCCAGAGGAATGTGTCCTACTACAAGTCTTCGAGTCATATGAGGCGTTATCAGTTTGGTTCCCAACATTTAAAAAAAATCCAACCTATTCATATGTGGGGATCCACGGTAGGACTGGTATAACACATAGGTGTTAACTCCACAACAAACATCCACCATAAGCCATCTTCTTGTTCTTCGGTTGGAACTGTAATTGGCACACTTGTGATCAAACCCATCGACACCTTCCTTGGTGCTCCTATAAAATGCCAAAATCTCTGGTTTTCCTGTATCTGGGTCATCGTAAATTGTGTGATGCATGCTTGAGAATATAATTACAGATTACTTCTCTTTTGGTACACCACATTAAAGTAATGTCCTCTGTAAAGCCATACATTGATGATTGAATTTATCGGTCTTTATTAGGCAGAAACTCAACAGGAATGTCTACTTTATTTTTCTTTAAAGTACCTACATATGTTAGATCCTTTTTCTGCAATTCCTTTGTTATTTCAATAGAGGAAAACCAGTTGTAACATTCCTATTGCTATCCTCTATTGGTTTCACCAGCCTTAGCATTGACAGAGCTGGTTTCCCTAGCTGTCTCTCTCTTCCAATTAATGTTTTCCCATAGGAATCCTTTCCTGTGTAAATATGAGCATTTATTAGGTAATTTGTTCTTGCATCTGTCATCGCCATGATCTTCAGACCATATTTGGCTGGTTTGTTAGGCATATACATTTTGAACTTACAACAGCCTCGGAACGCTACCAGCATCTTATCGATGCAAGCATATTCACCTATGCTGTAATGTTTTTAGCAGTTTTGAATAAACTGGTCAAAAAATTCTGCAATTGCTGCGGCACGATCATCTTTTTCTCTTTCTTTCCTTGTACTTGGATCATCAAACCTAAGTGCATTTATAAGGAAAAGGAACCTCTCCTTGACCATTGTAGTTCGAAATATTTCCCGACCGGTACCATCTGTTGCAAAAAGGCTGTTTACGGATTCATTCCTAGATTTAAACACTGATGAGAACACAAGAAGTCCAATCAACGCTGTAAGTTCCAATGTATCCATTATTTTCATGTAAGCTAAATCTTTCTTCTTATACTTAGCCTGCATTTGTAAAATCTTTTGATTGGTCCAATGAACAGTTTTGTCTAGGGCATCTTGAGGAAAAAGTAACTTCCATACCTCTTCGACTGTAAGATTTTCTCCAAGTGTGCGAGCTGCATTTTTCAGTCCTGGTAGTTTAGAAATACTGTAATATTGTGTTGCCTAGTGCAAATATTTTTGTTGGTTTGTTGGTTTTTTTTTGTTGGTTTCAGCAAAGTTCTATAATACAATAATAAGGCCGACACTATGGTTCGTCACTGAGACCACTACATGCAATCTTAAAAATCACTTAACTACTATGATCCGTCCACCAGACCTCAAATCGCTTATAGCAACGCACAAGTAAACTAAACACAACCTCTTTTTCACATGGCACTGCCAAGGCCAACACTAAAAGCTACTGAGAGGGGCTGGCCATTGGTGGTGAGGGAGTGGAGGGGAGAAGGCGGCAAACTTCAAGAGTGGTCCCCCCACAGATGTCCCATAGTACTTAAGGGTTAATATATTGGTGGTTTTTTGTATTGAGTAGGGCTTTTTTTCGCCTTATCATTTTTTGGCACCTCCAGGGTTTGTTGTGTATGAGGTCTAAAACTGCAAACCAAGTTTTAAAGTCCAAGCACTTACCCATTTTACAATGAATAAAAAAAAAAGGATCAAGTAAACATTTATATATGAATAAAAAAAACATTTTAAAATAATCAATCCATCACCCTAATTAAAAAATTATTAAATATCAAAAAATATAAAATAAAAACAAATATAAAAAAATAAAGCTCTATAGGGCCTTATCGTCCCTTAGAAAATTTTTAGACGTTTCCTACTTTGTATTTCATGATCCAATACATGTATTGTGATATTGGTTCAAACTTCAACAGAAAAATAAAATAATGAGATATTGTGTTGAATGTTTGAGTATATCACTTGGAGTGTTGAGCAGTGAGTAACTTGACCAAGTTAAGATTTTATGTAGAAAATATGTGAACAACAGTTTTACAGATCTATATGACTTGTTGCCACATACTCTCCGTGGCATCAGGACAATATGAATCGTGTGTTCTACTGGATCGGCGTTGTCAGGGATATATATTGGTAACTACAAATATCCCATAGACTTATAATAAGAATAAAATAAGTTAACAAATTAATCAACTCAGTCATTTGTAACAGAACATCTTTTCTCTGGAAACAGTTATTGTCTAATCATATTTCAACGGATGCTAGAAACACGCGTGTAAAGGATTATGTTACAATTCCCAGACATTGTGTGAGAACAGTTGGCCTACGTGACAAAACAGAGTCAGAAATATGCGTGTAGAGTTTTAAGTTACATTTCACAAAGAATTTGAAAAGGAAGCATAATTGCATGGGAAAAGAAAATCACTAAACATATGCTGCAGCACAAATTTATAAAAATATAGAGCCAATCAGAAAAGGACACTGACAAACGGAGAGGGGAGATGGAGTGTAGAAGAGATAAAAAAGGAGTTTTTCCCAAGAAGCCGGCGGAGGATTAACACCTAAAAGCTCTTCAACATAACTAATTACGTTTTATCTTGAACATCATCTCTTTTAAATGTAACTAAAATGCTATCCTGTCTTGGTAAGATTTTTAGATTGTACTTAACTTTTTTGAATCTAGTATAAAACCATTGACGAAATATCCTTTTTACTTTCTCCACCCTATACGTGGTATATGGAGAAAGTATTGTTTTCGTAAAAATGTTCGAATTTGAATTTTCAGTTGAATTATCTGTTTTGGTGCTCCCAGAACCCCAAAAAACTGTTTAGTGCAATTATCTGTGTTGGTGCTCCCTGAACCCAAAAATATTTTTAGTGGAATTTTTTGTTTTGGTGCTCCCTGAACCCAAAAAAGTGTTTTTAACGTGGTGTCTGTCTGTCAGTGTGTCAGTATGTATACACGACCAGAGGGGACACTATTGGTCCGATTTTCATGAAATTTGGTATGTAGGTACTAAACCCTAATATCTCCAGGCGTTTTTTTCATTTTTTGGAATTTTTAATTTTTAAGGGTAATTTACCCCTAAAAACCAATAAAAAACGACAAAAATGCAAATTTCTCAAAAACGGCTCTAACGATTTTGATCAAATTTTCAGTATTTATAGTGCTTAAGATGCCAAACAAAATGACACCACCCGCTTTTATCAAAACTTCGGCGTTTCATAATTATGGGGAAATGTTAAAAAATAAACAAGTTTATGTTGTCAATCTAGCATCACGGCGACGGCCGCACGGGGTAGCACAACGGTAGCGAGGACGGCCAGTAATTCAAAGGTCGCGCGATCGAATCCCGCCTGGGACAATAACTTTTTTATACGATTGACGTAGGTAGAATATTATTTTTTTGTTTTGTTCTAAAAAGTAGTAAATAAAATGATTAAAAACAATATTATTTTGACTACAGTAAGTTGGGAGAAAGTTTGTGTCAGTTAACTGATACCGTTTATTTTTAAATACAAGTACCCTCAACAACCTACTTATTCCTAATATTAACAAATTAATAACCTGATTTGATGTTATAATAAAAATATAATTTTCCATAAATTTTATTTTCCATTACTTTGAAATACAAAATACTAAGCTCTAGTTTGCACCATTCTGTTTCTCTTTTAATAAGCTTTACAATGGATTACATGACCTACCTTCACATTTGAAATTTGTAATGCCCTTTCCCCTCCTTAAGCCCCCAAAATCATAGAGGGTCAGATATGTCAAAAAAAAAAAAATTCTTGCTGCGCAACTAAACATATATTATACAAAGTTTTAACTTATTTTCAGTAATGAAAATAGTGAAGAGGGTTAAAGGGGACTTTATGAACACTCTGTATAAACAGTAAAACCCCGGTTAACCGAACTCGGGTCAACCAAAACCCAGGTTATCCGAAACGCCTCCGAAAATCGGAAATAGAAAAATAATACTCCTATTGTATGTACATTATTTAATTATTTTTTATCAAAATTAGAACCTTTTTCTACAACTTAAACATCTATTAGAAACTAAGTAGTGTCTTTAAAAAAAATGTGCCAATGTCAAACTTTGAATTCAGTTTTCTGAGAACTCAAAAAAATTTTAGAAATCCCCTTTCCTTTGATGTCGGGCCGCCTATTTTCTCCCTCCTCAGAATCAAACCGCAAAATAAACATACTATTGTACTGTATTTCTTTTCTCACGTTTATTTAGTGAGCCAACGTCCTTCTAATGAAAAGATGGTGGTACATCGATGCTCGAAAACATTTGGAGGGATGCAAGAAACAAACAAAAATTACTGAGTTTTTTAACTACTCATATGCTACAAACTATTACTGATGTAACGTAATCCTAAAAATGTAATTTTAACTTAAATAAAGAACATAAATGTAGCCTACAAAGAGGTTTTTGAAATCGTTTGACCTTCAAAACCTTTCAAAACGGTAGTGTTAGATGTTCATGGCTTAACCGAAAAAATTATTATCCGGGCTTTCCCCCCTTTAGTTCGGTTAACCGGGGTTTTACTGTATATAAGTTAGGTATTAAACCTAAAATTATTTATACCAATGAATTGCAGAGAAGTATTTAAGGTTATACATTTTTTAAATATTTAAGCAAGTTTAATTTATATAAAGTTAACATTACAGAGAAAAATAAATTTTACATTTTACCAAAAATTATCAAAATAATGAAAAAAATATAAAAAAAAAATAATGAGTTGCTAGCTAACTAAAAGAATAAACCATATGGGTAAAAAAATATATACAAAATATTACAATTTAGTTCATGGCTAAATAACATTATTTGTAGAGAAAATTTAATGTCAAAAACTGTTCACAAAGTGTCCTTATTCTAAAAAAACCTTAGGTGGTTGAGCCAGTTGTTCATGAGATGTGTGCAGCTCCCTTGAAAGGGTGTCATGTTGGTAATTAACAATAAGGTTGAAATCTGCGGTGATCTCTAACCAGCTTTAGCTGTTCAAATTAGAACGTATCAATAAGGCTGCCTTTACACTTTGATTTGATCAAAAGAACATTAAATTTATGTTTTCAAAACTCAAAGTTAACTTGTAGTGACAAAGTCTGTCTGACTCTTCCAATGTTGGGTTAACCTAAAGAAAACAGCAATGATTAAGTTTTGCAGATGGTTTAGCTGACAAGAGCACTGACTTCAAATATATGTAAACCAATTATTTGTTAAATAAGAATATTTAGTTAACTTGCAGTAATAAAATCTGCTTTTTCTAATTAAAGAATTACATCCAAATAAAGGTGCACAGTTTAGGGCGTAATTGACTAAAAAAATATCATAAGAAACAGTAAAACAAACCAAAGTGGTTTATTTATAAATATGTGTGTAATGTGAACGGGAAGCTGGAATATCTGAAGGTGATATTATTTCTCACTTTTATCTAATTAAATTGAAACTACATGCTGAACCAAGGAAGCTCTCATGTCCAGTGTCCACAAGAAAAACCGTTAAAACGTTTTTGCTGAAAAGGATCAGCAAACTTGAATACTGATGCTTGTATGAAGTCTACTGACTGCTGTTAAGGGTCTGCTCCAGTAAACGAGAAAGCAACTGGAAACGCAAGCGCTTCTCTCTTTAAACGTAAAACAGTGCAATTTCTTGCAGCTGAGCCCTTTGACACTGCCTCATTTAGAACCATTTTATAAGTCCATCTTTTCTAATTGAGTGCTGAAAAAAAACTGAATTTTCTTTATAAAATTTCGGATTTGGCTTGCGAATTACTTTTCATTATTAATTTTTTATTGTGTTAGGAAAAAAAATTCAAACTTTGTACTTACAAAATGTCAATTACATAACAAAATAAAAGAATTTTTAAAAAATCTAAAATGCAAAACGGATGCGTATTGTAATTGTGCTTAAAATGAGACCTTGCAAACAATTTTATGATAAAAAATAAACGAAATAAATGGTTTGAAATTTAACATTGCTCTAATGGGATAAAAATCCAAGATGGCCGCCTCTACAGCAGACTCTTAAGGCAGTGCTGCAGTTTTGTGGTGTTATGCAGGTTGGCAATTTAGCAAGAGATAGTACATTATAACACATACGTTACAGACTCAAGAAGGTACAGTAAGTGTGAAAAATTATGATAAATAAGAAAAATAAAAATCATAATTCATTTTTGGTTTGGTGATGAAAAAAGGATAATACAGTACTATATGAACACTTTTCGCTAAGTGCCGTAAAAAATACCAAGGCAGTTTCAATCTAGTCTCAGGAATAGTCTGTCTGGTGCACAAACAAATGGTCGCACAAAACAGATTGAAAAAAAATTAAATTAAATTAATTACTATTCACAACTTACTCGTAGACAGTTTTCGTTTGGCCTATAAATATAAATTTATTTCGCTTTAAACAAATTTTATGACTGTTTTTTATGTCACAATTTTTTATAGTTTACAGTACAATTTATCATTACATATATAGCTTATTATAAATTTTACCAATATGAATCTTACTAAACCTTGTATGAAAGAAATCTTATCTGTTTGACAACACCTAAACAAACAGGCAAAATTGATGTGAATGAGTAGGTACAGATCTACTGTTAACATTAGCATGTCGGTGAGGTGAACTCATGAGATATTACCCATCCAACAAGCGCAACATGTCATACTTATAGCTGCAGATATACTGTTAACATTAGCATGTCGCTGAAGCAAGCTTATGAGATTTTACCCATCCAACAAGCGCAACACGTCATACTTATAGCT
>JAGFPH010000412.1:378789-390696 GCA_018207615.1 Philaenus spumarius | reverse complement strand
CTTATAGCTGCAGATATACTGTTAACATTAGCATGTCGCTGAAGCGAACTCATGAGATTTTACCCATCCAACAAGCGCAACACATCATACTTATAGCTGCAGATATATTGTTAACATTAGCATGCACTGAAGCGAGCTCATGAGATTTTACCCATCCAACAAGCGCAACACGTCATACTTATAGCTGCAGATATACTGTTAACATTAGCATGTCGCTGAGGCGAGCTCATGAGATTTTACCCATCCAACAAGCGCAACACGTCATACTTATAGCTGCAGATATACTGTTAACATTAGCATGTCGGTGAGGCGAACTCATGAGATATTACCCATCCAACAAGCGTAACAAGTCATACTTATAGCTACAGATATACTCTTAACATTAGCATGTCGGTGACTCGAACTCATGAGATTTTACCCATCCAACAAGCGCAACACGTCAAACTTATTGCTATAGATATACTGTTAATATTAGCATGTCGATGATGCGAACTCATAAGATTTTACCCATCCAAAAATCGTTCAACGCGTCTAAAGAAGTTTTCACTTCAATAAATATATGTGAATTAAATATTACTTTTATTTCTAGTGTATTAAATATCTTGTATATCATTTTGCTGGTTATCATGTCAATTATAATTACGAAGCATTATATTTTCAGAAATCCAGATCTTTAGTAATATTATCACGGGATGCCAAACATGGAAAGCAAAACGAACAAGCTTTATTGGATTATTATCGTCACCAGCTCAATTTATTCTCCAATATGTGTCTCAACAGGCAATACTTGGCTTTGAACAATTTATCTCCGCATCTGGATATAGACCTTATACTTAAGTAAGTTGATGAAACAATCAAAAAACGCCCTTTAGGCCTACTTTATTTGAGACTGGTGGCTCTAAAACTGTTTGTTATTGTTTCTGTTATACCCAGGTTTTGTAGACTTATTTAAATAAATATGAACTTAACTTGTGAAATGATATACATGATGGTATAAAACTGGAATACAAGTTCTTGTACATAATATGTTTATTTAATTAAAAGCTTGAGTAAATAAACATACTATTTAAGAGAATTTGTGTTCTAGTTTTATTCAATCATATTGAAGTTTTATTTTATTACTTTAAATTACTTATTTTTACAAGAAAACTAAATATTAACAATACAATATAAATAAATTTACAAAATACAACATGAAATAGAAACTAGGATTTACATCCTCTAGCCTTAAAGCACTGGGATCATTCACTTTTGAATCAAAGCTAGTTTGTGACTGCTTCAAAGTAGTGAATGGAGAGGTTAGGGTGAACTATGTCGGCAAATGGGTGCTTGGTCACATGACAATGTGGCCCTTTATAGGTCCTAAACCATACTGTGCCAGGACAAAGGCCACCTTAGGAATGTGTTGCAACTCGTTACTGGAACACTGCTCCTGGGCAGGAAAATATGTTTATCAGCCTCTCCAAGGCTACAGCTAAAAAGCTTAATGGCAGAAATTATCTTGGGCGGATTGTAGGTTTTCTGACTGATGGCTACCCTGTTACATACTTCCTCAGATGACTCCTGTCAGTTCTACTCTGTTGGGAAGGAATTGGCTCAACACCTGCTGTGTGAGTGTGAGGCTCCCGCTCGTAGGAAGAGCGTTTGTTAGCCCTGAGGAGTTCCCAAGACCCTCCTTGACCTGCCTAGGATCTAGGACAAACACTGAAGTTACTGCCTCCACAATAGATCCACATGAGTCTCAGTGGTGGGGAGACTTGGGCTCTCTCTTATAAAGTCCCTTAGTAATAAAAAATATAATTTTATAAAACAATACTTCCATAGTAAAAAAAGTAAATTACCCTAGGGAATACAATTTTGCAACTTTTAGGTCCAGTATCTTCCAAGGTTATAATCTATAATAATTTAAAAAAAGAGAAACGAGTAAAAAATTACTATACAGAACAGTAAAAAAAGGTTTTTTATATTTAAAAAATTGTATATTTCATCACTAGTACCTAAATTGGATGTTTTTGGTACGATGTTGCCTCGCACATAAAAAAGCAATCAAGCACCCAAAAGCACTTTAGGTACAAGTTTTGAGCGATACTTTTTATCATACTGTTCTAGAATCACAGGAACACTTAATTAATTAAATTATATTATTAATTTTTCTACAGATTTTAAAAGCGATTTAACCGATGAGCGTCCTTGATATTTTCAGTTGGAAACAGCTGAACCTTTTAAATTTACAGCTGTTGTAGTTTTAAAAAAGGCCTATTACAATGCATTATTTACGTACAGTACTTTTTGGTCCTTGTACAGTAAAATACTTGGTAATAACTCTCCCATTAATTTTCTTGCTTCGTTTAAAATACTTTCAGGAATTTCCATTTCACGATCTTGCATTGTGCATATTTGTTTTCATCAAGTTCACAAACATAACTTATGCAACAATAACAAAGTTTCAGGTTAGCTCCCTGAAAAAATATCAGCTGACAGTTTTACAGTAAACAGTTTTACAGTAGCCAGTTTTACTAATCTTTAATCAGTGATTTTGGTTTATGATTTTCACTTATAATTTAGTTAATATAACCCTTCCTGGGGAAGTGTGTAAGTGTACAATTATTATAACTAACCATAGAAAGCATTCTGGGGTGCTGGGAGTACCTCAGTAGTGTTTTCAATTACCACTAGGTCCCATGATGCTTTGTGTATTTTTTAGACTATTGTGGTTTTGGTGTGTGGTGCAGTAGAACCTCGCGTATGATTTAGCGAGTGTCATATACAAGGTTCTGTATTACTTTTTTTGTCTGTATTAATGCGATTGGTTACGTCTCATAATGAATAAGTGTATTCCTTCTTCTAGTAGGTTTAATGACTTCATCCAACGTAATTTAAACAACGAAGAAGAGTTCATTAGTGATGAAAATATTAGTAAATGGGAAAGCGTCACTGAAGAACGAGATGAATTGGTGATGAGATAGCTTTCCGATTTAAGTGAAAATATCGTCATAGATGGAGCAATGAGCAATGAACCAACTCAAGTACACGAAATAATTTTCTCAAAGACCTTGGCTTAGAACTCGCTAAACCTTACATGCTGGACAGGCTCAAGTAACCTATATCAAAAGAACTTTCTGAAGGTATAAGAAAAATTCTTGGTGTTCAACTGCAAGCTTAGCTTGATCAAAGGTAGAGACTTTTAAAACAAGCCAGATGTGCCGAATGCCCAAGAAACAAGGTATGAAGACCTTCTGCATCGAATGTAAGAAACCCGTATGCAGTAAACACAAAAAAAGGATGTTTGCGAGTCTTGTAATCATAAACATCATGGATAATGATTACAATCGACTCCTTTTAATGTGGACACCTCGGACCGGACCCTCGCCTGGATAAAAAAACTTCCGGACCATCCGGCGGGTTTTTACACATGTAAAGTATAACCTATAATATCGTATATACAGTTAAAAATAAACTTTTAAGAAGTTTTTAAAGCATACTTACCCAAATATTACAGTTTTTTGCCACCCACTCACTGAATCGTAATTTTCCGTGACGTTGATATTAACAAACGTGACACCAGACAACAGGAATAAACATAAAATTTAACTTTACAAATTTGTTTTATAAAACAATGAAACACATATTTTTTAGATTCATAAAATTGTTCAAGATAAATAGCCTAAGTGAGCCTAAGCATGATGAAAAACTAAATTTACAATATTAAAAGGAATCTGTTATTTTCTTCTGCTTTTTTAGTTCAACTGTTTTTTAAACACATAATTACCCCATTTCCTCATAATCATAACATCAACAGCTGATGTGACAGCCTGTTGCTTGATATAAGTAGTTGCCAGTTCCAGTAATCCCCCCAGCATGAGTCAAAATTCCCTCGCCGTTTTCCGCTTCATTTAGGCCGGAAATAAACAGACATGTTCTCCTGTCGATTTCTGCCGTGAGAAACCAAGATAACTCTACCAAGAAGTCGTCCGGACCATCCGTCGTCCGAACCACCCGAGTCCGGAATAGAGGGAGTCGACTGTATATGAACAGTTTGTAATCATAAACATATAATTTATGTTTTGTTTAGTAACTGGAGGCCTGTTTAGTGTTTTTTCAGCAATAATAATAATTAATAATAATTTTTTTTTTTGGTTTAAAGGCGAAAAACCTGGGTGGTTATCATTGCCTGTAAATCATTTTTATTAACAGTTTCTAGATTACTACCTTTGGGTGCTACAGGCAACACTTTTGTGTGTGAATTCTACAGTTAAAAATTGATATTAATAATAACGACTCCGTTTTTTCCTTACATTTAAAATAAAATAAAACCTAAGGCCTGGTAAAAGAGAGTCACTCTTTTAGGATACGTCATAGCGATGAGCTGGTTGTATTGTATGGAGAACTTGGTGAAGTCCTTCAAATTTTCAAGGATGTATTGTATTAGGCAGGCCATGTAATGAGGAAGGGAAAAACAGGCTGACAAAATTATTTTCCCTTACTCCAGATGGGTCAAAGCAATAGGATGTCTGAAACTCTGATAGATCAATGGAGTGTATACAGATGCAAAGGCCTTGGTTATATAAGTCGGTGGACAGCTTTGCAAAACCATGAAGGATGGAATCGACTTCTGAAGGTAGGCAGGGCTCGGAGATGAGTTGAAGCATCAAAGATGTATGTATGTGGTTGGCTTTCTAAATAGTCAACTTTATGTAAGTTAATTCTGAATGTATTATTTTGGCATTGACTTTGTTATTATTTATGTGAAACAATTACCAATTATCTTTTTTTATCCAGGTGTATGGCGGATGAAAGTGTCTCATATGAATTGCGTGCTTCATTTAGTCGTTTAATGTTACACCTGCACGTCGATCGAGATCCTCAAGAACCTGTTACGCCTGTCAAATATGCTCGACTTTGGTCAGAAATACCTTCACAAATGTCAATCAACGAGTGAGTAGCTTAGTCTGTGTATTTCTTTAGTAAGTCTACTGTTATTTGCTTTGTTTATACAGTAGAACCTCGATTAGCCGAGGTAATTGGGACGAGCAGACCTCGGATAATACGGTAGGCTGTGAGAAAACCATTGAGGTGCGAGTTCCCATGTTATTTATGTTGTTATAGGCTGATTTGGAGCCATACTTCAAAATATATTTTATTTGGCTTTAAATAATATAAATAGTTTTAAATAAACAAAGAAGGTTTGATAATGTACTAAAGTGAAAGAAATTTAATACTGTAAAGCTACTGTAAGAAAAGCAAAAATTTAAAGAGACATTTATATTATTTATGAAAAGTACAAATTCAAATCCTTGAATTGCAAACATTTATATTTATAGAAAGATATGTAAATAAAACACACTAAAAAGTTATAAATTTACACACTTTTAAAAAAAGTCTTTCACTGTCATTTCACATTCGCTTTCCACTCATAATTAAACTCTCATTCACAAAGTTTAACACCGACCAAAAACAAAAGAACAAAATACAGTAGCAGGGGGAAGAAACAACTTGTGGGAATGTATTAAGTCATAAATACGATGTCGCGATGAGGGGAGGGTATAACAGGAACAAGACTGCTTCGTCATTCACTATACTACCCGTCTGTTAAACGTCACCCATACCATTGCGGTAAACGGCTGTTTGTGTTCTTTCTGTTCAATCTAACACAAAAGTTTTTATTTTAAATCTACTTATTGTGAAATCATCTCAAGCTATGAATTCATTATCGAAATCAATAAATTCAGTTAACTTACAGAATCTAGTTTTTATTATTATTATTATTATTATCCGAAATCTTGGATAACCGAGGCTCGTATAATTGAGGTTCTACTGTATTTCTTGAGCATTACCTTCACATATAATATAATAGGTACATTACTTTCAAATTTAGGTTAGTTGATTACAGAGTTATAACAATAGCTTTTGTGGAGAGGATTTCCACTCTTCCGCCATTTTGGAATACCTGAAAATTTATTTCTTGGGCCTTACCTGTATGTTATAAAAGGAATATAACATTTCACCAAATTTCACATTTCTAGCTTAAGTGGTAGCGATAGCTTTTCCTAAGGACTTCTCCCATATGAAATAACTTACAGAAAATGCCTTTCTTATCGAGTGCCTACAGCGTATAAAGAATCTCCATGCCAAATTTCACTTTAATCGGTTTAGTGGCTCGGGAGATATCGTGATGAGTCAGTCGGTGAGTTAGGACTTTTGCCTTTTGTATTATTTTATTTACTGTGTTTGTTGTTTATTTTTATGTTAATTAATTTTTCACTTCCTATTTCCGATAGTATTGAAATTTGACTTGGCTTATACAAATGTACATTAGAAACTTAAAAACATTGAAGTGATCTAAAGTGTAATAAAATATAAAACTTATCTTGGAAGGGGCATAGTGGTTACTTTATTGAAGAAAAGAGTTGAGAATTAATGTACTGACCGTGAGAGTTAACTATAGACACGGACAATTGCCTACTATTGCAGGCGCTTGCTAGGAAGAACACAGCTCACTTCAAGCATAACTGATGTGTGTTCATACGATATGCTTTGATTATTCTTTATGATTAAGAAAATCTCAAAAATAAAACTAAATTAGTACAGTAGAGCGCCGATTATCCGAAAGCAGGTCTTTAAAGTACCATATTCATTTTATAAAAGCTGTATATAGAAGGCACCAATAAAATTGTTTCGGATAATCGACGTTCTACTGTAGTTGAAACAAGACTATCGAAACATTATTACGATTAAGCCTATTATATTAAAAGTAAATAATTTATTCTTAAAGTAATTAAACTATTTCAAATAAAGGAAGTGTATTTTATAATCTCATTTATAATTTAAGACAGACAAGAAGATATTAGCGCTTTAAATAATGGAAAAATTACATTTTTTGTTTCTTATGATTCATCGGGTTACCTTAGAACAATGTTAAAAGTTATTTATAGCCTATTAATAAATACCTATTATATTTACACTTAGAACATTCTCTCACACTTTGAAATGTAACGTTCACAATAAAACTCGTACACAAATCTATATACATAAAATCCAAATACCACTCACCGACTCATCACGAAATCTCAAAAACCACCTAACGGATTGGAATGAAATTTGGTATATAGCTTCCTCTAGGGCCCTAGGTGCTCGCTAAGAAAGGTTTTAAAAAAATTCAAAATTTTAGAGGGGTTTGGGGGGGGGTCAAAGTTACTAAAAATCCCCATAAGAAATACATAGTGCATAATATATTTATTGATATATTTTTTTGGTTAGTATACATTTAACTTTGATTTGTCTATCCGTGCAAAGCCGGATCGGGCCAGCTAGTTATTTCATAAAACACACTTTCACTAGAAATTATAAATTTACAATGATTTAAAACTCAATGATGTTATACTTTGACTCTACTTCGTAAAAGATTACAATTCGCCGCACGAGATTGCACCAGACTGACTGAATAAATCTAAGGCCGGCCATACACATAGAGTTTTACCTCAGAGGTATACCCCAGAGTTGAACAGCGGAGGTTTACCTCAAAGGCTAGGAGCTCACACAAGTAGCGGTCCGTCCGCCTCTGCCATCAGTTAAAAATAAAATCTTTCATTGAAATTAGAACAAAGGACAAACACTGCGCTTGTCTAGCTACAACTAGCCTTGAGGTAAGCCTCACCGACCCACACACACTCGGAGGTCTGGTCAACTCTGCTGTAGAAAATATAATTTTTCCATTCCGCGAGGTTCGTCTCCAGAGTTCTGTCCGCCTCTAGAGTTTTATCGCAAGTAGTGGCACACACGCCGAGGTTTACCTCTTGAAACGGACAATAGAGGTAAACCTCTACGTATATGGCCGGCCTAAGCTAGTGTTCCTTGCGATTGGACAAACATAAACATGTCAAGAAGATCCTGTCATAACAAGAGGCTCCGAATATTGGATTGATGTTCCACGCCTTCAAAATCTTTGATACTAACGCTGAATCCACGTCTGCCTATTGTCTGCCGGGCTGATCCACGTCTATACTTATGTCTCACGGACAGTACTGGGTAACCTTTTCAGTAGCGGGTTATGAACAACATAGTCAAATAATGGAGCAGGTTTTTTTTGGAAAAGATTTTTGTACTTATTCCTGATTTTGTTAACTGCTTCCTCTCTGTTGTCTCTTTAAGTTTTTAAATGCTTGCTTGCTTCATTTTTTTTCTAAATATTTTCACTTTGTTTACAATAAAAGAATCCAAAAAAAGTCAGTAATTTTTTGAGAAGTAGTAACTGTTGTTTAATATGACTCAAAAAAACTTTAAATATTATTAAACAATCATTATAAAAATATTAATTATTTACAAAGTTTACCATTGCATTATAGCCTAGTACATTAAACAAATTTTCTTCAAAGTCCAGTAGAATTGTAGACTATTTTTTGAAAATCTATTATAATTCGTTTCAGAATGCCACGTGAAAAAATCGATGTATTTATGCATAAAGTAATTGGCATTTTTCCAGATCCACTTTTGAACATCCAGAACATTTTTTAAATACGGGTTTAATATGCAAAAATCGGGAAAAAATCTGTTTTCTTTAAATAGTTTGAAGACAATTGCCAATGGGTATTTCAAATTTTGTATACTTATAGCATACTAAAAAACGGTTAATTTGAGACCTCGTAAGTTAAAATCGGTTAATAATTTGTTTAAATAACTGCAAAAAAACCAATAAAAATTTTCAAATTTTGAAGTATTTTTCATTCTTTGATAAAAGAACCTAGACAATTGAAACTTTAAAAAAATAAGCCTTTTATGGCCCTTAAGTTACCATTGAAATTTAATTGAAAAATATTAATTGGTTGACGAGATAATAAATTTATTTATTAAAAAAGGGTTAAATGTTTAATACAATTAGACCCAGTTGCCGTCCTCGTAGGAGGTTCATCCGGGGCTCATGTTTTTCATTGATACTTATATTTTAAGTATACGTTTAGGGTAAATGAAATTTTCATTATTTTAACCCTCAAAATGGCGTCTGAAAAAGTATGACTTTTTAAGTTAGGTTTTTTGGAAATATCTTTGCAACAAATGGAAATATTGGTATGCCACGTTGATATTCCAATAGCTGGCATTTTTACACATATTTTTTTTTAAAAAAGGTTGCTCCAGCTTAACTAGGAGCCGAGATATATTTTTTTTTAAATTCATAATTTGTTTATTTATAAACATTAAGGGTTGTTATTGTCGTCAGTGTTAGTTCAATACTTAAACTTTATATTACCTTTGGGTTTGATGGAAAATTAAGTTTCTTTAACTGCAATAAATGAATTCAGAGAGACTGCAGTTGCTAAATGGTGAGACGATAGGGGGGTATGAGTCATCACTGCTACGCGCATAGAAAATTTAACTTTGCAAGTTCAAATCCAATGCCGATGAAAAATTTGTTGTTGCTTCGTTATTTATGGACCAATTTCGATGTTCTTAAAAAAAATCTGGGGTAGAGCGTTAAAAATTTGCTTATATCAATCACACTGTATATACAGCCATACCATGTTAAGGTGACAAGGTTAAGATTAAAACAAGTAATATTTATACTGTAAATCCCAATGTCCTTTTATACTTTGGTTCCTTAGGTTGCTCCTTTCAGTGCCAGACATTTTTCTTCATTAATAACTTATAAATTACTTACTGTACACCGTCTGTGACTTCTATACTTTTCCTTATTACGCGTTTCGGGGATTATGTCCCATCTTCAGATAATCCCTCTATTTGAGGTTGTCAAACATTAAACACTAAAAAGATGTACATTACTTGACACACACATTACACAACATTCAGCGGCCGCGCAACTCGACGTTCGAAGGAAGACTTATACTTATACTCGAAGATGAGTTTTAAATTTTTCTTCAGGCACTATCCAAAAATGCCAGACATATTTGCACAGGTACTGTCCAGAATTTCCGGATAATTTTTGACATTTTCTCATGTTTTTTTTTTTAAATCATAACTTTATACTTTACAGGACAATTTATATATTTTTTTCATTCTGTTGCAAAATGTTTGAATTAAAAAGTAGTGTAACATATGAAATTGTATGAGTAAACTGAAAATCATAAAAAAATACATCTTGAAATCATTTTTGAATATTTTCCAATTTACAGAATAAAGCACAGAAAAAAATAATAAAATCAATTCATTTTACATAAAAAAAAGGGAATTTTATTTTGTACAAACACTCTGAAAGTTTCACTAAAAAAAGAAAAAAAAATTGAATTTGATATAAATTCTTTTTTTTCCAAAATACGGAATACAATCATAGATATAACCATTTTCATAATCTGATAAAACAAAAACCTTTATTTTAAAATTTGTAGGTTTAATTTATTGAATACTCAGAAATTATTCCTTTAAATTATATTGTACATTCACTGCAGTAAAATCTTTTGGAGTGAAAAAAGTTTTTACATATGCTCTACATTGGGAGTTATCAGAAAACGCTTATGCCTAGGGTTTTTCCCTTCTACATAATTGAAGTGTAAGTATATTTATGAAAAGGTTATTAGTGAAAACTTTTGCTTTTAAGGATATAAAACATGCTTAATACGTTCCGTGCTGAGCACGGTTAAAACCGCAAAAGATGTCCATCGCCATGACTGAGTGCGGCTTTAACCACACATGCACTATTATTCACTTTACATTGGAAAAGAGGGGATTTAGTCATTGCCTATATCCATTTGTTTTACCTGAGTAGTTGACCCTTCTGAGTAGTTGAGTACTGGTCGCGTTGCCTAGGAGAATATCGACTACAAAGAAACTTATATGCGTTCAAAAACTATCATATTGGAGCCAAGTTTTCAAACTTTCTGCCAATATTTGCACAATTTAAGGAAAGTTACTAATTTAAATCAATTATTTTTATCATTTCTATTCATATCATAAGATATTTCACCATATTAGTGAAAAATAAATAGTTCGTAGTGTTGCAAAGTGGTCACCCATCCAGATACTCGCACGGCCAATGTTGCTTGTCTTTGGTGACAGATGAAAAGTAGAATATTTAACACTTGCGATCGAATAAAATGATTTTAAATATATACCACGATAAAAAAAGCCTTATCAAACAAGGCTAATATATATATATATTACATACCTGCCAACTTTTACGGTTTATCCGTAAGATTTACGGAATCTGTTGATGTTTTACGGTCTTACGGATACTCGTAATTTTTTACGGTTATTTTTGTTAAAAGAATATTTAATTTATTTTACATAAAAAACAAATGTTCTTTATCTTATTTGTTATATTTACTCAATTTGACTTACTATCGACATTATTAAAACTTTTTATTTGGTTTACAACATCTTTTGCAAATTAGACGCACGTAATCTGTGAGAACGTGAGAAGTGACACGAAAAAACATCCCTTTTTTAAATGCGCATGCGCTAAGCACAGTGATGTATCATAGATACGCTGTACGCTTTACATTTGGTCAAGACCGTCTCCATTCTGCAGAGACGTCTTGATTCTAAGTTTTGCTTTGGCGTAACAATAACACGACACCGATCCAGATGTAACAGTTGCAAACGCTCTCTTGAAATCAGAAAAATTTCAAATGTTCGAATGCACTTGGAGCCGATATTATATTAAGGAATTTTAATATTAATTGTATTATTTCTTAAGCAAAGCCGATGTTTTTGGTTATTATTCTAAATGTTTTTAAGAATGTGTAGATACCGATTCCCTAAAGTCGATTCCATCGATTCTTAGTTGCGGTAATTGGTGCTGAGAATCGATCGCAAAGTCAATTCCAAACACAAACAACCATCTGATGTGTACTGAATTATTAAGCATATAAATAAATTTACTTGTATATTACATTTTTAAATACCGATACCGAGAGATACCAGTTTATATCATTGTTGGACTTGAAAGTTCTCCGTATTTAG
>JAGFPH010000412.1:368118-378779 GCA_018207615.1 Philaenus spumarius | reverse complement strand
ATTTTTAACCTTTTCGCGGACCTTACCGGTTGTAATTAAAATTTAAAAAATTATTGTTCTCGGGAGAATAGGTTTTTTTTGTGAACATACACTGTTGTAGGAATATATTAAATTGCGTTTTATGAAATTAGAGATAATAATATTCGGACTTCGTATTCTTTTAAGTTCATAAAATTTTCATAAATTGTATTCGGGCATCGATTTTTTCACGGACATACGCTGTTGTATATTAAATTGCGTTTTAATACCGGCGTTTTATAAAATTAGTGCTAATAATATAAGGTTATCGTATTCTTTTGCGGACTTTCATCATTTTATTTTAAATAATATTTCAACAACGATAGTTTATAAAATTGGCACAAATTGTATTCAGGCATCTGTTTCAATCCTTTGTGCCTAATTCTTAATGCTATCTAACTTTTTAAGTTTATTTATTTAGGACATTACCACTTTAGAAATTACTATGTCATTGGTCCAGCAGCATGTCAAAATGATTCAATATTCATAGACATAAACTAAACAGCTTTCTTTTTATCCAATTGTAAAAATAATCATTATGTAGCCTAGATATTTTTGGCTCACACAAATAGTTTTTAGCACACAAATTATATATTTTAATAAATATGCATATAAAGTTAACTGATATTTTAATACTCCCATAAACATTCCCATATTATTTATAATTTCTTACAACAAGAAAGGATATTAACTGCTGCATGATCATTAAAAAAAGAGCAACAGGCTATTCTATTTTGGATCTTATTCGTTTCATTCAGTTTATACTTTTTGTAGCCTTTAACTTTTTTTTAAAGTAAGATTTTTACAGTAAACTAACAATAAGTTAATGTTCCACTGTAGCAATTTAACCAAAGTACTCCTGAGTTCTTAGTTGACCTTATTTCTTAAAAGTGAACTTGTATAGGGGCCTACTACTAAAAAAATTAAATAGCCTATGTGTGGCTTTATTTACTTTCTATATTCAATTGTACTAACAATGTTCGTTAATAGGGATCTGGTTATGAAATGTGTAATTAACTTACTAGCCTATCTAAAATGATATTGCCAACCATTAAGACAACCCAAGAACATTTTTTTAAACATAGAGGAAAGTTGGTTTGTGTAGTTAGTTATGGGTTATTTGAAAAATGTTTTTTCTTTTTGTCTGTATTAAGTTCTTTTAGATGGGTTTTTAAAAATAGTATAGGCCTAGTGTGTATATATTTGAAAATAATATTTTATTCATTTATTTGAAAAGCAGCTAGAATAATATTAAGTTTGTATACATTATTTTACTCTAGCCTTTGTGTATCACTCTAAAACTTATTAAAATGTGTATTAATGCATGTTTATAAAAAGGTTATGTAAAGGTTAGTTGAATTAACGTAATTATTATTGCCGAAAGAGTTAGTCCATTAAATGAAATTACTGCTTCCTAAGTGATGCTAATTTTTAGTTGAGCCATTTTAATACTAACTGTCTCTGAATTAATCTGATATTAATTTATATACATTGGCTATATACAGGGTGTGTCGTAAAAAAGGATCAAAATTACTTGCACATATTTTTTACTGATTCTGATTTTTCAAAGTTGGCAGGTATTATATTACATGTATATTATAATACATTATGACAAAGTAGCATTAAAAAATTTATTCCATGTCATTGCTATTTTGATAATTTATGACATAAAACACATTCGGTTTTACTAGCACTTTAAAAAAAATCATTCATTAATATGATTTCATTATTGACATTTTTTATTAATAAATAAATGCGTTTCATGTAACTATACTATTATTTTTATTACTCAGAAAAGGTTTTATAACTTATTAAAACATTTAAAAATGATTCGAAAAAATTAGGCAAGGAATTATTAGATTTTGTTTTGCGGAAATAACCTCGTTCAGTCATAGAGTAGAATACGGCAAGACAATGTCCAACCCTATGACTGACGCGGTTAAAACCGCAAGCCAGGCCCGAGGGCGCCATCTTGCTGGTCATTCCTAATAGGACTGTAAAATGGTGTAGCACGGAAAGTGTTGTGAAGTTATTAGTAATTCATATTGGCTCGTATATTTTAAGTGTTTAAGATTCTTAATCTTTGTTTAGTTGTGCTACAGAAAGTTGTGTAGTGGCCGAAAGGATCGAGAGTTATAAACATTACATTATTCTTAGTTTAACTTGTGCTGTATATTGTTTACTTTATAATATTAGAAATATAAGTTTACAATTGAAATAAAGTGAAGACAAATTTCTCAAGTTGACCTTATAAGAAAGACCAACCTAGAGTTTAAAGATAGTCAAAACAAGACAAAATAAGTGGGTTTGTTATGAATGATAAACGTTGTTGCACACAGGACTTTAGACAAGACGTTGACGAATAGGCTTAGATCTGCGGGATACTTTGAGTGAAACTGTTTGATATTTTGAAGGGGAGCAGAAGAGGGTTAGACGAATAGGAATGATGGAAATTTCTTGGTCAAATAGAACTGGTTGAAAGTATCTCGAGTATACAAAGCTTAACATAATTTTGTATTCCTGTTTTAGCTACGACAACAATAGGACAATCGACCTCAACAAGGAGGCAGTCAGAGCGAAGTTCAGTTCTACCATTTTGTTTGTCGAGGATTACTTGTGCAATGTTGTCGCCAAAATGTGGACGTTTGCAGATCAATACCAGAACAAACTTACGTTTGAGGTAAACTTGTTTGTCATTGTTCCATAGGATTAAGTACGTATGCAGAGTACAGTTTGTTGAGTATTGCTTAACCAAGTAGTGACTGCTGATTTCTAGCTTTGGTAGCCGCATGAGAGTTACACTTTATTTTCAGTCGGCTGTATTTGAGTGTTAGAGTAAACATTCACTATTAAACCTTAGATGTTGGTTAGTTGGATACCGTTTAGTTTTAAATTTCTTTTATAAGACGAGCTAAGTTAGCCTCTTTAATCATATTAAGTGCGACCATAGTCGGTACCTGGAGAAATTCCATTAAAAAGGTAAAAATTAATTTCACAAAAAACTACAATATATTTGTTACTGCTATTACGCCGTCAAGCATCATCAGACAAGTAAGAAACCCAGCTCTGTTGAAACCCATTATATTTACACAACCTGTCGGTTTTCTATCCTTCTCAGGTACTAGTTCCTAAGGTTAGGTCACTATTCCACCCCAACCCTTATAAGCCTAGATGTCTGTTTTAAATGGTTTCTGTATATTTTAGTTCTTAGTTGTCTGATGAAGCTTGACGGCAAAACAACTGTAGCAAATATATTGCTGTTTTTGTGTGAAATTTACATTCAACTTTAATTTTTACTTTGTAATATTAAATTTTTTTCATATTGAATCCCACTGAAGATCATGATTAAGATTAGAGTCCGGATATCATACCGAGTCACCCATCTACTGCCCCATCTATAATCAGGTTCGCTGTCAGGTGAAGATTCGTGATAGAGCGGGCTTTGTAAACATTTTTTTATGGATTGCTTGTCTGAGTTGTTTATAGTTTATTACGTATAAATTTTAGTTATGGCCAGATAAGTGCAAGCCGCGACGTCCAAGTCTTGAGAGATATAAAAAACGATTAGTCCCAACTAGTCATCTTACAGTTTATTCGAAAACTGAATAATTCAACGAATAAATTAAGTTTAGCCTTTCGGTTTAGTGTATTTAATTGTAATATGAGGCCATCAAAGCTGGTTACGTTCGATTTTGTAGTAAGAGTGGGCTGTTGGAATAATTATCAATCGTATTAGTGTGTCGGTGATGCGTGGCTTGTACGAACAATGTGGTCAGCTACTCACAGCAAAAATTACGAGTGCATAATATTTTTCACTGCCGAACAATCACTTATGGAGGGGAGGGGGTAATTTAACGACAGATGTCATAACTTCCATTTTCCCTAATATTATGTTATTGGAAATTCTCACTGCCTTTAAAATTAAATAAGAAACATTTGAGAAAACTATTGTCTGTGTGAATTATTGAAACAGGCAACTATATTGACGGATAATAATTGATTTTTAAACAGTAATCCAAAAACATTGATTATTAGGTGCCATAGATAAGAGAGATGGACATACACATGGTTGATGTAGGATTTTTAGGGTCAGAGCCTGTACTTGTAAAAAGGATGAAAATATGTAGTATTCTCCAACAATCCATTGGTCTATGATGTAGATACAATTTACACAGCCATGCTATTATAATATTTATAAAAATGTTTGTATTTTATAAATTATGTTCAATTTTAATTATACTATATATATTATGTTGCTGATGTAACTTTTTGTTTTCCTTGAACACTACAGCACTGTTTCACCGATTACTGCATTGGCTTCATCAGGTGTAGGACTTAATACTTGAATAAAACACAATAATACAATTATACAAGAACATTATTAAAATATCCGAGACTAGATCTTCATTAGTTAGTTTGTTAAAATTAACTAGCTGCGGCTGCATGGCATACGCATTCTTCCGATCGGAGACTGAAGTACAGGTAGACTGTTATCTATTATTGTTGTTGCATATGTAGCTGTGTTTGATCAGAGATAAGCCATTATCATTAATAGGATTGGCTTAAGAATTTAATTTTGTATTAATTAGGATGTCTTGTTATAAATCTTGCACCTAATGGAGCCGACAGTGTCAGGTGAAACAGTGCTCTAGCGTTTTCAGCAAAAACAAGAATTATATATATATGTATATATGCTTTTTTAATCTCTTACAAACTTTAAATTGTCTTGTTCCAGGTTGTTAAGTTGGCGAGGGAGTTAATATATTTTGGCTTTTATAGCTTCAGCGATCTCTTACGACTCACCAAGACTTTGCTCAGCATACTCGATTGTGTTTCTGAAAACGATTTTGTTAAAGGAAAAATACCAACAGGAGAGATTCATTGTAAGCGAACAATACAGGTTGTGTTGAAAGTTATTTATAATTTTAATGAAGTTGAAATTTTGATTTATACAGAGAAAACCTTGTTTATCGAACGGAGTAATACGATTAAGTACTCTAGAGTCTGCATAAATGTATGAAGGCGTCGTTATCGATCTGTGGGTAGGATTAATGCTAATCCCTTTAAAAGTTGGAGTTTAATAAATGTACCGAATATTTGTAATGGTTTACTATATTTGTATATGATTTTGTATACCATGAACTTGTAGAGGTTAATTTCAAAGGAATAAAAAACAAAACTTAAATCTTGATTGTCTTCTGCAGTTTTCACTCTCACAAAATAAAAACTATAGGGTACACTAATTCCAAAATGGCAATTTTTTCCTTGAGTTTCTGATAAAAAATATAAATTTATAATAAGTTATTTATATAAGCAAAACATGTTGTATAAAAAACTAAATCAATGCATACGGAGTGATATTAGTGTTGTTTTTATTAAATCATATTTAAATATTTTTATTAGAAGTAGAATTGTATTGACATGGCACAACATGCGATGCCCAGCAGATAAATTGTTTGAATGCTTTAAATAAACGTTATGCCACTTTACTCAAAAAACCTTCTACACCACCAACTATCCTGACAATGTCTGTAGGCTCGAAAGAGAGCCGACGATATATCCGCTAAGTAGAAACGCCGTCGCTAAAGAAGCCGGACTGGCAGAGAGTGACCGGTCCCGCAACCCTGGTATTATCTCAGTGCATTACTTATTATTGTAATATACTCATACATTAATTTTTTTTTTTTTGCAGCAGAAGGAGGAGTTTTGCGGAGTATCGGGGATATGGGTGCAGTGATGACAGGAGTTACATTAGGGGTACCTACTGGTATTGTTGGTCGCTCGACGATCTCACCGACTGTACATGAGAAAACTAGTCAATTGAAAAAAGAATTCCCCTTAGTGATGGACACGAAGCTTAAAATAATAGAAATATTACAGGTATTTACAGAGCATGTATTTATTCATTCAGAATATCTAGCCAGACGTTTACTTACTTTTTAATACTGCTTCCAACATCTTGTGACACCAGTAGCCCGATCTCCTTTGTAGTCCATGGGTTTCTTCTTATAAGCCAAGTTCTTAGATCTTTTGATCAGTGCTTCTCTGGCTTGATTTGGGCAGCTGTATCTGAGAAGGAGCTCCAGCAGGGTTCCTACAGTCAGGAGAGGGCAGGGAAAGTCAAGGAAATTGAAAATAGTCGGAGAAAAATGTTTCATATAATTCAGCTCACCGTTGATGCAGTAACTGAGGAGTCTGTCTTTGCTCCAGCTTGCTGTAATACAAGCTGTTGAAGTATTTATTTCATGAGGTCATCCCCAGCAGTATGTTAAAAGTCTAGAAAGTACTTAACCCTACAAATGTTTCAACTGTGCTCAATTTGAGCACTCGTGGGGTCGTGGCACTCCGCCTAGGTCTACTTTGACTAACTCTACTTGTATTGAATATTTCACCCACTAAAAATCATCCAATCACAATAAAACAAAAACCGTTGGAAAGGAAATGATTTAAACTTTAATTTTTTGTATTTACAAATTTGTTCTAAGACGTATATTTACATACGTAATCATCGTTTTAAAATTGTAGTTTTCTGAAAACCTAATGTCGCACGAATAAAACACAAAGAAATGACTCAACTTTGTCACTTCTATAAAGCTCAATACCGCTCGACAGAAATATTTTGACAATAATAATATAAAGATACCATTGGATTCGTCAAGATTTGAACTTTCTAAAACTGCCTTGCAATCAGATGTCACTCTTATATTTTCGAAAATATAAAGGTTTTTGTAAACCCTTGCAATTGGACAGTTTTCAACCAATGAAACAGCACATTTTGCGTTCGAGATATCGCTTACAATTGGTTGTATTTCTGTTTATATCTTTACATCATTTTGTAGGGAAAACTTCGATCTTTCGTTTGGTGTAAAGTAAACTAGATTTTACTGGTTAGATGTTATTCATACAGCAGTAGGAAATACAGACTTTTGTTGAGTTCAAACCACCAATTGAGAACGCAAAGCAAGTCTGTTCCCACGCTGATCCCAATGGTCATTTTGTATTCCCTTTATCCGCACGAACTTTTGACAGTTTATTCTAATTTTGTGGAACAGGTATAAAGATAAATTCTATGATTTATTCTCTACATTTTCTTATAGTAATATTTCATTTTTGGGCAAAGGATATATTCCTAAATTACTATTCAAACTACTGGTAGGCCTAGTTTTGTTAGTAGTCTTGTAGTAGGGACTTAAAAACAAAATAAGAAATTTGAAATTAATTATTATTTTTATTCAGTTCTATTTAGAATTAAATTACAAAACTTTTTTACATTTTGAAAAAAATTACAAAAATGTTTACTACTTTTTATGTAGGCCTAAAGTTGAACTTTTTCGTTTTGTTACTGAACATTTTTTGTTTCTTGAGCTAATAACTGTGAAAAATTTTACATAAATAATTTTTTTACTGGCATATATAAATTCTTTGAACCTTTCTCTACAAAAAAGCTATGGAACACTTTTCGGTTGGTTTATAATTCCTATATTTGGTGAATTTTTCAAAATATACTTGCACACACACCGAAATGGCTTGGCGTTGCAAAAAATTAGTATGAACAGTTGTAGGGTTAAAAAATAGCCTACTTTAAAAAATGCCTGCTGTTCATGTTTTGCTCGATATTCTGTGTATACTAACGTAAACAATGGATCACTGTTGAAAAATTAAAAAGTATTAATTAAAAAATATTTTACACTTAGTGATCCGGTTAGTATTCCTCAATATTGTTATAATTTTTGGCAAACACATTTTAAATTATTCTATGTCCTTTTCATCTTTTCAAACTGTAAAATTTTTATGTATTTATGTTGATCAAAATGTAATGTGTGTTGCAAAGACTCGAGCGTTTTTTTACACAAATTCTACAAATGCCCAATAATGAACGTATTGGAGGAATTCCAAATCCACAGACACACAATAGTAGATCCAACCTCACTATTAAAAATGAAAAGACAATATTCCAAACTAACACAATTTTTGACAAAATTATGAAAATAGAGCCCCTTAATTCCAGGATACCTAACCCACAACACAGATAAGACAGAAACCACTGCAAGACATGAACGCAGACACATGTATGTACTACAAAACCTCGCATAATTTTTCAATATCTTATTAGTATTTGTGTATTGTGTGTACACTTATTTATAAGTGTAGTGTAAATACGCTTATTTACGAACAACTATACAGTGGTTTGGAAATGCCTGAACTATAAGCGAAACGTTGTTGAAACCAAAGAAGAAAAAACAAAAAGGATTGTGAGTAATACAAAATATAAGCTAACTTATTTAATGAATATAACCAAGTTCAATTAGGCAATCAATAATAACGATACACTAAAGTTTAAAACTTGATTACCTCATCCCACTCATATAGTTTCAATTCCATGACCGAGAACGTTTATTATTTACTATGTGGTTTTTTACTTTTCCTGAGAACATTGTATTTGGTTGCACAATTTCGCACCGTCAGACTTCGTACTGGTATAATCTTTGTCGTTTGCTTTCAGTTTATTTTGGACGTTAGATTGGACTATCGTATCAGCTGTTTACTATCCATATTTAAACGTGAATTTGACTGCAGCGAACGAGCGTCAGGAGAAACATTGACTATTGGCCAGAAAGCAATCGATCTGGAACTTATTGGCACTCAAGCAGAGGGAATTTTTGGAAACAGGTATGTCAGCAACTGCCTTGTTTTACAAACACCTGCTGTGTTTTTTTTTTTTTTTTAAATGTGTTGCGTGTTCAGGTTTTTGTACTTTAAGAGCCATGCATGCCAACTTTAGTGCGCTGTGAAAGTGACAGCGCTATTAACATAGGAGGTGAATCTTAATTTGTTATTTACCGTGAAACTAAGGCTTTTAGCAAGATTTTGTCCAAATAGTTAACTACAACTAAATCTATTAAACATTTCTATTGAATAGTTTTAATCATTTTATATTAAACATGTGTACAAAAATTGGAAATCAAATTTAGCTTTTCCCATAAGAAAAAATACGTGTTTTTCGTTCCGTTTTTACATACTTCAAAATGTATATTTTAAAAATAAAATTTATATGAAACGAGAGCTTGTGATTTCGTTTTGGGAACTATTGAATTGTTTTAATTCATACTATTTCCATTTTTGTGTTTAAGAGTGTTTAGTTAACCTATTTCAAAGAATAATTTTTGTGCAAGTCGGTAGTAGTTCAAGGATTTTGCAATAGGTTGCGCCAGTGCTGTTTACCTCTACTCTCCCTCCTGCTCCTGTCCCCCACCTTTCTATCCCTCCGTAGACTTTATGCAGTAGTACAACTACAAATAATATTATTATGAATCATAAGTGATTGTGTTATACTGGACCTTATTGTATTTTCTTTTTAAAAAAATTTTGACACTGTCAATATTAATTCAAACGGACCGAATTCGATTTTGTTTGATTACTGCGAAATCAACAGTTGTTAGTGTATAGGTATTTTCATTTTCTTTTCGTCACTAAGATTAGGCCTATATTATCTGCCTTTTACCAATAATTGCTAATACAGTACGATGCCTTCTAAAAAACAAAGACTAAGAAAAGGAAAAGGGAAGGCCTTGAATCTCTCTGCAGTTAAAAAGAAGAGGCGTTTACCTCCATGACTAAAAACATTTTGTTACATTTATACTTTCTTCCTTCAGTTTAGGCCTAAAAACTTTCGAATGAATGACAAATTTTGTTTCTAGAAGACTATTTAATATATAATTTACAACAGAACTAATATTTGTATTTTACTTGTATATTCTGTTCACTTGCTAAACTACAAATCTTCAAAATACATCTTATCAAATCAAAACTGTTCGTAAATTTTACAGACATTTATTTCATAATAGTAACTACATAATTGATTTGCAAAATGATTATTGTTTACTTTTAAAATGTTTATTAGTAGCCTATACCCATATTTTGAAATAACTACTTATCACCATAATAGTTAGGTTACCTATTGTAGGTAAATAATTATAGATTAAAGTTTATTTGTGTACCACGAAATTTATAATAATAAATCAAAATCTGTTTATACTTTTTCATATTTTCGTATTGTTAGGTTAATGTTGGTTTAATGTTGTTCGCTACCTTATACTGGTTTTAGCAAATTTTGTGAATAGTATTTTACAAGCTTCAGGCGTAGCCTACCTTTTATTTCTGAAAAAAAGGAGTTATGTTTTTTCATTTAATTGGCACAAGACTTCCTGTGTCATTTCCTTTCACGTAGATTTTACTACTTATAAAACCTCAGAATTGCAATCAAAGGGAAGTCAGCAATATTGGAGTTTAGTTATGAAACGGTAAACTAATTGATAATCTATGTAACGCCTTTTAATCTGCCGGGTTGATTAAACAAAGCCTGTGGTTGTCGCGGTTCCTGGTAGTTAGGGTTTTTAAATTTCCTATTAGTACAAAATCCCGCAGTTGTTTAGTGTATTTATAATTTGTATGACGAGGCAGATCTATCTCGTGCACAATTATTTCCCGAGTGACCTATTATCTGTACATTTTTAAATATGATATGTAACCCTACTAACTTTATGAACGGAATTATTTTTGATGCGAGTGTCCTATAATATGTATCTATACTAACTTTATGATCGGAATTATTTTTGATGCGAGTGTCTTATAATATGTATCTA
>JAGFPH010000412.1:352344-368108 GCA_018207615.1 Philaenus spumarius | reverse complement strand
TGTCTTATAATATGTATCTATACTGACTATATGATCGGAATTATTTTGGGATGAGAGTGTCCTATAATATGTATTTTTTTTTTATATGACATGTAACTAAACTGACTTTATAATCGGGATAATTTTGTGATGGAGTGTAATAAGTGGCCTACTTTTTTTTTAAATATAATATGTATAAACTATATTTTGTTTATATTGCCTAAACCATTTATACAAGTCATGTGAGTTGAATAAGCTGTTCAATCATTTTACTATCTGACCTATTTCATAAGATTCTAAGAATATTTAAATTTCCCATAGTTTATACAAAATATGTCACAATACGATTACAGTCTTACAGTAGTTATTAATAATGAATACTAAGTCGGGTACGACAGCTAGTATTTAAAATAGATAAAATTGTTTTGTGAATATGTTTTTCGTAAATATAATTTGTGTTAATTTTATTTAATTATAACTGTATAATTAATAATAATTACCTCCTAGTTTGGCAGAAGGTAAATTAATTATAATACATGTCTTTTAAATAAGTCTACGGCACAAAAACGTTTGTTGAAAGGAGACTTTTTGTATTATTTATGTTTTAAATATTATAAAAAATTATTTTAGAATACAAATTGTGTATTAAAATCATTTATAGATTAAAATAAAAAATAATATTTCAAAATTAATTATATAAACTGAATTAAAGTTGTTGTAATAAATGGTTTGGAAAAAAATGTTGTGCATTTTGTCTTTATAAATTATCACTTTTCAAACTCGGAAATATTGTATAGGCCTAAATCACTACTTTCTCTTATATCAGACCAACCACCAAACTACTGAATTTAGCTACCAACATAAAATAAGGATTCTGAACTGAAGCCACGGTAAGGCAAAGGAATGAAATGAAGTATTTTTTGTCACTCTGTCTGGTGTGCCGGCGAGATGGAGGGGGCAAAGGAGAATTCACAGTGACAGTTCAGTTTGTTGTCGGGCACTGATACAGGCAGCACTTACGGAATAAAAATTAACTAAAATGTGATTTCTCCCCACGGGTAAGCATGACTCTTAATGTTTTGACAACCTTTAACCAACTAGAGATTTTCTGATGATGGGGTAGACGTCAAGAAACGGGTAAAAAAAAGTTAAAAGAGGTCACCGACAGATAATTGAAAGGTACTGTACTTTGTTCTATACAACTACAAATTCTGAACATGATGATAAATTTTAGGCCTACTTCTCTGAAAATAATTTTATTACTAATCCATTTTGTTTATTTAAATAACCCACAGTTTTTAGTTTTATGTTTTATTATGTTTTAGAAGTAATTATTATTTTATTATTTTTTGTTTATTTACCAATTTTTGTTTGTAGTGTGAATTTTTATGTATTTTATAATTTGGGGTTAAGTGGAAGAGAGGACAAAACAAGTTTGATTCCATATAGCAGATCTAGATTGGCTGACCTGTAAAGTTGTTAATGATAGTATAAAAATAAATCAAAGATCTGTTACCATCATTATATAAATGAGTGAGAAATAAATTATTCTATTACTTTTCTAAGATTGTTTGCTACCCTTGTGTTTGTTTAGCGAGGAGTGCGCTGCTTTAGACTTGGACGGACACGGAGGCAGGACATTCCTTCGAGTTCTGCTTCACCTGACCATGCACGACTATCCTCCTTTAGTCTCCGGTGCTTTGCATCTCCTCTTCAGACACTTCAGTCAAAGGCAGGAAGTTTTACAAGCTTTTAAGCAGGTATGTAAAGAATGTTTGTGTTATCTTGTATTTTACGTTTGGTAATAAAACACGCCTTGTCATTTCACTGTTACTTTATTACGCCATCTTGGCAATGTCAGCATAGATCAACTAGTCACATAGATGTTGTCTGAACATAGATATGAACATACAACATCCCTCTTCTTTAAGTTTAGAATTAGAAAATTTAAAAAAAGAATTACATATAACTTTTTGTTAAAAATAATAATAACAATTCCTTTAATTAAAATATCACACAATTCCTTCCTTTGACGACTTGTGCAAAGTTTACAAATTATACAAAATAAAGTTATTCGAAACATAATTACAAACTTATAAATTACAAATTTTTGTATTATCCTACTAAATTAAATTTATTGTTTGTGTTCATACTTCCAACACACATTAATCAGCATTTACAAAATGAAACTTAAATACTTAACGCTAAACAATTATAAATTTAGCCGTTTAGGAGGTATAATTTTCCTACTATAGCGTGTCTTTATCGGTGATTCCTCACCTTGCTCATTTCAAATTTTGTGTGCGTTTTCTTGTGTTTCCACAGAATGTGGTTTACTGTATGTTTTTGTTATATTTGTTTTGGTACTGGGAGTTTTAAAACTACTCTTCCTCTCAGGCCAATCCTCATCATAACAATATTGAGGTGATCTGCTTTTTACTTGAGATTGTATATGCTTACGATTACGTATTAATACTCTACCATCTGATATGATCTCGGATTGTTACTATGCGAGATAATACGTGCTGGAGTCCAAACTGATTTAGGCTTCACTTGAAACCTAACCTTTTCGTCAATTTTTAATTTGGGAAGAGGCTTTGAGCTTTTATTATAATATAGTAAGACCTCGATAATCCGGCATCAATCATCTTGAAAATTTGCACTCATTAAAAATAGCAGTTTTTGTAACTATTGAGTGATTTAAGCCCAGTCTACACTGTCTGTTGGCTCCGCATCTGTTAAAAACAGTGTGTAAAAATCTACAGCTCAATAAACTTGTCCAAAACAAACATTTCAATCAAAATTTCTCCTAAAAATCGGACCGATTCAAAACAATGTGCTCTCGTCGTCCTTTAAAAATGTTAAAGGGAACATTTAACACTTTCGTTGCTGACAGTATTTTGTTGAACGTATTCCACTTAATGAAGATTATTTGAACAAATTGAAGTCTTTGGAAAAAGATACATTGAATTTCTTGTAAATAGTTGTTCGATTTAAAACCGCTTTCAGGTTATCTACTAGTTCGCAGAAATAAAAATCAGTGACTTTTAGGGTAAAAATTTAAAAAATCGAGTTTTTATATACAAATTCTTTATTCTGTAAAACTTAAAATCACTTGACTTATGTCTACTTCTCTTAGTAATACACCCAACTAGTGATACACGAAATGCGTGATGTTCAAATATCTCGAGCATCAAACAATCGCGCATCACTACTCCGCAACTTGTCTGCTCCGCTGTTCACTACTACGCCCATACTCCCCCTTACCGAACACTGTTCCTGTTTATATTCATGTTTCGGCAAAAAAGACATTGAAACAACATAAAACACATAATTACTCCGCTTCATATATGCTCAAAATTATTTTAAAGACTAGATATGTCTTATAAAAAACTAATCAGGTTAGTTATGGGAAAAATATTTCATCATCTTGAAGCCTGGGGCTATGATCGCAATTATAACATCAGCGTGACACTCGCCCGATATTATACGGAACTTTTTTTTTATATTTGTTACGATCCAGCGCTCAGAGAACTTATATTATAAATATTTTATGTACAAAATGATTTTGTTTTAGGCTTTTAAAATTTATTAGTTAGCGGCAATCTCTCTACGCAGTTAATGTTACGTAGTTTCAACGTGTTCATATACAATACATGTGCGTTTATTTATAGTTTATTCCCTGTCTAAACCATTTTAAAGGAAGACCTCGATAATCCGGCATCACCGGATCCCCGAGCGTGCCAGATTATCGAGGTCTTCTTCTTCTTCTTCTTCTGTGGGCGGTCCGAAACCTTAAGCACGTCAGCCTCTTGGGCTTATTGCGCTCCCACTTAAGGATGTTGAACCCTTAGTTACCCTTGTCGAGGTCTTACTGTACTTCATTTGTTTTATTTGCCTTTCTTTTAATGTTTTTCTAACTTCAGCCTATGTTTTTATCTTGGGTTGCAACAATTTATTATTTACTGGAATTGAACTTCTGACTCAACAAAAGTTGTGCTGGTGATGGTAAATCATTTGTTGGTGTATTTCTAAGTTCTAATAAAGCTAGGTACGGATCACTGTTCGTCACTTCACATTTTTTAACCATTTTTTTAATAGTTTGTATACAACGTTCAGCAAAACCATTTGATTGAGAATGTTTTGGACTTGTTATATTATGCTTAGTTCCCATTTACTTGCAAATTTTTTAAAAGATTCTGATGTGAATTGACTTCCACTGTCCGTTATAAAAATCATTGGGATTCCATGACGTGAAAATATAGATTTGATTGCTGTTTGGACTGTTTCTGAAGTTAAATCCTTTAACATAAATATTTCAATGAAGTTGGAATAATAATCAGCCATCAGCAAATAATTTTTTCCACCTATCTCAAAAATATCTGCTGCCACTTTCTCCCAAGGATTTTTAGGTAAATCTACATTAAACATTGGTTCTTTGACATTACTATTTCTAAATTGTTGACATATTCTACAGTTACTTACTAAATTTGCAATGTCATTATTTAAGTTTGGCCAATATACAAGTTCTGTAGCTCTACTTTTACAACGCTCTATACCTGGATGTCCACAATGTATTCTATTTAATATATCTGTTCTCAAATTTGTTTGAATTATTAACCTATTTCCTCGAAATATTAACTTATCTACTACTGTCAGTTCCTCCTTTATTTGCCAATATTTTAATATCTCTCCTGGTACTTTAGATTTGTATAGTGGCCATCCTTTAACAATTTGACTGTATAAAAGACATATTTCATAAACATTTTCTGTACTTATCTGTAATTCTTTTAACCTACTTTCTGTTATTGGTAAACTACTAACTACAGCACATATTTGAGCTTCAATTTCATTTTCACTTAACATATCATTATTTACTGGACTTTGCATTTGATATGATCGAGATAAAGTGTCTGCATAATATAATTCTTTGCCTGGCTTATAAACTAAAACATAATTGTACTTTTGCTAATTAACATTCTTTGTAATCTAGCAGGACATTGAAACAATGTTTTTTTATAAATTAACTCTAAAGGTTTATGATCCGATTCAATTGTTATACTTTTACCATAAATATAATCATGAAATTTTTCACAACCATATAACACTGCATACAATTCTTTTTCTATGTTTGCACATCGTTTTTCTGTGTCTGTAAATGCCTTAGAGGCATAGGCTACAGATAAATCATTCTGCAGAAGTACTGCTCCCATACCATTTTGAGATGCATCTACTGAAATTTTAGCAGGTTTATTAACATCATAATACTGTAAAATTGGCTTTGTAATTAAAGCAATGTTTTAATTTTTCAAACGCATTAACCTGTTGTTCATCCCAGTGCCAAACAACATTTTTCTTTAACAATATGCGTAAAGGAGCAGTTTTCTCAGAAAGATTTTGTATGAATTTACCAACATAGGTTACCAAACCTAAAAAACGTTCTACATCTTTTGAATTAGTTGGTGTTTGCATATATTTTATAGCTTCTATTTTTGATTCATCTGGACTGACACCATAGGCATTAAAAACATGACCCATATATTTGATACTTGTAAGAGAGAATTTACATTTATTTTTATTAAATCTTATATTCTTATTATAGGCTCTTCTAAATACCTCCTGAAGACGCTCATTGTGTTCTTCTTCCGAGAACCCCCAAATTAAAAGATCATCTACATAGGTGTCAACTCCTTCTAGACCCTCAAATGTTTCTCTGAATTTTTTATGAAATACTTCACAACTTGAATTTAGTCCAAACGGAAGTCTTAAGAATTTATAGCGTCCCCAGGGTGTATTAAAACACACAAATCTGAGCTAGGCTTATCTAGTTCTATTTGCCAAAATCCACTATATACATCTAAAATGCTAAAAAATTTGGCTCCCTTTAATTTTGTTGTAATGTCTTCTATTGTTGGCAAAGGATAATGCTCTCTTTTTATTGCTTTATTAAAATCTTTTTTGTCTAGACAAAGCCTAATCTTTCCATTTGGTTTGTGTACTACTGCTAAAGAATTCTGATGGATAATCTACTTTTGCAATTATTTTTTGAGAAACTAAATTATCTATTTCTTGTTTTACTTTTACTCTCAATGCAAACAGAATTTTTCTAGAAGCATGTACTACAGGAGTTACATTCTTATCAATAGTAATGTGATAATTTATATCTAACTTGCCCAAACCAACAAATAAGTTTTGATTTTTAGACACAATCTGCACAGTTGAATTATACCTTTGATCATTTGTCTTACACTTAATTTCAGCTTTTAGAGGCATTACTCGTTTTATTAAGTTAAATTCCTCGCATGATTTTAAACCTAAAATTGGTGGTGCCCTCGGGCCCACATCTGCTACATGAAATTCTAAAGTTTTACATACATTATTGTACTTACAATCTACAAAACAAACTCCTCTTACAGGAATTATTTCACCTGAATATGTTGTTAACCTAGTGTCACTTTTGTGGAATTGTTTCTTTAAATTATTATTTAGGCCTAGGCTACAATACATATTAAGTGGTAGAACATTTACGTGTGCTCCAGTATCCAATTTAAAATTTATGTCTACATCATTTATTTTAATCACTACCTTCCAATCTTGAAATTTACTATTTGGCTTAGACAAAGTATGTTTATTTTGTAATACATTTATTACACCTAAAAAGGGTTCATCATATTCATTATTACTTGGAATAGCTAGACTATTATTTACAATTTGAACATGAGCCTTAGGCCTATAGATAGGACCTCTATAATTATTTTTTGATACAGATTTACAATTCTTTGCAAAATGATCTTTCTTTTTACAAAAATTACACGACTTTCCATATGCTGGACATTTATTTGTTGAATGTGTATAGCCACAATTACGACACAAAAACTCATACTGTTTATTCTGACTTTTGTTGTTATAATAATTACATTTAACATTAGCCCTATTTAATTTGTTAGGTTATGTACAGTTCGGTTTTGTATAAAATTAGTTTTTTTATCAAAATTTATTTTACCTATTGAATTTTCTTGAGATCCCATTGTTTGAACCTGTTTTTTTGAAATTTCTACAGCTCTACATATCTCTAAAGTTTTTTCTAGAGGTTAATCATGTTCACGCAACAGTCTTTCACGTAGGTTATCACTTTGCATACCACATATTATCCTATCTCTAATTAAACTATCTTTTAAATTACCAAATTCACATATACTACTTTTTTGGTTAAGTTCTGTAGTATACTGGTCCATTGTCATGTTAGTTTCTTGTCAGCACTTGAAAATTTATGTCTTTCATAGGTCACATTTACTTTTTGAACAAAATAACTTTCAAACTGATCAAGAATTTCACTTAAAGTTTCATGTTTTACTAGAAATGTCTCATAAATTTCCACGACACTTTCACCTATTATGTGTAAAAGTAAAGCACACTTACGTTTTTCGTTCAACTCCTCTCCACCTATAGCTAGAATATAGGTTTCAAAACGCTTTCTCCAGACTTGCCAATTAAGTGCTACATTACCATTACAGTTGAATCCAATTGGAGGTTTAATTATGGAGTCCATTGTTTAGAAGCTTGTAGTCTAATCCTTTTCCTTATTATTTCTTTTTATATCATACCGACTGCGCCATGTTATCTTGTATTTTAGGTTTGGTAATAAAACACGCCTTGTCATTTCACTGTTACTTTATTACGCCATCTTGGCAATGTCAGCATAGATCAACTAGTCACATAGATGTTGTCTGAACATAGATCTGAACATACAACAGTTTGTTCCAATTTCGGCTTCCACAATGTAAACAATTTATCATGTAATCAGATATTATGTAAGGTAATTATTTATTCAAATATATGTTAAATTGATATTGACTGTAGTTACTTATGATTATTTTGTTCATATAGTTTTCCTATGGCAATTCTGGCTGTTAATAATAATTATATTACAATGACTTACGGCCAAGACTGTGGGCCTACTACGTGTGCAAATTAAAAAACTGTAATTATGTATTTTTAATAAATTGTAACAAGAACAAACCGTTAAAAAAGTAAAGCACCATTTTATTGCTGAATGTTGAGGTTTTTAAATACAACTTTAAATAGAAAAAATACTTTGTGAGAGAATAAATACTTTATTTAAATAGAAAAAGTGAGAATAGAGTTTCCGGAACCAACATTGTACTGTGGAGACGAGAGCAAATGGTGAAATTTCAAGTGCCATTTTAAATCATTATGTGACATGTAATTGGTGGGGAGTACCTATTAATAAATTACCTTTCTTTGGATTTACTTATAATTAATGAAAATTATTACAAATATATTGAATGTTGTAGGTATGCAATTTCACGTTTGATTTTTTACTGAAACCTGAACAATAGATAGGCAACACATACATTTTTAAGTTTAATTATATATTTATACTTATTTTTTAACTGTATAAATAGTTAATAGTTATATTAAACTAGCTTAAAGCTCGGCAGACCTAACGGCCATTTTGAATTTCAACGCCCATAAGAGCAATGTTAAACGCACAAAACAAGATTACTTGAGTAATAATAATCAGAAAATTCTTCTGAATATTTCATTTTAAAGGTTGGGACGGTCCGAATGTGGTTATGAGTTTGTTTTTTTTTAATTTGTTTTGAACCAAATTTTATCTTTGATTTAGCTCAAAATCAAAGTCTATAATTTTTTCCTTTTTCAATAAAATGCAAATATAAAAAATATAAAAAGTTCACCACATTCAAAATTTAAGTACTTTTCAAGTACGGTAAAAGTAATTTTTAAAAATTTGGATTTTTCGTGGCAAAAAAATCTGCTTTGTTGTGGGAAGCATGTCCGTGCCGAATTTATGATCCTACTCGAGTGTTTACTCTACACTCTGTCGAAGATTATGTCCTCTAATTTAATTCGTCGCTGAGGAATACTAGAAAAAATATATCCGTTTGTTTGAATTTGTGTGAGAGAGAGCTGTGTTTGATGAAATGTACACAGGGTTTTTCTATATATCCTGCAAATAACTTATATCCTATGGTTTTGCAATTTAGGCTTTTGGGTGACCTGCCTTTATGAAACCATTGTATTTGGATAACCTAATAGAACTCCGATCCAATGCAATATTTTGTTTCACTGGAAATGCGACGATAGTGGCGTTATCTATTGGGGAAATGATGGAAGCTGTGTGAAACACCAATGCTACCAATGATTTCTCCCTAGAGCTACCTCGCGGCGCGATCATGTACTATTTTCACGACCTTTTTTTTGGCACACAGCCCCCGTATGCATGCATGATCTATGATGAAACTGCCCTATATTTGCAAATAATGAAGCGCTACTCAAACCCAAAGCCAGTAGTGTAGAGCTCCGCCACTTGGATTGCTGTAGTCAACTCAGAAATATTATTTCACTCCTATTGAGCCTTAATCCGTACTACGGTTTGCTATTTCTTCATTGTCACAGTAGTTTGAAGAAGAAACTGTGATATCATAATCTCTTCCCTGTTTATTTGATTGGAAACCTTCTGTTTATCTTCTTTTCATTTTGATATAACTTCTAATCCCATGTATCGAGAAATTTATGACTAAATTGGGAAACGTATAAGCAAGAAATAAATCAAATCCTTGTCAATGATACTGACATGACATTTGAGTTTTTCTTATTACAGCTCAAGAATTCTATATCTTACACTCCTCTATTAACAAACAAAAATATATATTATTATCTCAAAGACTTTCATTATAACTTCTAATTATTAACAGTAACATTTATTCTTAAGAAATTTATCTACCGTATCTTATTTCTCGATCACATCTTTTTTACGGTTCATAGCACTTTTTACAAAACTTTTATTTCTAGCTATTTTAATTGGCCATGTTTTATAGAATATTACTCACTTCTCCACATTCTTAGTTAAATTTAAAACTATTAACCGTGATAACACTATTTTTTAGGTCCAGTTGTTAGTATCCGACAGTGATGTTGAATCCTATAAACAGATAAAATCCGATTTAGATGTTTTGCGTCAATCTGTTGAGAAATCAGAACTGTGGGTTTACAAGTCACGCAGCGGAGATGAAGGTAATAAGAAGATGACAAAGGATGAAGACGATGATGTAGGAGGCGATGTGAAAACAACACCTACTCTGGCGACCACTGGGAAGCAGAGTTCTGTGTTGGACTTGGATGTAGGACCGCCTTTAAATACAGACCAGGCGGAAGAATACAAGAAGATTCAGCAGGTAATAAACTACATCTTGGAACATAATAAGATTTTATTTTAGCAGATAATAAGAATTTGGTAGTTACTTTGGCAGGTAATAAGTCTTTGGTAGCTACTTTGGCAGTTAATAAAATGCAGCTTGGTGGTTACTTTGGCAGATAGTAAAACTTTGCTGATTCAGTTGGGTAGGTAATAAGATTTTTCCTCGGCAGATAAGAAGACTTCGGTAGCTACTTTGGCAGGTAATAACACTCAGACAAAATACACCACTTCTTACTATCTAGTATTTACTTCTGTTATTCACTCTACACAAGAATTTAGAAACCAGTATGACTTAGGTATACTCCTAAACAATAAACTAATTTTATAATTAAAATTACAAAATATTTCAAAGTGACAAATCAAGCATTTATGGAAAAGCCACTGTTAAATGGCATACATGCCAGTTTACACGTGTTAGAGTAAGCAGCTGATTATCGTATTCAAAATCTAATATCAGCTGACCTTTAAATTTTAAATCAACAAATAGCATTATTTTACTATTTCGAGGTCTCACTTTCATTTAAAATTATTTGTAAAATTTAGGACTTTCCTCTCGAACTTGATTTGATATTTAGATTGATATACATACAGGATGTTTTTTTTTAAATGTGCCACCATTGGTATCTTGTAAACTATAAATCTGACAGCAAACTTTCATCGGGGAATCTTTCTTTTTTTTTTTTGTTTTTTTTTTAGACATTGAAAAATATATAGTTAAAATGTTTGTAAATGGCCGCCTACGGAGCATCCTATATTTTACACTGTGTATTTAACTTTATAAATGGTAGCAATTTAAAAATACAATCTGTATAATAAATAGTCAATAAGTGCACAGAAAGAATTAATATTTCTATTAAAACTAATTTTTGTATATTGAATTTTCTAAAACATAGTAATAGGTCTATTGCGGACAAAAGACAACATTTACAAATATTGACTCAGCTGACGCTTTATGATTAGTGATGCCAATCAATAAATGTCTCTGTAACTAACTAGTTTGGTTCAATATAATACTGTTGTTATACTTAAACAAAAATTGCATTTTAATTGTCACATTAAACAAATTATTTTTGGAGACGTCCGATCAGTCGTTGGCCGATTAAGGGTTAATACCTATGAGTTTAGATATAAAATGTGTCTGTTCATACTTTGGAGTGTACTCAACACTGGAGATAGAAGAACGATAATCCCCTTGTCCTTTCTTCCTTCCTTCTTGCTGGGTCTTCATTGGATCAGATGGATTCGTATACTGTCATAGAGTGCTGTTGATATGTGCCAGATTATAATAACTTGTATTACAATTGTGTGTTCTTATTGTAGATCTGTGATAACAGAGTACTCTTACTAGTCTTTACATGTGTGTACAATCATTTCTGTAGTTTTGATGCCCCACTGTCTATCTATGTTCTGTTATATCCCATCTATTGATTTCAGTATCTGTGCTCTCGTTTTTGAACTCTCTATGTGTTGGTTGAAAGTATATTCCTTTTAACAAATTTCACACATTACATATCATAACAAAAGACTACCATTATTAATTGAGAGTTGTCTGTATAGTAATATTGTTGTTATCTGAGTTCAAATAATCAGGGTTTTCTATGATAAAGCTACTTAAGAGCAGGTTTTTCATACTTTTGACGCCAACTATATAAAATATTGTCTTCTGAATTTATCCTTACACTGTAAAGACTTAATTTATATTGAAAACGGATGTATTTTAGAAATAAATAAATTTGCAAAATTAAATTTCAGAAGTTGAAGTTGGGTATCTTCATAATAAATGTGTTTTATTTTGTACAGATTTTAATTCGTATGAATAAGCTTTGCATCACTCCAGGAACACTCGGTCAACCTCCAAAACCTAGGAAACATGAGCAACGCTTACTACGGAACGTTGGCGTGCACACTGTAGTCTTGGATCTGCTGCAAGTTCCTTACGATGTAAAGGAAGATATACGGATGAACAAGTTAATGGCGCTGGCACACGAATTCCTTCAGAACTTTTGTTTGGGAAATCAGCAAAACCAAGTCCTTCTTCACAAACAGCTGGATTTGTTCCTGAATCCTGGGGTAACTATTCCGTTGGTCTCTATTTTCAAAAATATTGTCCAGCTAAATTTTGTAACAAAAAAATTATTTGTTTTACGTAATAATCGAGGTATTCAAAAAGTAAGTACCATTTTTTTTTTATGAAAACTTTTTAGGTGGTATTTCTGTTTAAATTTATTTTAACAAGAAAGAGCAAAATTAAAACTTTTTTTCAGCCTAATTTCCGTTGTTGTTCAAGCACTTGTTTGTTTACGTGGGTTACATTTCTCAAAACTCCACTTAAAGTTCTACAAAGAGAGTAAAGTAAAGAGAGAGCATTCTATAAAGTTTTTTATGTTCTACTGATCTTTTTAAATTACAGAGGCAGAGCAAAATTCCATCAATGTTCATCAGGGTGGCCAGCGACCGGGAAAATCGGAAATTATGCTTGAATTTTTAACACCGGGAAAAAACCTGGAATTATGCGTGAATTTTGTGTTGCTGCCGGGAGAAACAAAAATATATTTCCATGTGGTATTTTAAAGATGGGGTTTTCGACCTGAAAACATCGATGTATTTTAACGGTAAACATCGATGTATATTTAAAAAAGTAATCGTTTCAGAAAACCTAATAACCTTATTTTAGTTAAAAGAAGGTTGATTTCCATTGCTCCTTAGTTTTGAGTTGTAAGACATACGCCTTACCGAATAACCATACCTATATACTTTGTAAATTTCTGAAAAAGAGAGTTAGTTGCTGGTTAAAATTTGTCATTAAATAAATATCTATTATTTATTTATAAAATTGTTAAAAATAAAATGTATTTAAACTTAGTTTGTTAAAACTTTACCTAGGCCTAAGACAATAATTCCTGAGGTGAAAGAAACAATAACAATCAAAGTAACAGAGTTAACTAATTGATACAAAACGTAAATATTGCATTTATCTATGATGTTGACTTCTTATTGAAAGCAATATTCTATCAATACTTTCTTAACTCATGTCGAACTCAGTATGTCAATTCATGATTAATTTATCAAAATAAATGCACAAAAAATACTGTAAATATTTAAAACCGTCGATGTACCAAAATTATCGGTTGATTTCCATTGATGTAAAAAACATCGATGCTCAACCAAAAACCAAGCCCAGTTCGTTAGTTGTCCAAAACTACTAGCGTCTACGGCAGCTTTGAGATCTTGCGATCTTGCTTTTTTTTTTTTTTTTTCTGTTTTGGTTTTAAAAAGCTGTCCTACTACTGAAAAGGCAAGAAAGCTCAGTTAATAGCTGTTTTGTAATTCAATGTTTATAAGCCTATGCACTGTAAATATTTACCGCACTACTTTCAATATTTGTATTGGTGCGAATAGGTTGCAATTCAGCTCTAATTGTAAGAAGTCGGTAAACAAAACCTCTTTGCTATCCTTGTTTGGTATTCTTTTTGACGGTGTTAACTAATAATTGTTATTCTATTCTACCTCGCTCGTTGAAATAACAGACGTGGTTTTAAAGGACTACAACTCAGTAAATGCGACGCAACAACAATCGGGCTCCTTATCTCGTCTCCCCCTCCAGAACTCACTCACAGCCATAGCTCACAGCGGCCACACTGACGTAGCGCAGGAATGAGCAAGACAGCAGGTTAAGTTCTCTCTCTCTCCCTCTCCATAAAATTATAAGGTTTTATAAAGATATCTAAAGAATAAACGTATAAAAACATGGTTAAAATACAAAAACTTGGACGATTTTTAACAAATTTGAAATTTGCGAGCTTACTGTTAGAGATACTGGAAAAAATCAAGAAACCAATTTTGTAGAACATCAAATTTGCTACCCGCTAAACGTTATTAGGTTTTTCAATTCGACTTACGGTTAAGCCACAAACTAACCGTAAGCTTTTTTTCTGGCTTTGGAAAAAAAGCTTGCACAGAGAAAAGGTGCGGCCGCTATTTTTATTTTATTTAGGGGTGAAAAAATGGAAAAAACCGAATTTATACAGAGCTCGGCCTAGGAATAAGGAACATTCATGCAAAAAATCATGACAATCGGTCAAGGCGTTTGGCCGTAATCATGAAACAGACAGACAGACACACAGACGAAATGCCGAACGGTCGAGCTAAAACGGAGACCTCGCTTTGCTCGGTCTATAAGATAATACTAAAGGTAATAATAAAAAGCCTAGCCTTTTAATGAAACTTACATTCGTGTTTATTTATAAATACATTATATTAAAAATAGCCTAGATTGAAGTGAATACAATTATTTGACCTGTTATAAAGGGTACAAATCAGGATTTATATTGTTTTTGTTTAAAAGTGACGTCTAATAAAATAAATGGCTTGGCACTTTGGCGGGGCTAATTAATTAAACGGTTGGTTTGGAAATTAAATTTGGCTTCTCCGTCTGATTTGAATTTAAATATGCCTATAAAGTTATGTATAGTTATACATATACATGTAGGGTGTCTACAGACTCTACAGTAATTAATTACTAAGCCGATTCCGTTAACCGTTATGTTTTTTTGTTTTATGTCAAATCAAACTTACTCAGAAACAGTTTTTATTGTTTTACAAATTTAATATAGGTCGAACTTGTATCCTTCCTTGCTGTTCTGTACAAAATTATAAATAAATAAACACAACATACAATAGGCAACAACGAAAATTGCCCACAAAGTTCCTATTCGTTTGAATCGCTTCTACAAATTCTTTCGTAGGGGAGTAGGCTACAACAGTGTTCAAGGTTACAGAATCCAGCATCAGTTTGGGGTTCTTATTGCGCGTTTACAGTTAAGTTTTAGTTGATAGCATTGGCCTTATGGAGGCTTGCCGTGCTACTACCTAACCTAACTACATCGGCTCCTATTTACAACCACATTGAATTATGAATATCCTTATCTCGGTGTTTAATTCAAGATCCAAATTTCTTCTTTTCAGTAACGTACCTCATGTTTAAGTAACCAATGCTTACCCATGCTATCAACTAAGGTTATATTAACTCACGCGGCAGTGTTTGTTAGCGCTTGTCAATCGCGATCGCTACAGTTGTTTACCAATTAAAATAGAATAATTTTGTTGTTGCTATGGTGAACAGTCCTGCAAACTCACTGACAGTTGGATTGTGCTTTGTGGTAGCAAAATGGAACCAGTTTGTATTCTCTATTTTGCGTATTAGACTGTAAAAACACGCTAAAAATCTATTTAAATTTAACTAAACTAAAAAAACAATTAAATTCATGAAATGTACAAGGCAATCAACTCCTATATATAAAGTAAAACCCACTTGGTTGTTTTTACAGCCCAAAATCACCGAAGGGGAATGGGGAATAACTAAATATTGTAACCTATATAGTTTTTTCAAACGTTTATTGAAAACATATTGCACCGAGTTTTTGTAGACTACTCTCTAACTTGGGAGATTGGCGAGACTTTTACTGTTCCGATTCCTCCCCAACCAACCACAAAAAAATTTGGTAAATTATTGACGGCCGTTTACATTACAAAATAGTCTTTT
>JAGFPH010000412.1:317862-333882 GCA_018207615.1 Philaenus spumarius | reverse complement strand
TGCAAAGAAAGCCCGTGTAATCAAATTGATGATACCATCTACGGATGGCTTGCGATGGTTGGTGAGCTCACCTACTAGAGTGACTGGATCCTCTGCAACCGCAATAGACAATGTCATTTCCAATATTTTTTCTAATAATATCATGGTGGAGATCATTCAATCCGGTATTTCTGACCACTATGCTCAGGGGATAAGTGTTATGGACTTTGGTCCTAAGCATGTTTTCCAAATTAGAGAGATCAGGAATCTGCACCCAGGTAATATCAAACTTTTGAAATATCTTTTACATAGTGAAAATTGGGATAAATTAAATTATATTAATGGTACAGAAGCCAAATTTGAGTTTTTTTTATGATTCATTCTTGTTCTTTTTAAATATAGCTTGTCCATTAAAGACAGTAAAAAGAGTAATATAAATAACAAGAGTAATAATCAATGGATAACAAAGGGAATTCTAATTTCCCGGCAAAAACTAAAACTGTATTATGAAATCAACAAGTTAACAAATAATGAATTATTTAGAGATTTTTACAAAAAATATAAAAAAATTTATAGAAAAGTTATCAATGCTGCTAAATCTTATGAAATTAATAAAAAAATCATAACTTCCAATAATGTTGCCAAGGCATCTTGGGAAATGATAAATAAGTTGAAATCTAACAAAAAAGTTAATGAGTTACCAACAGAAATAGAAATAGAGGGGAAAATATGTTGTGACCCCAGTATAGTCTCAAATGCTTTTAATAATATCTTTAGCAGTATTGCACTTCCTGGACAAACAATAGGATCTGCTAATAAGGGGACCGTTTGGGTGCCGGCTTCCATGATGCTTTCACCTGTGTCGGGAAAGGAAATCGCTGAAGTTTTAAGGCAATTAAAATCAAAACACTCCTTTGATATTGATGGTGTCTCTACCTGGCTCATTAAGCAATGTTCAGAAGAACTTGTAGAGCCCCTTTATATTTTAATAAATTCATCATTTTCCGAGGGTGTCTTCCCCAGTAAATTAAAAAGCGCAAAAGTCATTCCCTTATTTAAAAAGGGTGAAAAACTTGATGCTAAAAATTATCGACCAATTTCCTTGCTGCCAGTATTCAGCAAAGTCTTTGAGAAGCTTTTCCTAATCAGGCTGTTGGGTTTCTTGGAAAAGTTTCAGATTATTTAAAAAAATCTGTTTGGATTTCAGAAAGGGATATCAACAATTGATGCCATTGTCAATTTGATTGACTATATCGTACAGAGTCTGGAAAAAAGTGAAAGCATTATAAGTATTTTGCTTGATCTCTCCAAGGCTTTTGACTCTGTACATTTTAAAATAATGTTGGAAAAACTTGAACTGATTGGAGTGAGGGGAACACCTCTATCTTGGGTAGACAGTTATTTGTCCAACAGGACTCAACGTGTACAGGTTGCAGGAAGGCTTTCTAATAAAAACCTAATTAACTATGGAGTCCCACAGGGATCAGTTTTAGGACCCGTTTTATTTCTTTTATATATAAATGACTTATGCTCATCTGTATGTATTGATAATTTGGTTCAGTATGCAGATGACACAACGATTAGCTTAGGAGCAAGAAATGTTCAAATCCTTGAACAGAAAGCGTTTATCGAAGTCAATGCTGCAAGTCAGTACTTTACTGAAAATAATTTAACTGTCAATCAAGACAAAACAAATTATTTATACTTTAACTTAAACAAAAATAGTGCAAAGTTCAGGCCAACTGTTATGTTGGGGGATAATATTATTAAAGAGGCAAGTTCTGCTAAATTTTTGGGATTGGTCATTGATAACCAACTAACTTGGAAATTTCATACAGACAATATATGCAAAAAACTTTGCTCTGGAATTTTTGTATTAAGAAATCTCAGGCACTATTGTAATCTATCCACAATGTTAACAGCCTACTATGGGCTTATACATCCTCACTTGAACTATGGAATCATAGTATGGGGTGATTGTTCATCTCAACAAGTGAAAAGGCTTTTTAGATTACAAAAAAAGTCAGTACGGCTTGTAGCACATATAAATAATATGGGGTCATGTAGAAATGCTTTTCGGGAGCTAGGAATATTGACACTTCCTAGCATGTATATTTTTGAAGTCATTTTATACATTAAATACAAGTGTAAAACAACACTAAATAAGGATGTACATGACTATGGTACCCAATTTGGAAGTTACTTACGTCTAGGCCAACATAGGCTCAGTAAGCACAAAAAGCTACCATCACAAGCTGGTGTAGCATTGTTAAATAAATTACCTGAAAGCTTAAAAAATATTGAAAATTATGACATTTTTAAAAAAAGCCTTAGACGACTTTTGTTGTCTGGATCCTTTTACTCGGTGGAGGAGTTTATTGACTGGTAGTATTCCTCAGCTCTTGCATATTCTTGTGGTCGGGTGCGAGCATGTGCTGGAGTTTGTAGGGGACTGAATGTTTCATAAGTTGGTACTTTGATTGTTTAAGTTGTTGAATTTAGTCCTGTTTCTGTATTTATTTGTATTGTTGGTTTTACTATTGTTATTATTCTTTTAGAGTTTTATTATTTATTAATTTTTAGGTGCTATATCTGCTATTGTTATTTTGGGTTTATTATGTTATGTATAGGACTAAGCTGTAGTTATTATAATGACGTGGCTATGCACCTTGTGGTGTTTCTGCTATAAATAAATAAATAAATAAATAAATAAATGTTATTATCACTTGGAGGATTAAATTTGAACTTAATAATAGAACTAACGTTGCACTGTAACTGCAGATTCAGTCCTTGCAAACTTTAAACACAAAAAGCTTTCTGTTCACTAGTCGCCATCTTTGCTACTAGCGCTTCCTAACGAAAGACAGAGGAAACAGTACGCATATGCACAGGTGTACCAACAAAACTGTTTCAGTTTCTCTTTTATTTGATGTATTATTTATAATTGCAAGTTAAATGTAATAAATACAACAAATTATAATTGCAAGTTAAATGTAATAAATACTACAAAGCCTTAAAACCCAGATATTCTATTCAATTCAATTTATTATTCCTTTTTAGACAAACACAACATTTGTATAAGGAAAGTAATATATATAATACATTGATAATAAAATAAATTAGTGAGTATGTACTTAATCACAATTATTACACATCTTGTGTGTATTTTTGTGCGCAGACCAGGCAACCTATATTTGTACAATTACTGCAAGCTGCTTTCCGAGTGTCTCAATGTAGCTGGTTCAGTGCCTTGCAACGCTGTAATGTAGAGAGCTGTATCCGCACGCTTATTGAAGTCGGTAAGTCAGAAAAACCAGCAACTCCTAATTGTTTTGACCTAAGAATCGTGTATTATTTGTTTAAACAATGAAGTATTTTATTTTATCCACTTCATATGTTTACATTGTTTAAACTAGTAGTATATTATACATTATCTGTACCATTACCTTTATTATACCAGTTGCTTTATATTATTTTTAGATTTATACAAAGTAAAAAACTTTTTGTTCTTTCTGGAAAATTCACTTAGTTTTTGTCTTGAATATATTTTGGCTTGATCTCCCTATTAAATGGTTTTGATAATACTGTTAACAACTAAATTTAATATAATATAACTTTATGCTTTGATTTTTTAACGTGTACAGTATTTCATAATAATTGGTGTATGATTGATTAATAACCTTTATTTGGGCACAGTCGAGGCTATAAAGCCCCCTTCAACTTTACCCATTACCCATCAACAAAATACATAAATGTTTACAATTTCTAAAAATAAAAAATTGAGGTGTGATCAATGTACTGTGTCCTGGTTTGTTGGGACAAGTTTTACAGACAAACATAGTTTATTTTCTCCCTTCCTTTATTTAATACGGAAGAATAAGACTGATGTGTAATTGTTTTTCTCAGCATCTGCTTCAAAAAGGTTAAAGTCACCATTATCTTCATGTAGTCTGATAACATAAAATCTGTATCCTTGCCACTGTCATCAACAAAGTCTCAAATATGTCATCATTGTCTAAATAATCAACCATTTATAATTACAAACACAGAAATAAAAATTATACTAAAAATAAATAACACTATTCAACTCAAATTTATAATGAATAACAACGAAATACTCCTCAAAATTGTAACATAATCATAATCCAAACGTGAACAGTCCTCTGAAGATGGTGGATCATGAAGTAAAAATAAACACACTGTAGAAACACTAACAACAGATAGCACTACACTTCACTAAAGCGATAAATGTTGAATATTTGGTACAGTAAAACTTGAACATAGAATATCACAACTAATATATTTATTAACTCAAACGTTTTTCAATAAAGTTTCAATTAAAGATGGCCACTTTGAACGCGTTTGAGTTAGTAAACGTACTAGCCGTGAGAATCTGTGTTCAAGTGTTATTCTATCAAGTATATTTTCTCAGAAGTCAAACTCAATATTTATTTATTTAAAATGTGGGATATACATCGACATTGGAGCAAAAAAAGTTTGTATGATGTCGAATAAAGATCGATATAGGAGTGGAATGGGATTTGTTCAACATCGAGCTATCTTCAATTGAAGTTCAATGGATTAAATTTTGTTTTTTTTAAGAACAAAACCTGATCACGTTATCATCACCGTCTATCTTTAAATTAAAATTGAATTAAATGTAAAATCCATTAAAATTCCCTTGATGATTTATTTAATTAAATCTTGCAATAAAATAAGCACCCACTAAAGACAGTTGGGCTCCGTCACCATGGCTAGTAGCCTTTACCTGAGTGGGTCTTAGGTTTAGATCTGTTTTAAACTGTGTCTTCAATACCGTAACTCATAAAACTCTTGAAAACAAAAGAAACAGTTTTATTAAGTAGCCTACTGTGTTTATGTTTTATTTATTAAAAAAGAAAAAAAAATATGTTTTAATTTCCAAAATTCCTTAAGAATCTTAAAAACAGAAAGATAATATGTATCTTTTTGTTTTCCACTAAAAAACTTGTGGAAATTTTGATTGTATTGTTCAACTTTAAATTTAAAATGTTTGAGTTCATACGACAGGTTCAAAATTTACAAAATTGTATTATCAAAATAAAAATAAACTTTGCAATTTTGTTTTTAAACTGTTGCAGCAAAGAACCGTACCATAGCCATTCCAACAGACTTGGATAATCAAGTAGCTTCAATGTTTAATAAATCTTCGATGCTTTCGCGACAGACAAGCAAATGGCTTCATGCCGTTAAGGTTCCCAAAATGGAACGTTCACAATCACAGGTAACATTGGAAGTGCCCATTATATCCATTATCTGTATGTTTTACTGATATTCATTTAAAAAATTATATTTTTGGTTGTTGTTGATTACATCTGGTACAGTTTGATCTCTTGTTGTTTATCAATTGCCTTTATAGTCCTGTACTTGTAAATATTTTATACATGTTACAGCAGATGAGGCTGCATGATATTGTATTGCTTTTGACAGACCAGTTGAAGGCTTTGTTACAGTCTGAATTCTCTTAGCTTATGATACACTTTACAAACCTTTACCTAAGAATGTTTGATACATGTTACAGCTGATGAGGCTGGATAGAAGTATCATTGAAGGATTACAAGACATTGTATTGTTGTTAGAAGACCAGTTGAAGCCTCTGGTACAGTCTGAGCTTTCTTTGCTTGTGGATATACTTTACAGACCTGAGCTTCTATTCCCTCTTGGTACTGAGGCAAGGAAACGGTGTGAAAGTGGAGGATTTATTCGGAGGTAAGTCTAACAGAGCTGTTCTTGCTAGTATAGTATGGAAGGAAAGTAATCCTGACCTTCTGACATTACCGCATGATAACCTTACTAAAATTTATAATTTTTACGATTCAATTTGTAATCACGTTCTTCAATATGAAAATTCAATAATTGTTTATCCGGTTATTTTCACTTACAAGGAATCAAATCAATGGAAAATTGGTTTTCATATTTTCTTGGGTACGTAGTTTTTTGTTTGTTATAATTGCCTCCTTTTCAACAATTAATAATTGCAGGTAACATGGGCTAATAAATTTAGAAAATTTTAAATGGCGGTTAAATTGCCATTTAATCTATGCTTAAAACATAAACATTTTCCAAAAAAATTTATACGTTAGGCATCGAACTAAAGTCACGATGAATTATAGAATGCTATCAACAATGTACCGACAATTTTTGTAATGTGTACCAAAAATGAATTGTTTCCTTAAGAACAATATTAAGGACTCGACAACATTAATAGTGGTAAATCTTCTAAATATTAACAAAATCTTTTGTCTGTTCCTGAAACTTGTTTGATAATGATAATAAAATCCAAATAATATAGTAAATAATAAAACACCTTAGAGGTAATCAATGCTTTAGGAAAGATAGGAAGAAAAGTTTAACGATTTATTATGGTATCCAACTGTAACAGGATCCTTGAAGGATACCTGGCAAAGTGTTTATAAAAATCGTCATTTTAATCCTTTTGAACTAGAATTTATACTGTCAAATAAATGTGATAAATCAAAATATAATAGAAGGTATTAGGGTTTAGAATAGATATTGCATTATGTACTAGTAATAATAAAGATTTGCATTATAAAGAAATTTCATAAATTAAATATTAAGAGAACTGAATATAAGATAATTTGCCCAGCTTTTTTTTTGTAGAATTTTCTTCTCATTTAATTAGATCATAGTATTATAGGGGAGTATATATGTATTTTTTTTATCTTGAAGGACATTATAGGTGGAGTATATGATATTTAAAAATATATAATGGATTTCACCCACTTGAGATTAAAAAATATGTTGTCCAGGTACCGTAGTTCAGATTTAAAAATAATATTAGGAATTTATTCCACGTCAGCACAATAACACGCACAACACATACACAAAAAAACACAGTACTATGGACGATATTTTAAAATTACACACGACATTATGCGAAGAATATATACACTTCGCGTCTTCAGGTGAATAAACACAAACTAAGTCCTACGCCTAAGCCTCTCAGAGCGCAGTACATATATACTGGTATATATGTATTTCATTGTGTATTCATTTTGGAAGGAATTTTACGAGGTAGGTAATGTTTCAATTTAAATCAATTGCAGCAGATTTATAAGATTGAATAACAGTATTTGCTCCAAGTAAATTATTGAAATTGTGATGCATAATTGTTGAAACAGTTTATGAAATTTTTCAGAACACAACTATTTCAATCAAAGTCTCTGTACTTAATTTGACCTAGTTCTTTGGAGTCGTCTCGCAAGCCAAATTAAAATTTGATTCGAAAATCGGATATGGTGGAAGCCTCTAAAGTTTAGAACTTTCTCAGAATCAAATAAAATTAACTTATAAGGTGAATGCACCTAAATTGACTCATATAGTTTAAAAACCATCTTACAAACCCTTAGTGCATGGAGTGGAAAAAATAATCATGATTTCTTTAGCAGGCACAGTATCAAATGCATTGGAAGTTACATAAGTAAGTTATTGCCGTTAAACATTTTACAATGTAATGGGCAAAAGTAAAAACATTACATGTGTACATAAAATTACAAATATGTACTAAAAATACAAATTGTAGTTTTTAATGTAAACCTAAAAATTTACATTTTTTTATCAACAAATTTCTGATAAGACCAACCCTTAGTGCAATGGGTGACCAAAATGAGGTTACAGAACATAAAATTCACTTCTCTTTTACGTATACAGTAGAACCTCGATAATTCGAGACGCAGTAGTTCGAGGGTCCGGGTATTTCGAGCTGTGTTTGCAAAATTAAAAAAACAGCTTTTTTGACTATTTTAAAGCTTTTAAAACATTGTAGCGCTCCTTCAAAATTACTTTGTTACCACCGCCCCATTGTACTTTTAAAATGCCAACTAATCTTTTGAAGGTGGCAAGGGATTGAAGTGGCTGGCTTGTGTTCACTTGGCGGGCTTGGAGACACACCACAACTCGCAGGTAGGTAATGTGTCCATAGGGTCTCGCCGACGACGCTTATATCTCATGTCAGCTCAGACGTACACCACATACTTGACCGTCTCCCCCTCTTGTTATTCTAAAAATAGTTCAATTTCGATAATAAACTGTCAGTTCCCACGGAAGTACGCGCGCTACGCATATCGGTGTTTTGTATAACATTGTCGATTAGTGAGTGCATTCTTTACTGTTTCTGTTAAAAGTGTTTTAGTTTTTTAAGTTTTAATTTTGATTGTGTTTTGTAATGGTGAGCGAAAAAGCTGAAAGAAAGTTTGTGCCAATTAAAATCAAATTAGAGGCCTTATAAAGACCAGACTATGATGAAACCTTGAACAAACTTGCAGCTAAGTACACTGTCGATGAATTAACTGTAGGGGAATGGCGCCGTAATAGAGATAAACTCTATTTCTACTATTAAATGTTCTAATATTTCAACTAATTAAAACATTAAAAAATATAGTATTCTTTATTTTTGACCATTTCTCCGCGTAGTTCGAGTTACAGTCAGCCCCAATTAACTCGGATTATCGAGGTTCTACTGTACATAATATCCAAACCCTTCACTTAATTTTCTAGATAAAAATTTTTCACTGAACACCTTGAAGTAAAAAATAATGTGTGTATAACTGTCTCTATTTAATTAAATTTATACTTCCTAATAACAAAGTTGAAATGAGAAAAGTTTAGCAATAGGTTATCCCAATTCTATAAGTATTGAACAAGAGTCATCGGGCTAAAAAGTGAAAGTTATTGAAGGATAACGTATAAGGTCATGCATTTATAAAGTTTATGTGTAACACAGCTCGGCTTCAGGTTGTATTCAGAGAATTCTGTTTAGCCGGCGGTCGTATGCTGTCTCCTAAACAAACAATAGAGTTTTGTCTGCCTTCGACTGACTGTTTTGTTCCAAGGATTTGTAGTCTGTAGCCTGCCTACCATTTTGCCTTTTGCTTTCAGTTTTCTTTATCTATTGTAGTGTTCACGTGTTTTCTAGTACACATACGTTCAACAGAATTTCAAAAAGAAAGTGTCTGGCCGTTTCGGAAAAAGTGCAGGTAAAATGTAAATTTCACACTACAATAGTTTGCGGTTGTAAAAACAGTAAAAAATATCGTACACAGGTACTGTATAATCTTTTAAAAGTTGAAAAAAGTAAAAATGTTGTGTTTAAAAACAAAGTGTGCAGTGTCCAACTTGCTTATTCATCAGACATATTATTTATTCCTGTAGTGTACTGTGATTTAGTAATCTTCTAAAATAGCGAAGGATACCACGTAGTGCTGTGCATACATAGTACTGTATTTTTGCATTTAGGGCTCATTTTTGTTTGTTCAGGGATTAACGTACAAGCATACGTAATACAGTACTGCAATAACCTACAATTTCATGCTACTTATATCTGTTGAATTTGTTCACAAGTAATACGATTAAAGATTTTTAGGACTGAATATATCCTACGAGACAAAAAGTTACGGCAACCAGATCTGGGGACTCGACCTCGAGATTTCCGATTCTGTGGGCCGACGCTCAAAGCTTGAGCACAAGCTGCTGAATTTAAATTATATAATTTACCGTATCTATATATGAAATACAGTATAAATTTTATTGGGGCTGAAACCTCCCAGTAACGAATACTTCCCAATAACAAATTTTTCATCTGGATAATGAATTTTATTAAATAGAAGTACGAATGTCGTTTTGTTTGATAACTGTAGCCCTTAGCTAAGGGGCGAATAAATTGATTCAACGCTTAGCTTATGGTAATTGTGAAATAAATGGTAGTAGGTTTATGTAGGAACTTCAAAATATACCTGCTGCCTTAAGGCTAAGCTGAAAGACTATAAGACGACTGTGCTATGGTTTTCGTACACAGTAGTATTATAATTTGTGGCAGCAACAGTAGTGATTGGATGCTGACAATTTACACGTGGTACAGGATGTCATGGCATTTATCCACAATAATACAGATTCTTCAAACAATATAGTCTGTTTTTAATAACAGAGTTTCATTTATACAGGATTGGGTGTAAAATTAAGATTTGTGTTTTGTATTTTGAAAATAAATTTGTATGTGACTGTAGTAGTAATAAGCAATTTATTTGTGTTTAAAAAATACTAAATTTTTCAAAGACAATACAGTAGAACTCCAATTATCCGGATTAATTGGGATTGGACCCAATCCGGATAATCAAAAATCCGGATAATTGAATTTTTCTCGAAAAAAGCCGTTTTTAGGAGAAAAACGTAAACAAAACACAATAGAGAACATTTACGATATTTATTATGAAAAAACAATATCAATGACAATGTTTACATTACGTAATATTTACAAACAACACTAAATCACTGTAAAATACATTATTTTTTTAACATAACAGGCAGAGTCAGCTGTTTTGCTACCTTAAATCGATTCCGCGCCGCCAAGTCTCGCATCCGTGTGATTATGTTCTTATTCAAATCTGATCCGGATAATTGGCGATCCGGATAATTGGAGTTCTACTGTAGTTTATTCTGTTTTTGAAGGGTTAATACGAAAGTGTTGTCTCGCACAAATTTAAAAAACGTAATGTACTTTCGAGTGCCTTATCCTGTAATCAATGTTCACTAGTTCAATTCTCAATCGGAAAATTTTTGAACATTGATCGAATGTTTTCTTTTAGTGCGTATGAATTTTATTAGGATTACCTACGTATCAAAACTCGAGTTAAACACCAAATTTTATCTAAATTTGTACAGTAGTTTTTGAGCCAGACTTTTGTGACAAGGGTTTTATAGCAAAACGTTAAATATGAGCATTTTAACAATTTTTGTTTCTCTTTAGGTTGATAAAACACACGGAAAAATTATTGGAAGAAAAAGAAGAGAAACTCTGTGTCAAAGTGCTGAGAACCCTGCGTGAAATGATGGCAATAGACTTAGAATATGGTGAAAAGGTAACGGCTTGGACATTCATTTATATATACTAATACAATACCTTACTCACCTAAATAGTTCAGATTCAAGAGCCGGAACTGAAATGTAAACTCCGGTGCTTTGTCAATGATGGTTTTATTTATAATACTAATTAAATGATTAGGCTTGTGCAAGATATCAAAACTTGTGAGTTGTAACAAGAAATAACTAAATATTGTCTTAATCTTGTCAAGAATACAATTCATGTCTTATTTGTGCTTTTCTCGATTCAGCCATAAGTTTTTTTAAATCTCGAATTTTATTTGTAGTCTTTTTTTATAAATCATAAAATGTTACATTAGAATGAAAAGAAGGTAATCAAAAATTTTCCAAACAACTCAAGAAAGAAGTGATTATGGTATCGCAATATCAAATTACCTTGTTTTTGAAGACAAATAATTAAGTATAAATAATTGGGTAGTAGTAATTGAGTTGTTTAATATAACCTAGGGCTTTACAAAAGTAAATAATGCCAACTAATTACTCGACCAAAGAATTAGTATAGTTATTAAAAAACAAAAGTTAAAATGTTACCTAACATGTAGTGTATCAATGTTAATTTACACATTTATATTAGCAACTTTCATAAAATTACTGGTTGCAAATCGAAATAGATTAATTGAATAATTACTCCACAAACATATTATATTTCTTTCAATGATTTAAAAAGTTATTTGATATTTCTCGCTGTCATTTCAAGATTAAAATCCTGGTTTATTTTTGTAAATAAAACTTTATTTTTGTTTTTCTGCGATAATTTGTATTAAAAAACTTCCTGTTATTGTCTCGAAGTCAAAAAGTCAATCTCGCACTCCTACAAATGACAAGCCCATTTTAAGGAACTATAGCTCAAAAGCAAAAGAAAAATGGAACTTTCATAGCATAGCATGTTAGTTTGTCTATTCTAATCTATTTACCTTAGTTGTTTTGGCAAATCACTAATCAGAGACTGAACATAGTTTACAAATTGTATAGGAACATGCACACAACACTGTTCCAAGCAGCTACAAAAATAAACCTTAAAAACTTAGAAATTATTTACAATTACTAATATACAAATAAAAATAAAGTACCACATGAGAAAATCCATGAATACATCTGTCCTGAGGTATCTCGATCATGATCAAAATCCCATCCACCAGTAAAAGGGTCCAGACAATAGAAATTGATTGAAAGTCATACAATTGTGTGAGTTTTCGGGAAGCTGTTCACCAATTTTTACTGTATAAATTTAACCTGTGCTGTCTGGCACGATAGCACAAGCTTGTCTGGTGCTATGGTTGTTTATGCTCATGTTTTATGCTAATGTTTATACACATTAACGTTGGTGAAAGTACTACAAGTTACATGAGAGCATTTTTTTTGTATTTTAAGTTTGGCATTTTGCCTAATGGCTCGATTTTGCAGGACAAACACTAGGGGTGTACAAGAGAAACTTTTTGATTTCCAGATGAGAAAAGGAAGTGTATTTAATAAAAATGATTGGGGTCAAGAAAAAAATGTAGAGTTGATGTTTAGGAACGAGCGAGAGGGGCAAGAGAGTTGTAATCTCGAGAAAAAAGCGAGAAATTACAGTAACTTTTTAAATCCTGAAAAGAAATGTAAAGCATGTAGAAGTATTTGTTATTAATTTAACCATTATTGGTTTATGAAAGTTTTTTTAAATATATGTTGTAAATATGAAATTTAACGGTTGACTTTTGGTTAATAAAACCTGCACACTTAATAGCCAATATGAAAATATTAAAGTTTTTATATAATTATAACTTTTTGAGAACATTATGGCTAAATCAAGAAATTTACTACAGTAGAGTCCCGCTATTCCGGACAGAGTTCAGAAAAAAATACCGGTTTTTTTAAACATAAAAACAGGAGAAATTAAAACGTCGTTCGTGAAAAAACATGAATTTATTGCTATACAAATAAGTTAAATAGAGAACTACATACAGCCTAAACTTAATGAAAACGCCTGAAACCAAATTGGAATAAAAGCTAGTTTTGTTTTCACCACGTTTTCCATCCGTTTTACGGGAAGGAAGTTACCGCAACAAGCGTCCAGTGAAAAGGATACCGGGTCCGACAGAAAGAAGGAAGGATTAGATACAATAGCTAGGCACTAGTAGTGTTGTTGCCACCTTCCAGTTTCGTTCATCCGTTTTTCTCCTCCGTTTTCGTTATCTCGAAGGAATTTTAGTTTTTTCTCGATCTTTTTTCAAGACGATGCGGTACTAACGGACTGACTGCGGGATGACAAAACGGACAGTTCGAACAACCTATCCCTACCCTTCCGTTTTAAGAAGAAATCAAAAACTTGACACAACGGAAGAAAAAATTGATGGTGTAAACCTACACTAAGTGAGTTCAGTTTGAGCGTTTACGTCCTCGCTTTCGCCCGAGCCGATCAATGCTGTAACCAAATTTACGCCTTAACAAGTCAATATGTTTATATTATTCATGAAATCCGCTTATTCCGAACTCCCGCTAAATCGAACAGTGTTCGGTCCCAATTAGTTAGGAATAGCAGGACTTTACTGTACTTCGAAATTAATCATATTCTTGTATATGAGATCGAGATGATATTGAGTTTTTTCTTACTAAAACTTGAGAATTTTGAGATATTACACATCTCTTACTAGCACTATATGCATATTCTTAAGTGATTAGTTTTCCTAAAGAAGAACACCATAGTTCAGATAATAATACAATAGGGAAATAAGCTGTAAAAGTACAGTTGCAACATTTTCAGTACAAATATAATTGAACTAATATTAGGACTAATACTGTGAAGGCGGTAATTCCAATCAAATTACTGTCAATTAGGAGACCCAAAAACTTTGCTGCATTTACATCTTCAAGTATACTTCCACCTAGCATGACACTTGGTATCTGATTTGCGCCGTTTTCTACTGAAGTGTGTGTAATTAGTTGGTTTGGCAAAGTACTGTCCTGTGCCTTTGACTTGCCCTTTCGCTACAAGTTTTGTAATTGTGTCATCAGCAAACTACATTAGACCAATTTTTAATTATTTTAAAAATATATGTTGCGGTTACAAAATAATGTCCAAAATTATCACAAAGTAACAACCGAGGTCAAATTCATCCAAAGAACGTCTATGTGTCATTATAAACTTACGCAGGAGATAGTTCAACCAATGAAAGGGTTAATTATAAATAGATAATTGGTTTAAACCTAGTTTTACTATCTTATATTTTCACTTAGAAAAAGTAATGTACAACTAATCAATGTGACAATGTTCTAATCCTTAAAGTGCAGCTAGATCCAATGTTTAAGCCTGAACTAAGCTCGAAAACATAAACAATAGCTTGTATGGTCCACAGTCCAAAACTTCTGAAAGAGTCCAGAGCGATGTTCCTTAATTATGTTTAGACTAAACAATAATATGAATATGAGGTCAGTGTCATCTTATCGATCTATGTTCTGTGGCCAAAGCAAATAAATTTGTCTTCGTATGTCTACTCAGCATGGGACATTCCTAGAGCCGCAAACTGTTTCAGTCAGCGTAACCTTGTTTATTTTGACTTTACAGTGTACAAAGTTGAAGTTTACATTGTGGTTTGTTATATGCAGTAGTCCATTTTGTATTAGTTTTGTATGCGTTTTTCTGTTTATAAAACCCCTGTTTGTATTTGGTTTTTTATAAAACAATAATGCCCAATCCTAACTCCTCGATTTTGATTCGTTTGTAACTATTTAAATTGTTAAGCCTACTAAATAGTGCCTGGTAAACATTTTTTTTTTTAATTTGTATGTGTCACCTTGAATTAATATTTTAACAACAATATTTTCCTTTAATTTTTTATCTTGATCAACATTAAAAATTGCTAATTTCTAATTTTTTTAAATCTTTTTTTGTAGACACTGTAAAATCTTATTACACATTTAATGAATATTATTCTTTTCTTCTTATTTCTAAGTTTGTAGTTCATAATACAAATAGTTTTCTTTCAAATATAAACATTGGAGCAGTAAATTAAAAACAAATTCAACATAGTTTTGATTTTTTTAAACTCGTAAAAAAATTTAAAAATATTTTTTTAACTAGTTGAAAATGTTTTGTGTACTTTTCTTAACATTTAGAATTGAAATAAAAAATAAAATTGGAGATATAAAATTGTTTTTACTCTAAATGAGAAACAGCTCCTATTTAGCTTAGCACTTTAAGGCTTAAAAATATGGTAACTCTATAATTGTTTTAATATGGAACTTAATAATGTTTTTTAACTTTATAAAGTACTTTTATTAAAATAAACTTTCTAAATAAACTTATGACGAAATCATAAAATATTACGAGATATAGCAAATGGGGTTTCGGTATCACACATGATCAAAATAACAGTACAAGCACTGCTGAAGTATTATCACTCCCTTGATCCAAACCTAAAGTTCCCGTCTACAGAGTCATGAAAATACTCATGTGTAGTCTATAATTAACTCAGTTGATAAACAAAAATATTACCCTAAATAAAATAATAACATGTGATGATGACAGGTCAGTTTTATACTATTATCCAATAGTTGCCCAAAGCTATAAACCTTTACGTCTTAATTGAACCAGCGACAATCCTGGTTGACCATTTATTGAAATTAAATAATTTATGTGAGTTTTTTCAAAAGTTTAAATGATACGCTGTAAAATTAGGGCTCCTTGGTAAAGTGTAGTTGAAATTATCTTTGACTCACTTGAACATTTTGTAGACTTTTTCATTGCCAACATTTCATCTACTTATTGTTAAAAAAAACTATCTTTAATGGTTTAGTAAGCATAAAACGCAGATAGGTTTTAACTTCATTCAATAAATCAGTAACATTTTGAAAACAATACAAAACACAGCCCTTGTCATTCAGAAACCATTGCTTAACATATCTGTACAAAACACGGTCCGTGTTGCTCAGAAAGCAATGCTTAACATATCAGTACAAAACACAGTCCGTGTTACTCAGAAAGCAATGCTTAACATATCAGTACAAAAGACAGACCGCGTTACTCAGAAAGCAATCCTCAACATATCGGTACAAAACACAGTCCGTGTTATTCAGAAAACAATGCTTAACATATCAGTACAAAACACATTCTGTGATACTCAGAAA
>JAGFPH010000412.1:292515-314034 GCA_018207615.1 Philaenus spumarius | reverse complement strand
CTATTTAGTACACAATGCTCTGTTGGAATACTTGCCATTGTTCTCACTACCTTCTTATCTAGACCATTCAGTCATATGCTCCTCCCATTATCATTAAATGGCTATTCTCGGCTATTATCAATAAAATAAGTTGAACCTCGGCTGATTTTACGTTTTTTTACAAAGTTTGGCACTAATGCGCGACCTAAAGGAAAAAAATAAATTTTCTTAAAATAATTTTCCCAAAATAAGGATGTCAATAGGCAACTCCCCCCCCCCTTATTAGAATGTCAAATTCAAAAAATAACATTTTTCGGCCCACCCAACTGCCTATGTGTTGTATATCAATCTAAAAGTATATGATGTCAAGTTGGCGGGAAAAATAATTAAATTTATAAATAATTTATAAGAAAATTTAACAATCAAATGAACATTTATTACAATCAAACTATAACATGTTTGTATGATATTATTTATGTTAATTGATAATTATTTATCAAAATGGTCTTTCGGTAAAAGACTATGATCAATTTATAAATAAAAACATTTTTTGAACTCTTTACATTAAATACTAATAAAGTCTAGAATCCAAGAAAAATGTGTGTGATATTATTTGTTCTTAATCATGCAATCAAATTATGAACTAAAGAAAAAACAAGACATCTAATAAGGTGTTTAAGAAACAACTCGTCCGTTTTTATGTTTTACATATCAGGATGGGCGGGAAATTGGGTGAATTCTTCAGTTAGTGGACTACTGAACTACAATCTTTATACTTTACATATCACCGGATGTAAAGAAGGAAAGCAAGTGTGCCCTTCAGTTGATGAACTACTGAACTACAATCTTGTGGAATTTTAAAGTAGCCTACTTCATGCGGCTCAGTAAAAGTGAGCCGATCTTCTAAACGGCTCATTCATCAGTTACACAAGTCTACCTCAAACACCTTAAAGTTCCGTATTTCAAAAGAAGGTTTAGGTAATCTAAAGTGTATGGCCTCAAATAGTTGGGAACAAATAATTCAATTTACTAATAAAATATTTTTTAAGAAAGTTTAGGCCTATAAATAGTTTTTAAAAGTGCTGTTTGTCCATTTAAATTGCATAACTCAGCTGATTGATTATGTTCAGAGTTGGTAACAATAATCAGCTGTTTACTCAAACACCTCTAAACACTGAATTTAGGCTATCTCTCAGTGACATTTCCACTAACAGCTGATTGCATTTTTTTAAACAATTTGTATTTCTAATTTTTTTAGGCTTTAGTTTAGGATGAGGCCTAAGTCGTGTTGGTTCTTTTAACATTTACTAGAACTAACTGTTATATTATAAACTCAATAATTTCCGTTAGACATTTAATACTATCTTAACTTTTGAGTTATGGCTAATCCAACCCCTTTATTTAAAATAATATTTTTTAAATTTGTATGAAAGCTGGATTTGCGTACAAAACACAAGTGTGTGTACGCTAGGGTACAATTTAATTACATGAATAAAGGGCAATTAATTGCAAAGTGTGTGCAGTACAGTTTACAAAATAAAAATAAATATGTACCTACTGTAACGGACCCTCGCTGCCAGTCCGGCTCACCTGCGTCCGGCTCCTCCAGCGATGGCGTTTTCCCTGGTCGGGCTGTGCCTTCTGTCCTCTTGCGGACGTACGTGCGTTGTCAGGATGGGTGGTGGTGAGAAGGTTCATTAAAGAAGTGGTAAACGGGTAGTTGATTTAACATTGTTTATTAAATCAACTCTCTGCTGGTCCCGTACTAAACTAAACTAACTCTAAACACACAAGGCAAAGGCAAGCATAATTCCCCCCATTTATGAGTCTACTCACAGACTGCCTACTGCATATCTTGATGCTTCCAACTAAGGTCCCCCCCTTACTTTACTCTAAACCTCGATCTCAGCAATATAATAAGCCTGCATCTCTACCTAATCTATTCTATTACTTTATATTAAATTATTATTATTATTAAGTATTACAAGGTGGAGGGTACCTGTCACATCACCCCCCCACGTCACCAGAGTCGGCCCCTTCGACTCCTTTACCACTCTTTCCAACCTATGTCACATGAATGATTTTTTTTCTCGACCTCCAGAATCTGCCTGGTGTCGGTCTTGACTTTTACCACTTTTTATCAACTATTTGTTATCACCTGACCTGTTTTTTTTCTCAGCTACCATTTTAACCTTAAAACAACACCATAGCTCTGCATGATGGTCGGAAAACCTCTCTGGTAAGTGTGGGACGACAACTCTCTACCCCTCAACTTGTATCATCAAAGAAGTTAACATAAATAAAACTGTGCAAGGCCTTTCCATTTTATCAACAAAAACTGTATTAATTAAGAAACTTTACTAGCTGAGCCAACGTGTAGAGTAGTATGAATTTAATTTAATTGCTTTCTATCTGAATATTTCCATTTTCCCCCTTTTTTGCATTTGCCTTCTTAATTGTATTTTAATTAATTCAAAGTATTTTGGTACCTCATTTCAAAATGAGACCATTAAATTTAAAGTTTGATATTAAAATCCTTTTTCTTTATCAAAATCAATTACAAACATCGAAAAGATCAACTTGACGCATATCTCAACTAAACATTTCTTTAATAATTTAAAAAACATAATGAAAACTTATATCTACGAAGCCAGCAGAGATTACTAAGCTAAAATACATCTAATACTTGTTAAATTTTTCAAACATTGTTACATCATTATTTTTATATTTTTATTCCTTTACTGTTATCAATTGTTTATCATCTTGGTTATAATGGTACAGAACAAAAAATTCGCCGCACACCTATTATATATATTTTTTTTTAATTATTTGTATTTCATAAGTTGTATCCATTCATGGTACTTAACTATTTTCCATTCACAAACTACTATATTTTACAAATATCATCATAGTTAAAAAAAAATTTAAGTTACTTTACTCTTCAATTCATTTCTTTAAAAAATATTCATTATCTTTTTTTTTATACGTAAATTTTCTCTAGCAAAACTTTGTTTTTACAAAATTTATCAATGGATTGTTGCTCCAATTGAAAACTGTCTGGAAGGTGGCATCAATATATGCCTTTTTCAAAAGATTTTAGTAGTCGTATTAATTCACATAAGTTATCTTACTAAATTTTAACATCTCATAATCTACTTATTACTTACTCCCAAGTTTTATTTATTTTAATCCTTAAAAAAAAACTTTCATAATCCAAGCTAACAATTTGCATTGTTACAAACAAAATTTTATTTGTTTCTTAGAATTATTCAAACATTAAACAAAAATGTACTAAACATTACTTTAAATTTTCTACATTTATTTACCTTAACAACAAAAACAAATTACAAAAAAAAATGATTGTTACCACTGTTATCATTGAATTTACTAATTAATTGCCAAATTCACTTATAAGATCTAATTTCATGTATATCTAATAAACAGAAAAAATTCCATTAAGATTCTACAAGTACTTAAAAGTTTCAAAATGAACTTAAAAATTTCTCTAAATTCAAACAATTTCTCTCCCTTATGAAAAACACAGACATCATTGTCTTGTTGCAAATTTACTTAGCCTTTCAGCATTGTGTATCAAAAAAAAATTTGACCTAAGTATTACAGACATAAAACATTATAATTTTCTTTCATATAGAAATAAAAGTGGTACTCATGTAGTGGTTTGAATGTTGCCAGTCCCATAGTGCAAGGAAGTCAACAGCAATTTTCATGTTCACCCACATGGTGCTATGTTTCACAAGGAATGTCTGTCTCTCAATTTGTGCTCAAAATGTCTTTCATGCTCACCACTCTTTTGCTATTTTAACAAAAACAGTTATCATTAATATAAATTCTTATAAGTTACAACATATTTTATTTAAAAACAATTCTGTTATTTATTTATAAAAACCGTATCATTTCAAATCAACTTTCTTTACGTGTATAAAAATGTATCATTCTTTTTATTATAATTACTAATTTTCATATTAAAAAAAATAATTTTTCTTCAAATTTATTACTTATAGGACAATGAACTGAAACCTTTTGACCAAATTGGGAGTGAAAAAAAAGTTTGCAAGTTTTGAATTGTTATGCAAAAAATCTCTGTTCTATTATTAATGAATTTTAAATGCTACTTATCATAGACCATGAAGCAATTATGATGTTTCAGGTTGCCTCTTCATCCCTTTACTTAAAATAAATTTGTTTGGTTTCATTTCATTTTCCCATCAAAAACATTTATGTTGATTTCTTTTAAAACAGCTCTGCAAATTTCATCTGCATGTGTTATGTGAAACCTGAACAAATACTCTTAAGATTACCAATCTTACATTTAATAATAATTATTTTCAATTATTCCCATTTTAAATTTCATTATCTACCCCCTGTAAGAAAAACATTTTCATTGCAATAACATAATTTTGTTCCTTTCAATTTATGTGAATCTACTTAAACAGCCTATCTAGGGTATGGCATCTTTCTCATTCAAGCGACCTTCTGCGACAACTGCTTTGGTTCTATCTGCCCATGTGTGATCACTGTATTTCTGTCCTTCATGAATCTGTATAACATCTCAAAATACCCTTTTTAAAACATTTATTTTCAAATTGATGTAACATGTTATACAATTAAAAATAATACCCCAAACTCTACAATATAATGTTCATTTTACTAAGATTACCAAAATAAAAACCAAAAAGAATGTTCTCAGTTCTCATCTTTTTATGATAAGACTATTAACTCTCACTTTGCTGATTCTACGTTACTCAGTATTATCAAGTTACAATCACATACTACTATGAAGTGCCCATCTTTGTAGCTTTGCTTTCTGATGTCATGCTTATAGCATAAGACTGCAAGTTTGCAAAGTTTAGCAAGTATACAGTTTTCTTGTGAACACGTTTCTAACTGTAATTCCGCTATGTCTGCATTACCACATCCTGTGTGCTCTGACTCAATAATTATGACAACTAATTTATCCAAGAATTACTGAGAACATCTTTTATCTAAAATACTGAATAATAATACTGAACAATATTGAAAACTGTAAACAACTGTCATTTCCAACGTACATGAAAAAAATTATTTTAACTTAAACTAATCTTGCCTTATACCTTATGCGTATATTATTCCAGTCACATTTTTCTTGACATGTGATAGCCCTGTCCGACGAAGTTTTATAAAGACTTCAAACTTAAAATCAGGTAATGACCTGGCGATTAGTATCCAGTGTCATTGCCTACATCCTCTTTCAGTTTTTAACTGACTCATATTTCCACTTGTAAACATTTTATGCAATTCCTTGCAATAAAATCAACATTTCATACAGTTGGATCAACTGCTATGAAATCACAAAATTGTTCTGTCTCAAGAACACTTTCTAAAGACATCTTCTTATGTCCTTCTGTGACAACTAAACCTAACTTAATATAATATATAACCTTTCTTCAATATTTCTTATTTCATCGTAGACAACAAATAGTTTAATACTCCATATTCAATTATTTCCACTTGTACAATAATAATACATTTTCTTTCACATAACCGCCGATTTATTTTTCGTAAAAAGAACTTCTACGATACTAATACATTTCACTTCGCATAATCGCTGATTTTATTTCGTAAAAACAACTTCATACATAAATCACGTAATATAACTACTTTTATTCATCGTACTCATTTATTTATATAACAAAATACGACCATTTCAACTAATATTCATTATCAGCTCTCTTCTTCAACTCCCCCCCGGTCCGTGAGTAGACTCTTTTCTTTATTATTAACGATTTAGCAATTCTCAATATTAACAGTTTTCCAATACAACAACAACTTCATTGGTTATTTCAATTCATTTATTTATTTCATCGTAGAGCTTAACTATTCTCTAACAATAGATTGCCATTTATTCCTCTTAAATAATTAGATTTTACTCTTATACATTAATATTTATTTCATTATAACTACAAAAAAATTGTTATTCATAATTTTCTTTTACAATACCGGTACCTTTTTATTTTATTATTCAATTAAAAACTCTCTTTTACATTACTTTAGATTTCCATGTTATAATAATCAATTTACCCCTTTATAAACTTACAATGTTCTCTCTATTTGTTGGAGAAGCACTAAATTTGTATCTCTTATTTATTAATCCATTCACTCTATTACAAAAACTCTTTAACATTCAATTATTTGCTTCATATTAACGATTTAGCAATTTTTCAACAGTAAGTTTAAGAAAGACATCTAACACCCCTGGTTATCATAATTAACTATTACTTCATTTTTATACAAAATCACTTATCTAATTTTATTTGTTTTAACTTTTTCATCCCAAAAATTTATTTAAAAAAAATTATTATTAAAATTTTAGTTATATTCAACTTGTTTGTCATCTGGACTATACACAAATTCAAATTACCATGCCTCGAAGTGTGAAAATTGTTTCAGGTGGATAGGGTAGGAATTTGGCAAGTGCCGGAAATTAAGAAGGTCACATGTGATACCTTGTATTTAAGACAAAGTTCAAATCAGTGTAAATTCCTTTTAAACAACTTTTAAAATAACATTCATTCTCTTAACTACAAAATTTATAAACTTCTACAATTAATTGTTTTTATTTTATATTACTTTAACATTTTTCATTTCATTTTATAAAGAAAAACAGCATTATTTGTCAGTAGGTACTCTTACAACAAATATCAATCTTCTTATCTTTCTTAGTTATCAATATTGAAATCACCCTAATTCCATCTTAACCATAACTCCACTTAACTTTTTCAGTTTTAGGCCTTCTCATAACTATGAAATATTTTATTTATTTAAATAACCAGTTTATTTTACCATACTTCTTAAACTTCTTATTTATTATACATCTTAACTTCCCCAGTTTTACTCGTAAACCATTTTCTTCGATACTGGTTGAATAAAAAAACTAACATTTTATTATTATTTCACTTAACTGACATTTTATTCATTTTCAAAATACATTTCAATCTATTTTTTAATCCCATGTAACAATTTTTATTTATCTCAACATTTTAAAACTTTCTTTTTCTTAAATCCAACATTTTCCAACAAAAATAAAATTATTTATTTTTATTATAATCTAACTATTTCAAAATTAAATATACATACAAAGTTATTAACGAACATCTCGCTTACCTATCTCTTATAAACTTATTTATTATTATTTACAAATTTAATTTTTGTTACTAACACATTTTTAACAAAGTAATTACTATTTATACTGTTATTTTCGCCCTTTAAATGGACTGTTCTACTCCATATTTCAATTGTGTCCTTCAGATTACCCTTTGAGACACTGATGCCGCCTGAAGAAGTTGCACCTTTACCTTGCCATATAAGTATGTGTTCAAAACCTACTCAATTCAATTTTGAACCCTACATGACAATTCAAGCTATGCAAAATCCCAACAGCACTGCTCATATCCTTTGATTTTAAAGACTATAGTTCTAATTTTTATCCTAAACGTCAGTTATTTATTTAAAAATACCGGTATATTTTTATTTTTATTGAAAAAAATCTCTTATTCTATGCCCAATATTATGTAATAACGTTATACGAAAGTATTTTCCGTTTATTTAACATCCAAAGTCATTAAAATTCAATTCAACTCAAAGTTTTTAATTTGATTTATACAATCACAGTTAGTAATGCTTCAAACTGTACATGGCCTGGAACCTTGAACTTGTTTTCTTTGCAGTCAGCGTTCTCACAGAGATAGGTGATGTCATTCTGCCGGTCATGTACTCCTCTCGCTTATCTAACTTCTAAGCTATGAAATCTTTAAATACGATTCATTTCATTTCCTTTTTATACGTTATTTAAGTTATATTAAATTATTGTTATTGACCTAATCATATTATCATCTCATACAAATTTTTATTTTTAATAATTGATTTTGTTTTTAAAGAATACCCACTCTATATGTCTCATATACAGGGTGCCCCCTTGTGTAATTCAGGTCCCAGTAAACCTTATGTAGATATCCTAGGTAATCCGTAATCATTATAAAAGTTTTATTTATTACTCCTTTATATTTGATACATATTATTTATTCAATAACCTTTATTGCTTTATTATCATTGATATTTGTTTAATATTTTTAATATTTATTTTTTTTATCTTAAGTCAAATCATAGTACAGTAGCACTTTTCTATATCTTTAATATCTTAACCCAATAATTTAGAACAAAGGTTTTAAAGTTGTCAATGACACCATACTTCAATATTATTCAGTTGTTAAATATAACTAATTATCTAATTTCAAATATTTTCCTCAGCAAACTTTAAGATTTGTCCAGTAGTATTGGTTCAGTGTGAATCAACCAACACTATGCCTGTCTTTTTATGCGTAGGAAACCTATAGCATATCATTTGCGTCAGAAAACATTTCTAAAAATACTATGCATCATTATTTTATTTTTTTTTTTCATTATACTTTATTCCTTATCAATTTTAAAATTTACTTTAAATATTCCAATATTTCAAAAATTAAAACTTTCAACATTTTATAATAAAAAAAATTATTTTAAGACCAACAAAGTTTACCCTACCTATTTTTCCGAAGAAACTTCTTCTTTTAATCCCACTTCTGACACCAATTGTAACGGACCCTCGCTGCCAGTCCGGCTCACCTGCGTCCGGCTCCTCCAGCGATGGCGTTTTCCCTGGTCGGGCTGTGCCTTCTGTCCTCTTGCGGACGTACGTGCGTTGTCAGGATGGGTGGTGGTGAGAAGGTTCATTAAAGAAGTGGTAAACGGGTAGTTGATTTAACATTGTTTATTAAATCAACTCTCTGCTGGTCCCGTACTAAACTAAACTAACTCTAAACACACAAGGCAAAGGCAAGCATAATTCCCCCCATTTATGAGTCTACTCACGGACGCGGTTGCTCTCAGACTGCCTACTGCATATCTTGATGCTTCCAACTAAGGTCCCCCCCTTACTTTACTCTAAACCTCGATCTCAGCAATATAATAAGCCTGCATCTCTACCTAATCTATTCTATTACTTTATATTAAATTATTATTATTATTAAGTATTACAAGGTGGAGGGTACCTGTCACACTACGATTGTAAAAAATAAAAACTGATAACTGATTTACTCTATAGGCTTTTAGCAAACAAGAATCACAATAGAGCACTGTTTGATTAAAAATTAAATTATAATTCTGCTTTAGATATAAAGTATCGAAAGAAACACTCTTATTTGCTGAAGTAATAAAATAGGAGATTTCTTGTAATTCTTAGTGAATTTCTGTTTTGTCACTAGTCATTGACGATACTTTTTCCTAAACTTAGTTTGTTACAAATTATTTGCACTGTTTTATCTTTATCTGTCTAAAGTGTGTTTTTAAGGATATTATGTTTCGTTTTCACAGCACTAAATTTTTTACATAATGCACAATAAATGCAATTTACTATATGTACAAATAAACTTGTGAAACAGTATTAACACAGAACAAGCACATATCTTCACTTGAATAAATCAACCATGAGACTGATTGATAATTAATATTGTAAACTAATTGTGTTGGTGAAGCGGGAAAGAGCATGAAATATAAGTTACCGTGTAGCAGGTGGCAGGGCTTATTAGGACTTCTATTGTAGTAACAAATTCAACTACTACACAAATTTGTAAATCGATATAATAGGCTAGTCCATCTTTTTTCGACATTAAATATAGTTTTGTTATTCAATTACAATGTAGTCCCTTAGATCATGTGTAGTGTAATATGTAATGTAGGTGGCATGCGTATGTGTACTTGTGTATGAGTGTTTTCCTGCAGAATTTCACTATTGCAGACTTAGGCCGTTATTACACACAATGGCAGTCCTAGTGCTGACTGGGGTAAAAACAATTATGTTGCTGATTAAATTTGTCAATAATAGAGAGATGTGTTCCTTTTACGTATATTTGGTAAGGCCTAAGTTAATAAAATGCTACAAAGGGCTTCAGCCAATTTTAATAGAAAGGTACATTAAAGGCAGAGTTTTTTAAAACTTTATCACAGTTCTAAATATTTTCTAAGCAGTTTGCTTTTATGTTCAATAGGAGAACAAAAACATTTTGGATTTTTTTTAAATGTATAAATAAACAAAACCACTTTATTTTCAAATTTATTTTTAGTTTGACATCTTTACTTATGCCAGTTAATATTAAAATATTTCAAAAGAAAAAGTTCAACTGATACAGAAATAGTACTGCATGCTTTGACAATTAAAGAAAGGCTGTTTCGAAAATAGCGAAATGACAGAAAGCTATATGGCGATACCAACATGACAATAAATGCTGGCTCTGGCTTTGCCATTATGTGTGAAAATGGCCTAGGTATTATTATTCACTAACTATTAATTCTTAAGAAATATTACTGCTTTTTTCAGGGTGACGTGTTGAGGAATAGCTTATTGACTCGTTACTTTGGAAAATCGTTCATACAGAAGCGAGATAACGTTGAATTGGGTGTTCCGAGCCAAAGGTCGCTGGTGACCCATGGTCCTGGAGGTAGTAACAATGGAATTTAATTTTTACTATCATAAATCATTTAAGAAGTATGTCTAACTCTCTCTATCTCCCTCTCTCTCTTTCTCCCCCTCTTTCTATCCCTCTCTTGTTTGCATGTGTGGGTAGAACCATTCTACAAATAATAGAGATTCAAAGATTATAGAGATTGGATTGTTGCGGTAAGTCACAATAAGAAATAGTTAATAGAGATAATCTTACACAAAATTTTATTTTTACTACATACTAGCTGTGCCATGTAGACTAAACTATTTAAGTGGTTTATTACCTGTAGTCCCGGTTACACGCAGTAGATGCGATCCAGCAAAGTGCTGTGTAAAGCAAAACCGTGTATAACGGAGACTTTTTATAGACTGGCGTGATAAGGGAAAATAGAACGTCATACAGCTTTGTATGATGTTGATCAATGAGGCTTATGTTAAAAGAGATTGTAGTCATTAAAACAAACATTTGTTTTATTCAATTTAGTTTTATATATTGACGGAAACAGAACAAAATCAGTATAAACAATACAGCAAATAAAAAATTTGAAAATTTATGAAATCGTGTAAAGTGGTACAATGTATGATGGGAATTGCCTGTACTTGCTTCTTCTTGCGAAAGCTTACTATATAGAATTAATTAGGGATGTGTCGATACCAGATTTTTCGATTCCCGATACCGATACTTTGAAAAATCGATTCTTGATTCCCGATACCGATACCTTAAAAAAAAAAATGGGAAAAAAAATTAATAAAATGACGAATGTCCGCAAAGAATACGACGTCCGAATATTATTAGCGCTAATTTTATAAAACGCGGCATTCAAACGCAATTTAATATACAACAGCTTATGTCCGCGAAAAAACCTACTCCCGAAAACAATGGAATGTCCGCATAAGAAAATACAATTAACCTAGTCCAATGAAAAACACGTGAGAGTTTCAGTAACGAAATAGCAGAATGCGTTGCAATTTAAAATAAAACAAGTTTTTAATTATTCGGAATAATATTTGTTTACGACTGACTAGGATTGCGTTACTCGGAATATCATATGTTTTGTTTCTGAACGTTCAATTCGGATAAGTTCAGAAATAATCGGAACTTCAATCATCGAAAATTTGATTTGACGGCGTCAGTTTAGTCCCGCCGAAGTCTGAACAACTTGTTAGAACAAAGTACTGTAATATCAAGTTAATAACGCTGTGTGTAAATACTTACAGTATTCAGTTTTAGTGCAGTGTTTTATTCATTTTTTTTATTAAATTTAAATATTTTTGTTTTAGTTACCGCATTAGTTAATAGTAGAGCGTCGATTTGTTCGGGTAATTAAATTGTGTAGGCCTACTCACTTACGAAGGGCGGCCAAGCGCTCGGCTGACTCAACAGCTGCCGCTGTTCCGTTGATCGCACAAACTCCCTGAAATCACAACTCGGCTGATTATGCGAGTAAAAACCTTTAAATTCGGAATTACGTGTAGTACTGTAATGTACTTATTTATTTACAGTACATTTCCGCTTTCGGATAATCGACACTATACTGAATTAACATATTAATTTGATTAAGTTTAGTTAGTTGAGGATATGTGGCAACTTAACCGGAGTAGGCTAGTCTTTTCAGCAATGGAATCGAAAGTGTGGCAATATTTTATAATAGACGTTGAAAGTGATGAACTTTTGTCTGTAATTTAACTTAGCTGAATACTTGTATTTAATTATCTGTACATAACATACTTAATCATTTCAGTATTCAAATTAAACCTTATACTTTACTCTTAAATTCTTGTTAAATTCCTTGAATAATAAATAGAACCGATTTGACTCTAGAACCGGAAACCGAAAAAAAAAAATGGAACCGATCCATCTCTAAATAAAAAGTAAAACAAAGGAATTCCGGGACTCCCATAAAAATCATAAATCACGGGTAACGTAAGTCCCAACAAGTTTTACCCGACTTCAAAGAAATAAAATTATTACTTTAAACTTTAAATACTTTTGTTACCGATCTATAAAATGTGTTATTTTTCTTCACAGTAGACACCCTAATTCTATAGACACGATAACAAACGAATCCATAAGTGTTTGACCTTGAGCCTACTCTAGACTTCTTGTGTACAAATAACAGCCTACGCATGAATAAAAATAAAACAAGAAGCGTTTACTTAAGAAAGGAAACAATCGCCTAAAACATTTTACTTGGGAAAATGTCTACTTACATAAAATTAATAATGTTTTACATTTTCCCTACTGATATTTATTGTTAAATGCTGAATTGAGTTAAAATGCAGAGAATGCGATTGCAAATACCGGAGATTACATTCACGGAGTCTATACGAGAACGGGCAGTTCTGACAACTTCAACTGAGTATCTCTTGGTATCGGTAATCGGTATCGAGTTTCGGCTATCAATTCTCGATACCGATACCAAAGCTAAAGTATCGGTGGTATCGAGAATCAACCCATCCCTAGAATTAATATTTAATTTGAACACGTAATATTCAAGTGAAAAAGTACCAATTAAGTTATTTTTATTCTCAAATATTAAATATTACTAAGATGTGTGTACTTTCTATAGCCTACTAAGAAAATTAGAAAAAAAACATCAAACGGGAGTGCAAACACACAAAGAAACTTAACCTATATAAAACTATAAGTTTTTAACTACAAATACGAAAACGTGAAACATATACATTGAAACTATACGAAAAATATTGAATGAATAATGAAACTGAATTAGTAATACATCCGTCAAGCAGTAAGAAGGCATGACGGTTGAGTGCTCCCTCCCAACCAGTCTTTTGCACTCCAATGATTTAGTAGTAATGTTTTAATCTTGACCAGTTATCTGATTGGTTATTTAATTTATATGCTAACGCCCAAAAGAATTATTTTTTCACTGATACATTTTTCCAACTTATTTCAAATGTTTCCTTATTTAATAATAACTATTGGGGTAATCAAAAAAGGTTTTAGATTCAATTAATATTCAAATCGTATCCTAACTTTAAATTTGACAAAACGTATATTTTTATAGTCCGCTGATTTCAAGACGGTTTCTGGGATTATTATGAAAAATGTGTTTAATAATTGCAGTAAAACCGTACAAGTGAGATAACATCGACCAATGTCTGGAGTGATCAGGGTGGCTCAGTTGGTAGAGCGATACGACGGAATCGTAAAGGTCCTGGGTTCAAATCCCGGTCTTAGTCCATGGTTTTTCACTTGTAATTTAATTAAATATCCCTTGCTGAGGAAGTGTGTAAGCGGGAAATTAAAAATAATATTAGATAATGATTTTCACACAGTGCATCCATTTTTACACCACATATGTTTTTCTGCTAAAGAGTAGATAGAGTACACTCGCGATAGTCTGACATTAGACAATCCGACACGCTCGGTAGTCCGATGCGAATGTCAGTTGATTCACCGTGCTATGCTTTACAGTACTGAACTGTAATTTGAGGTCCTACAAAAACCTCTAAATCATTTTGAGGACTTTGTTTACCATACTGTTTGCCTGTTATAACAGGAAACCCCCTTCTATCCCTTTGTGACTCACATTGTTTGTCTAGACATCTCAGTTCAGTTTCGTCGCAAAGTGTAACCATTTGTGATAGGCCTCAAAGCAGAACAACAAGCGACGGTGCGACATTGTCGCAGAAAGAAAGTGAGGGCTGCTGAAAGATATTGTGTAGAATAAACGTTTTTTGCAGGTCAAAAACAAGGTAAGGGTTATTTTTCGTTACCGATTCTCCATACCAACGATACTTTATCTTTGGTATCAGTATCAAAAATCGATAGCTGAACACGAAACTCGATACCGAGAGATACTCAATTTTTATTATCATTGTCGGACTTGCCAGTTCTCCGTATTTTGAATGTAATCTCCGGTATTTGCAATCACATTCTCTATATTTAAACTTAAACCCAATTCAGCATTTAACAATAAAAATATCAGTAGAAAAAATGTAAAACTTTCTTAATTTGATGTATGTAGACATTTTCCCTTGTAAAATGTTGAGGCAATTGTTTCGTTTAAGTAAAGGCTCTTGTTTTATTTGTATTCATGCTTAAGCTTAGTTATTTGTACACAGGAAAGTAAAGTAGATTCAAGGTCAACCACTTATGGATTCATTTCTTATCGTGTCTATTTATAGAATTAGGGTGTCTATTTATAGTACTGTGATGAAAAGTTACAAATTTTATAGATCGGTAACTAAACTATAATAATTCTATTTGTTTTAGGTTGGGTAAAACATTTTGGGCATTTTCGGAATTTACCCATGATTAGTTTTTTGTGGGAGTCCTGAGGAAGTGCCTTTGTTTTACTTGTTATTCATTCTTGCAAATAGCGACATTTAATTTCCACTTTGTGGACATTATACAAGTCTCATCTAAATAACATTTTTGCTGACCTTAGTCGTTGTAATTTAAATTAAGTTTTAACGCCGGTATTTCATAGAAACAAGAACAAATTATCGTTCTCGGGAGTAGTTTTTTTCATGGACATACGCTGTTCTATATTAAATTACATTTTAATTCCGGCGTTTTATAAAATTAGCGCTAATAATATTCTGACGTCGTATTTTTTCGCGGACATTCGTCATTGTATTTTAAATAATATTTCAATAATGGCAGTTCAGAAAGTTGGCACAAATTGTATTCGGGCATCGATGTTTTCGCAGACATACGCTAACATTGTATTTATTATAAATAATTAGGCCTAGTTGAATTACTGGTTGTTTTTTGTTGATAGGTGTCGGTATCAAGAATCGAAAAATTTGGTATGGACCCATCAATACCATAAACGAAAATTTTAACTAGATCTTCACGACTAGTACAACTATTACTATTTTATCATCTCTGTTCTAGCCGTAAATACTTATCATTTGTACACTAGTCGATCTGTTTCTCTAGTCACCCCATTTTAAATGACATTCTGACTCATTATGCATGCGGTTGTTAATCGACTAGTCCGTCCTTATCAACTGACTACTATTACATAAAGGTCTAGTCGAATAAACTACTAGTTTAATTAGTCGATTAGCCCATCAAGATGAGGATTGCTAATGATGCGTAAAGCGTGACTTGAAAATATTGAGAACATGGCTGCCTCTGGCGAGCGTGTTGTTTACACAGTTGCTAAGAAAAATCATTTTACAAAATATTTAAACTCATTATTTGAGACATCATAAGTGTGATGCAGTTAAGTACAAATCTACCACCAGCGAAGATAATAACAAATTTTTATTTAACCACGGGTCCGAGGAAAAAATAAAAGAAGACGGAAATAAGTGATGAAATTGTGATCGATGTAGGCCTAATCGGCGAGTAGAGGCAAGTACTTCATCAACGAACACGTAGACATATGATGGGCATAATAATTGTTCTATAACTTCTATTTTTTTATAAGTACTCTCCTTCCAGTGTCAGAAGCTATTTGTGAAAGCCAGGGGTCTGTTATTACCAATGTAATGATTAAAAGCCCAGCTGCCAGCAATTTTTCATATGAAGAGATTGGCACTACTGATATGTTGGCTTACATAATGACTTTGGACCTCCTGCTGGTTACAAAGGAAACAGACAATTTTTTAAACTTGCCCAATGTCAGAAATATGGGACTCGGTACTACAACAACTTCAAAAAAAGTCTCAAAAAATAAATTAATGCCCCAAGCAGAAATGTCCAAAGATTTTAATGACTCCTTGCCATAATTCAAAATACAAGAAAATGTAAGGTAAAATTAAGGATTAAAGAAGTTTTAAGGCATAACTATAATTTTATAATATTTTATAGAAATTTAAATAATTACTTAGTTCAATATACACAAAGAATTGATCATGTGCGAATTGCTTACTTATTCACCTATAAAACTTCTATGATTCATTTATTACTAAAACGCCCGGACTCGCAGAAAGTTTTTCGTCTTACCCTCAACCGTTGCAGAAAGATAAAACACATTCTGCTTTGGGGGTGATGGGCGTTATTGCATTGTTTTTTTTATTAGAGCGATTTTATAGTGTTGTGAGTTGTTAAATTCTATTTACTGTATTGCAATTTTATTTTATTACTGTAGTATACAGTACTAGTGTTGTAATGGCGAGCACAAGTTCAAAACGTAAGCATAAAACATTAAATTTATCTGATTAAATGGGAAATCATTAAAAGATATGATCGTGGTGAAACTCCAACGTCGATATGTAAATCGTACGACATAAGGCGAGCATTCTTCAATGTGTAAATACTGTACTATACTGTATGTATGCCTTCCATTTTCTAATTCATAATTAATGTTTTTTATTCTGTACATGTACATATATTTTTTCATGACTCCTTTGTGCTCACTAAGTAAAATAATTGATTTATTAGCCTACTGTCCTAAATGGTTTTAAATACGAAAATTACAGCAATTCCCATAACTTACAGCTAATCTTGGACATTTAAAAAATTACTTTCGGTAATCCGATACCCTTTCGGTCCCATACCTGTCAGATTATCAAGAGTCAACTATATTGATAATCACATCCATTTTTATGTTTCTGTAAACATTTCACTCAATTAGTTTTTGAGTTAAGGGCCAAAACTTACGAACCTTTCATTGTTATAAGATAGCTTAGATGTATTAACTCTCATCTCTTTTATTCTTTCTTAACAGGTCAAACTTCCTGAGAGGCATAATGTCTTTATATGTAAACCAGTGATGGCTTGTTGTTCAAAATGTTAATACAACTCAAACTACTGAAATTGGGGGAAGGGTGTGGTAATCCCTGCCTGTGGGATAGAGTATGTTTCACCGGAGACGGGGTAGTTCCAACCTGGGACGATGTAATTTTGGCGTGGAGGAGGTGGTAATGCCTGCCTGTGGGACAGAGGCGGGGTAGTTCCGACCTGGGGACGATGTAATGTTGGCATGGAGGAGGGGGTAATGCCTGCCTGCAGGAATGGTGTCACGCAAATGTGAAGGGGGGAGAAATTTTCTTGGTCTGGAGGAGGAGGAGATGCGTAGTAATGTGAGCATGGGGGGGGGGGTAATCAAAACCTAGGGATTGGGTAGTGCCAGTTAGGTGATGGGAAGGGTGATAACTATAAATAAATTAACACAAATATTGTCAGTTTCATTACAAAATGGGTTTATGAAACTAATCAAATGAAACTCCAGTCATAACTTTGGCTTCACTTGTACCTTTAACATTCGGACTTACACTGAAGACGTGCATGTTGTTCTTGAAAATAGTTCTGTAATTACAAATTACATTTCTTTTGTGCGCCCGCCCGCTTTAGTAGACGTCTATCGGACAATTTATATGTGTTATGTGTCGTGAGTTGTATGTTGTTGTGTTTTTGTGGTGTGAACTGTTAATTTATTTATTAATTAATCTGATGATGAAAAAATTTTTTGAAACGCGTCGTATATAAAAAAACGCAGACGAAGTCACAAGACGGAAACAAAAAGGTAAAAATATTATTATTTCTTTTGTGGTTGTAAAACTAAAAGCAGCGATTGGCTAACATCACCATAAAAAAAACTTTAGTATTTCAACTGCACAAACATCATGGTCTTCATCCTGATTCGAACTGGTGAGTCAGGCATACACTATTCAGTTACAAAATGTTTGAAATTGACTGTGTTTAGCTCTCCAATAGTTCACTTTATTGCGGTATTTGCAGTGTTGTATTAATAAATTGTTAGAAATTTATTTTTCAAAAACTACCTAGTATAATATATTGTTTTGTTCAGAAAATATGAAAGACTAAAACAATATAGTGAGAAATCACTTACCCTGTACAGTAGGTAGATGTTAATGCAAAGAATTAAGAAGTATCAATGTAAAATCTTGATTGTGTAGTATAGTTTTCACTATAATAAATAAAAACTTGAAAAAATTGCGAAATGGCCGTTTTTCAAGATTTTTTATTGATAAAATAATATAAACTTATAATATGCTATTTTCATAAATAAAAAAACTATGTACAAAAAATAAATCATTGTTTGATTAACATTTTTTTAAATACATTTTTCAAATGAACTCTTACATGCAGTGTGTTAGAAAAGTCCCGGAACGGTTTAATATCTAGATATTAATATCTAGATAACGGTCTTATGAGATAGAAATAAAAGCAGTTATTCACAACCTTAAAGGAACTACTTTTTGGTGAGTTTGAAATTTTTGTCCCCCATCTTGGAATGAACTTTATTTTTTTAAATGGGAAGGTAGTCATGTGATACACCTTTTCGATGTAGAGTTTCAAGAGAAAACCAACAGTGAAATTTGCACATCCATATCTTTAACCAATTAAAAATGGCGTCCATAAAACAACGAAATCGTGTTCTCCGATTTTGTCCCATTACTATTTTGCTGTACTATTTTTTTTTAATGTTAATTATTCTTCTTTTGGATTCAGAATTAAATAAGCTTTCAAGCGATATGCCACACAACGATATTGGGAGTATTTAAAAATTTGAGTTACAGCCATTTTGATTTTTTCAAAATTGATTTCGAGTGGTTCAATCAAATACAATTGTGTGGCATATCGTTTGAAAGCTTATTTAATTCTGACTCCAAAAAGAAGAATAATTAATATTTTTTTAAAAATAGTACAGCAAAATGGGGCAAAATCGGAAAACACGATTTTGTTGTTTTTTGGCCGCCATTTTTAATCTGTTAAAGATATGGATGTGCAAATTTCACTGATGGTTTTCTCTTGAAATACTACAACGAAATGGTGTATCACATGACCATCTTCCCATTTAAAAAAAATGAAGTTCATTCCAAGATGGCGGACAAAAATTTCACTCACCAAAAAGTAATTCTTTTAAGGTTTTGAATAACTGCTTTTATTTCTATCTCATAAGACTCGTACATTTGGAGATATTAAACCGTTCCGGAACTTTTCTAACACACTGTATAATTTTGTTCAGAAAGTAACAAAGAATAAAACCATATAGTGAGGATTCGGTAAAAAATAAATACAATTTTGGTTGTCTACTGAATTTTTTACTATCACAAAATAAAACTATACACTCAACAAAAATTTAAAATTTTTTTTTCCTTCTAGATTTTGTATTGATAAAAATATATAAACTTATAATAAGTTATTTTCATAAACAAAAGTACTAAATCAATGCGCGTAACTCATTACAGTCTAAACAAGACGGTGTGCGATAAACATTTAAAAAAAATACACTTTTCAAATAAACTATGCTCTATTATAATTATATAATTTTGTTCAGAAAATAACAAAGAATAAAACCACATAGAAGTCAGAAAAAAATAAATTCAATTTTGGTTGACTATTGAATTTTTTACTGCCACAAAATAAATACTTCACATTCAACAAATCCAAAATAGCCACTTTTTACAAGTGAATAAATTGATTTATTGTTTCTTACAATAATTTTACATACACTCTAACTGCAATACTGTAATATGTACAGTGTCGGGTTGGTACGGTGGTGAATAAACGTTTTTGGGAAATATTTCACTATATATCTAAGGGAACTCTTTTAGTTTATACTTTAAAAAAATGTGCATTTAAAATGTCAATATAGTAAGAGAAAGTATAGCATTTATCAATACTAGAGAATCAGGATTTAAATTTACTATTTTATTATAAGTTAAAATTGTTTTTCATATATGAATAGCCTACAAAAGTAGGTAGTGTATAGTAATAGCCCGGTTAATGTATCATAGTTCAGAGATTGTGGTTCCATGTTTTTACTTAGAGCTAGGTAGGATAGAGGAGAGGATAAGCTCAGACAGGGCGAGGAATATTAGGGTACCATTGAGTTGTGTAGGAGAGTTGGGCCAAGGTGAGGGCTGTTGGTTTTTCTTAGGCGTGAGAAGTTTGCCCTTTGTATTGTCCTTTTCTTCTCTGTAGGTATGTTGCATTGAAGTGAAGGCTTTAAAATAATGGATGTTTTTATTTTGAAAAGAATTTGAACCTTGCTTCATTTGTGCTAATTTCTGTTCAAGAAGAACTGATAACAATCTGAGTACTAAAGAGAGTATTGATGTTCTGTGTAGAAGTGTCGCCAAGGAGAGGGAATGATCTGTGTAAATGAGCAATGAAAGGTGCGTATTTATATATTCGCCCTAGAGAAGCAGATCAATCTGTAGCCTTAGCGAATACTGTGTTTTGTGTAGGGATTAGACTTGTCAGGAGTAAATGTAGTCTAAACGTACTTGCTGAGAACTATGGATGACTCTAGTATAGCACAGACTTGTCATAAGCTATTTGATACACTAATTCAGTTTGTAAACCGTCGGGTGAAGTGGCATGATTAACTAGCTCCTGTGTATGCTGCTGTTAATGTAAACAAGTAATTGATTAGTTACTTGGTTCCAACTAACAAGACTAAATCGTTCTTTTATTAAATATAGGTTTGCAATTATCAATTGCTTCATGCCTTTTCCACCTGGATTTTGAATTTATTGTACCCTTTATTGTTATGAATGGTTTGTTTTTAGTTCATTCATTTTATATTCGAAGTTTGTTCATCAAGTATAAGCTAATCAGTATTAATCAATTATTTTTGTGTTTGTTTAAAATCTTTTAATCTGTAAAAACTGTATAAATTCAAGGGTTTTTTTTTAAATGCAACTGCTACATGACTGGGAGAAGAATGAAGGCTTACTCTCTTGAAGAACAGAGAGAAATAGAAGTCTATAACTCCAATAAAAACATAAAAAGAGGAATGGAGATTAATTTCTATAGATCAGATATCAGTGGAGGTTCACTGCTGCTGAACAGAAATGAACAGAGTTGTGGAGATTTATACCTGCAGAACAGACAGACACGGAGGTTTACGCCTACAGAATAGACAGAAACAGAGGTCCACTCCTGCAGAATATAGTTTATACCTGTAGATAACAGATCAATGAAGGTTCACTCCTGCAGAACAAAGAAGAATGAAGGTTCACTCTTGCAGATCAGAGAGGACAAGAAGTAAACCCCTGCTGAACAGCGAGGAGTTGAGGTTTATGCCTGCAGAATTGAGTTAAACGGTGATTCC